>JBBBDQ010000943.1:912500-1512500 GCA_037127315.1 Ascarosepion bandense
TGACAATAAAAAAAAACTGCTTGTTAAAATACATTTTATAAGGTAAACTACTGGAATAAAAAAAAAAATAGTAATTTTGGTTCCAAATTTTAGCATAACTCAACATTTCTTTTCAATTCCTCACCCTTGGGACCAGGCTACTGACTAACCACAGAAAATAATGGGTGACAACCCCCCACACACACACATACATACACAAACAAGTACCCTATATAGTTATAGTCTAGCCAACTCATTATCTTTTTGCTGTTTTATCAAAGGTAAATAAAACTGCTTAAAGCTTAAAATGAAACAATCATTAATGCCTTAAAACAAGCTTTTTAATGTTTCATACAAACATGAAAAAAGTCTAAAGCCAAAAGATAATTTATATTTGCTATCCTGGATGGGTAAATATCTATAGATAAGAAATGAACAAGACCTTACCACCAAAACACTCTGCTGTTGCATTAAGTTGTAAGCATGTTACAATTCCCTCATAGCTGCTCAACAAACTAAATGGCACCTGATCTTTAAAAAAAATAAAAAAATTTACAAATCAAAGAATGCCAGATTAAAGAATTTGCACTATAATATATATATATATATATATATATATATATATATATATATATAAGTACCTCCCAAAGATTCACAAAAAAGTGAGCAGACATGATAAAAAAAAATGCTCAAAACTTAATAACATCAAAGTTTTAATGTCAAATTTTTGTTATTAAGAGAAAAAACTTAAGGATTTTTTTTATTATTAAATTGTATTTTTAATCCTTTTTAGAAATTTTAAAATTTTGGTTTTCTTGTGTCAATAGCCAGCCATAAACTAGAATGGGAAATTTTAGCATCTTTTTGTGGTGAAAAACACATTGGTTTGGGAATTCTTGCAAAAATCAAATAATTGTCAGATTTCAATGAAATCTTCAGAATATATACACAAATAAATAAATATTTTAGAAATCTGTTTTCCTTTTTAACAACTTACAATTCACACTTATTTAATCTTTTGACATCTCTAGAAATTCATTTTTGTATAGTTTAATCTTTATATTGGTTATAAGCACAAATCTGAGAAGAAATTGTATCTTTTTTTGGGGGGGGGCAAACTGTCTCTCCCCCCCTCTAGTTACAAAAAATCTGCTCGGCTCTGAATCATAAAATGAAAAATGCAATAAAACTGAGACATTATTTAAGTAGAAATTGCTTTTATGAATAAGATATCTGATGGACACTGTTAGCTTAATTAAAAAAATTTTTTTTTCATGTATAGTGAACTTTTACCAGAATTGTTTTCATTTTTCTTTTTTTAAATTATAATGGTTTATAAAATTTCAAATCTTTTAAAATTCTGTATTCATTAGTACAGGTTAGATGAGATTGTTAAGTATACCGATTTCTCTAAATATTGACGCCCAGGCATTATCAGAAAATAAGAGCAGTAAGTAAAGTAAATTTAAAATTGGTCATTTTGTAACATATTCTCAACAAGCACATTTGTAAATAAGACTATAAAGCCAAAATACCAATAAAATATTGGATTACTTAGATAATTTTCATAGAATTTAAAAATTACTGGATAGTTAAAAAAAATCTAAATCTAATCTAAACTTATTTATAAATGGAACTTTGTGTGTCCGTTACTCTGAAACGATTGAATCGACTTTCTTAAATTTACAAAGTTGTACTGTAAGCAAGTGTTCTTAGTTAGGTTTTGTGTCGAGGTACCCCCGATAAATATCAATAATAAAAAAAATTGGGTTATAGAAGGAGTGGTCCGATGTTAATCAAATTTGATACACTCATAGACAAAGACATAAGAAACGATATTCAGAAGTTTCAAGGTTGCAGTTCTTAAAATAGTGCAGAAAATCAATAATATATATATAAAAGGCAAGCTGTTTGTGTGTATGTCAGTTTATCTGCCTGTATGTCTGTATTTTTTCAGCCCTTTTATTTTAGTTTTTGCTTTGGGTTTGGCTCTAAGTAGGTATAATTGTAGTTCTTAGTCTCAGCCTTGATACCATTTACTCAGAGGACTTATTTAACCTTCAAAATTCAGTTTACGATGAAAAAAACTTATTTGATATCAATACCAAGAAATCAAAATTTGACTTACATCCATTCATTTTTCTTTCAGTCTACGGTTTCGCTTTAACTGGAAACAACTATTGCTTTTTAGTCTTTCGTGTCAACGTCCAAAGAGTCTGAGCTCCAGGACCATGGATTAGTTTTAAAGCTTTCATTACACCCGAGCAATGCCGGGCTATACTGCTAGTATATATATAAAAAAAAGGTGTTAATGTTGTATTCAAGTAATTTTTATAGTTATGAGCCCTTTACTTAAAAATGAAAAACATTAAGTTATCAATAAACCTGTCAAGATCTCAAAAAATATTCGCCTCCTTGTTAAATGCTTTCCTGCAATATTTTAAACCAATAGTAATATTTATTTTAATTCTGATTGATTTAATGTTCAATTAATCTTCCTTAAAGTTTCAGAAAAGTATATTTTATTTTTGAAAGATTTTTAATAGAATTATCTTGTTGACAAATTAGTCAATATGGTTATTTTTAGTGATTTAAAAAAAATTTCAATCAGCTTAAGTTCAGTTTGAAATATTGGAAATCTTGGATTTAAAACTAAAAGACTGATTTTTCATTGCACACTTCATTTCGGAGGTTTCTATTTCAAATACTTTGGTAGTAGATACTTTGTATTTGAAATAGATGCCCTATTTTTAATTATTAAGCAGTGTGCATCTGGAATGTGCAGATAGCTATAATGCACATTGTTTAATAAATAAAGAGGGGTCGTCTATTTCAGATACAGCACACTGAATATATTGTCGACATATTTTTTATTTTGTATGCACGTTGTTTATAATTTTGTTACCTGTATAGTAGGGTCAGTTGGGCACCATCTGTGGGGAAAAAGAGCATCATGATGCAATTCACTCTGCCAGAAATTTGGAAACAGCATACTGTACTGTTTGTATTTGTGCCAGAAGAGCTAATATGAACATTTCAGAGTGTTTGTACTGTCCTCACATTGACACCAAGAGGATTGGGAAAGAGTTAGATGAGTATAATGGTGATTAACATCTTTAGGTTTGTCATTGTAATGAATTCTATAAACAAGACACTAGCAATCTGTCTATAATCATAATAATAATAAATACTATGAAAATGTGTATATATGCTCTGTGTTTTGTTTTTGTCATTATCCATCAAGACAATTATTGTTTAGCAGCAGCAGAGGCAGTATATAACACGAATGTCCCTGGGAGCGGTATCAACTCACTGCTTCCCCTCATCTATGGGTTAACTAGTAGAACTTGTAACAGTAAATCATTATCTCCAAAAAATTCTTGCAATCTAAAAATATTCTGGCTTTAAATAACCTGTGATATATTGATAAGCACAAAAAAACTCAAAGAAACAATCTTGTTATATATAAGCATGGCTCCGAAATATACACATCTAATGAAAAGTATAAGTTGTATGTTGATAGGTTTGTCATTGTAATGAATTCTATAAACAAGAGACTATAAATCTGTCTATAATAATAATAAATACTATCAAAATCCATGTAAATTCCACAGATTTGCTAAGAAAGCTTTTAATGTGACATTGTACTTTCCAATTCCCTGACCATTCTGAAATACTTATATGAAAAATGACCTGGTATCTCTTGAAAATATTGAAATATGGCATGACTCACATTTTCATAAATAATCTGAAACCGTGTTTCATAAAATAAATATCAATTACAGGGTGCGATATGTAAATTGTCGCCACTTTATATTTTTAATTTTGCACGTGTGTGTTGTTTTGTCTTTGATTTTGTTGACTACATGGTATAGTAGGGTCAGTTGGGCATCGTCTGTGATGCAATTCACTCTGCCAGAAATTTGGAAATGGCATGCCGTACTGCTTGGCATTCACAATGGAAGCTCTAATACAAACATTTCAGTGTTTGGTTGTCACTCCGAGAACAGTGCAGAAGATTTGAAAAAGTTGGATAAATCTAATGGTGATTATATTATAAAGGTGTCTGGAGTGATCACTAGTGATGCCAATGTTATGCCTCCATTCATCTTTCCACAGGGCCTCAAATTCAACACAGGGGCCTATTCAAGTGCCTTGAGGAGGTAGTGCTGTCCTTGGTCAAGAGGGTGGCTGCTGGAAGACCCTATATCTGATAACTGGGCTCTACACCATGCCACACAAGAAGAACCCAATCATGGCTATCAAACAATTTCTGTGACCACATCACTTCCTACACCTGACCACCTAACTCCCTATTTTTGTAAATATATGTATTAAAATGAAATGTTAGTATTATTTTCATTTTCGCAAAATTTAGACAATGTTTATCCATCACATCCTGTACAACATATCCACTGTAATAATGTTTGAAGTCATAACAAAAAATGTCTGATAAAATAAATCCATTAATTCTTTATATATATATATATATATATAAAGAAAAATTAAGGCAGACACATTATTTCCTGGTAAATTGGAAGTATGGGCTTATGTAAGGTGAACCATCATCAGCTTCCGTCTTTATTTTACGAAGGATTTTACACGAATCTTTTTGTGAAAAATTTTTTGTGTAAAATCCTTTGTAGAATAAAGACATTATTTCATGGTAAACTGGAAGTATAGGCCTATTTTAGGCGAACCAGCATCAGCTTCCGTCTTTATTCTACAAAGGATTTTACACAAAAAGATTCATGTAAAATCCTTTGTAAAATAAACATGGAAGCTGATGATGGTTCGCCTTAAATAAGCCTATACTTCCAATTTACCATGAAATAATGTGTCTGCCTTAATTTTTCTTATATATACCTATATTGTTATCCGCAGACAGATCTGTTTTGCTGTATCACAGCTCATCAGTACGGTTAGACTCTGATTGCTACATAACCCAGGCTCGAAACCCAACCGAGTTGGCGTCAGTTGGTGACTCTACCACTGGGCGTTCAGTGGAAGAAGGCAGTCTTTTTAGCGTATATCATATTACGCACCCAATAGCTAGAGTGCTCAAATTCATTTTTACTGAATGAGCGATGTATATTTTCCATTTTTAGATGAGTTATTTCGCTACCCAGGTTTCTACCATGAGTGGTGTCTTCAGGCGATTTTCATATATGTATGTATCTAAGAGGTATTTCTTAGTGTGAATGCATTTAGTCAACTAAATGCATCCACACTAAGCAATACCTCTTAGGTTCATACAACCATGGATAAAACATCATAATTCATTTGAATTTAAACAATGTGCATTCATAAATTCCCTGCCACGTGAACATTCAAATAAAACACCATTATAAGAACGTTCTTAAAAAGAAAAACGGCAAACGGTAAAAACAGTTATTAAAAATCACCTGAAGACACGACTCATGGTAGAAACCTGCGTAGTGAAATAACTTGTTTAAAAATGGAAAATATTCAAAAGTTCTACAATATAATTGTATCAAACACTTCTTAATACAAACCATATATATATGGTTTTATTTCAGTTTATTGCACTGTTAAATATGTTAGTTCACTAATCAATCTTTAAATACTTGTTGCTAAGTAAATCTTATATCTCACTGCAAAATTTTGGTTAATATAATAAGCCTCTGTTTTAAGTACAATGTGTCAATCATTGAACACATACTTGGCACAATCAGTTAAATAAATTATTTATTGTTTAAAAAAAGAAAAAAATAATGTATTATGTGTGTGTGTCTCTCTCTCCATGACCCCCTCTTTATATAATGAAGCTAAGGACTTTGCTATGTGGAAACAGACAGCAACTACTTGCATATATTATTACACAATTCATCAATGGTGGTTTGCAAAGACGACGAATAAAGCTTTTTCATTTTAAAATAACATTTCTGAAAATAATGTCATTTATGCCACTTTGTACCTTTTGCAACTGTCACTTTCCAAGCAAAATAAATCCCAGAAAGAATTTAACATCATCAAATCCTTTTCGGTCTTATATGGTTTTAATTGGCTTCATTTAGAAAAATAATTGCCAGTTTGCATAAAAAAGAAATGTGCAATATAGTTGATTTTGACTTGACGGCCGGCCTTCAGTCACTTTCTCGCCAACATGATGTGACTTCCCTCTGTCTTTTCTACAAGTATTTCCATGGCATCTGCCCTGACACGCTTTTTGTCCTGGTACCCTGACCGTGTCTGTTAACTTGTACTACTAGATTGGCATCAAGTTCCCACCCTTTTACCACAGAAATACTTAAATGCAACCACCTCTTTTACTTTAACAGTTTCTTTTCTCGCAGTTCAAAAGTTTAAATGAAATGTTAATTGCCATCTTTTATCTACTTGATTCCCATCCATCTCTTATCTTTTCTTCGACACCCCCCTGTACCTTGTTTTTTTTCTCTCACTATAACCCCCTGCGCACCCGTGGCAGTTCTGCTTTGCTTAGGGTGAAATGATTATTTTAAAAAAACAAAAATTAAATGTAACTGACTCATTTACTCTAACAGTTTCTTTTCTCACACTTCCTGTTTGTGGAACTCCCTTCCATTTACTTGCTTCTCCAAAAGCTAAAATACAAAGTTAATTGCAATATTTTATCTGATTCCCACCCCATCTTTTATCCTTTCTTTGACATCCCCTGTACCTTATTTTATTCTCTCACTGTAAACACATGTGAAACAGTGGCATTTCTGCCTTGCGTGGGGTGAAATGATTATTTAAAAAAAAAAAAATGAATTTTCACAAGATTTTCTTTAATATTGTGAAGAAAATAGCTCATTAAACAATATGGTCATTTATTGTATGTATTCTCTGGCAAAGATTGTGCAAAAGTCTACAATGATTTTTGAAAATTTTTATTTGATTAATTGTGAATATTTTGAGTGCATGGAAATTTTTTTTTTAAAAAGAGACAGGAGTTTCTTTTTTTTTTTTTTTTTTTTTTTGTTGTTCCTGTGACATAATTTCTTTTGAAGCCCATGACTTTTGACCCTGCAATTTTTGACACTTATATATAACCTTCATGTACATTGTGTTGTAATGGATATCGGCTCAGAATAGGAAATTGGTGCAGCCAATTTCAGATTCCAGTGGAAGTCATTGCATTCATTTGTGCACAAATACCATTGAGAAAGATATGAATCCATCTCTTCTTTCTCTAACTAGGGGTTATATAACAAGACAGATTGGATTCTATAGCCTTGGTTGGCAACCAGTCTACTTCAGAAGGAAATGGTAACCTACTTCAAAAAAATCTTCTGCCTAATCAATCATGGATTGAAAGAGACATGATTACCAAAGTGTGTATTCCATATGGCACTTAACTGATTGATTGAGAGATATAGATATATATATATATATATATATATCTTTCACTCCCACTCTCTCCAGTGATTAAAAAGCTATGTGGTTAGTTGAACACACATAACCAAGAATGGAGGTTTAATAAATTCAGATATTAATCAAATAATTAACCATTGCATTTTAGCATGATTGCAATATAAACCAGAAGTTAACTTTGTGGATGTTAAAGAAATGCAGATGTACCTGAGCTGGTGTCTGCAACTGGGATTAGCTAGCCACCCGAGCAGACAGGTACACTTGGAAATGAATAGGCAGCCATCATTATTTACAACCATTTCTGTTCATTGCTTTCCCAGGGATTTTTAAGAAATTGAACCATTTGACAATATTAAGTTCTATGTTTGGTAGATCTGGAGGAGAATTTTTTTTTTCTTTAATAAAAGTAAAATAAAAACACAACTGCAATAATTGTTTATGATCACATAGTTATTATATATGCAGGGTTTCCGTCTGAATTCCAGGGTTGTCGAATCCTTGACATTTACAGTCACACCAGGCTGAGTACTACAATCTATAGAAGTTAGAAGGTTGCATGTTTGTGTGTATTTTAAGGCTATAAAATTGTGCCGATGAGCAAAACATTTTCTGGTTCCTTTCCTCCCCACCCACACTGGCTCTCAGGGTTGGTGAAAGTGGGCCTAACTATAACAGTCGTGCTAAAAAGAGAACAAGATGAGATTAAATAGACTCCCATTAAAATTCACTGGAAGTTAATCATACTCCTCAAGAGAACAGAAAGTATAACAGTTGAAATATTATTTACACACAGACTATTGTCCTTGTTTTTGTTGCTATCAGAATATTTTGGCTGTTGTGACCTCTGCCCTTCATCAGATGCATGTCAAACCCAGGCAAGCATTGGGGAATTTTGAATTTAATAAGTTTGAAATTCTCTGTAAGTTACCTGGATTAATGAGCATCTAATGAAAGCTGAGGGCAAAATAGATGAAACAATAACAAGAAGGATGAGGATATTAGTCCTGACCTGGCATCTCAACTTCAGTCCCTTTCCCATGGTTACTCTGTACCTTTCTTTATAAATATTTTCATGATAACTGTTCTGAACTTTCTTCTTTGATGCTGCAACTTGACAAATTTAAATGCAGTACTAGATTGGCAGTTAGGTCTCATCGTTTCACAGTTAAATTTGCTAGATGTAACCGTAAGTTTTATGTTAATAGTTTCTTCTCTCTCACTTCTCACCTGTGGAACTCTTCTGGTTTCTTGCTTACCAGTCAACTTTATTCTTCAAAAGTTTAAATGCAATGTCAATTGTTTTTTTTTCTCTCTTATTTCCTGTTTTGTTGTTCTCTTTCCATAGTATTTTTCTTTTTCACATATTCTTCCACACTCAGTAACCTTTGTGTCGTAGTGGCTTTATTGCCTTGCTTGGGGGTGAAAGGATTTAAAACAAAAAACAATCTAACTAAATAATTTGCTAGGCTTCTAAGTTTCATCATGGCCCCTTGTTGTGGCCTGTATAACAAACGAGGCTGAGATTTGTAAATATATTTCTTGCAAATAGCTTTTACTGTAAATTGCTTGTTCTAACTTGGTGCTCACTAACATAACTGTGCCAGACTAACTTTAGAAAATGTCTATAAAATATATATTTTTATACACCTTTCTCCCTGCTACCTTACTTTCATTTAGACAATTTTTTTTTTCTTTCTTGTGGCATTGGGGAATTCGGTTCAGCACATAGCCAAGTATGTTACAATGCTCACTTTCTGACCATGAGACCAGGGTTCAAATACCACTTTTTGTAGAGATGACTTATTTATGTTATTGACCAGGGGAGATGATCCAAACGCATGAATCTTTTGGAAAGTGCCTGAAAATGACTTCATGGGTTGACCAAAACCTTCTGAGGGAAATTGGGTAGACAGAACCCTTTGGGAACCATTGATATTTGTGCTAGCACAAAACTACACATCATTATGACTGAGAGTTTGAATGTACTAGTCTTGTTCAAGGAATTGATTGTGCCTGACTACACAATCTCTCCCTAAATCTGTAACTAAGTTCTGCTCATAATAGTTGCAGTATAAAACAGGTATGGTCTGAGCAGGTGTCTGTAATAGGGACTATGCTCAGAAATGAATAGTAACCAGCCAGAGTATGTATATATAGTGTCATCTGCAGCAGTCCTGTATCACAGCTCATCAGTGTGTTTAGGCATCTGATTGCTTCTAACCAAGGTTAAAACCCGACCGAATTGATATCAGTCAGCGATTCTACCACAAAGCTATGGGCACTCGGTAGAGGAAGGTAGATTTTAGTGTGTTATATACACTATGTAAACACACGCCAGTAACCAAGAGTGTTCAAATTTATTACTAAATGAACACTGTGTGAATAGCGGTATTATAAAATAAATAATCTGTGTGTAAAAATTTCAGATATTGTGTATCTTTAAAAATACAATATAAATAAAGACAAAAGGAAAACTTATCTTAGCTGACACATTTCATCTTCTGTGGAACTTGATCAAGGCAATCTAAAGTAGCCAATAGCAATAGTGAACATAAAGATTATAACATTAACATTTTCTATAAAAATCAAATGCATAGTAACTATAAGCAAGATGAATTTTCTCTAAGAAACATTATAAAGAAATATACAACCCCAGTCAACAAAAATAAGAAAATTAATTTTCTACTATAAAAAAATTTAAAACTGTTAACCTCATTGTCAACAACAGTAACTTGGCTGCAAGATCTAAATCACAGAGAACCAATATTATTTATGAATTCATATGACCCTTAAGGAACTGTGTTCTTGATCAATCAAAATTCATAAATAATTATATTGTTTAAAGTACTAAATGCTAAATGCTGCTAACCTCATTGTCAACAACAATAACTCACCTGCAAGATCCAAATTACAGAGAACCAATATTATGACTTCATATGACCCTTAAGGAACTGTGTTCTTGATCAATTTCAAATTCATAAATAATTGGATATACTACAACATGCTTAACAAGAAGACTCACATTACATCCCTCTGACTATAGTTCAATTAGGTCTCATTTAAATAGATATGGAGACCTACCAAACTCTATCCACAACATACTCATTGGTAGTACAAATGTGATACCCTTATTGACATGTTAAAAAAAAAAGTTAGAAATAATTATTAATAAAAAAAGAAATCAAATACTCAACAACATCAACTATGAACACAGCCATGATATGCTGACCATGTTTGGAAAAAAAAAAACATTCCTATAACTTTAGATACATACATAAAACAATCCATACTTTCAATTAAAAGTAAAAATTCATCCTTGATAATATCTAAAAGTATGGCTGAATATGCTATGTCCAAAAAACAAAATTATAAGAACACAAGAAAAATTAAATTAAAAAACTCACAGTACTTTGTCAGTAGTTTTTAATAGAACTTGTATAAAAGAGGGATTGCTACTTATATATATAACCCTATTTCTGTTTTTAATATATATATATTGTGTAAAATCCTTTGTACAATAAAGACAGAAGCTGATGATGGTTCACCTGAAATAGGCCTACAGTTCCAATCCGCCATAAAATAACGTGTCTGTCTTAACTTTTCTTATATTTGCTCTATATGTATTTATATGCATATATATTTAGAGCTCTCTTAGAGAGTTATCCTACCACTGTATGTACGGGATACTCCTTTGGATTCTTCTATATCCACACTGCATGCTGAGATATATAAGTAAAGAATACCTAGCCAGCCAGACAGACCTACCTAGGTTTCACTTAAACGGATCCTCAGGGGAAGCTGGCTAAGGAGGAAAGAAACAAACGACATGTATAAAGGAAATTCAATCAACCCACATGACCAAGAAAGAAGTCACCAAACACAAATAGGGGAAAACTTTATTATAAAAAAAAATTTAATTTTTAATTTCATATATTTAAATTTATTTTTTATTTTTATTTTTTATTTTTTTAGTGAATGCAAAGATAAAAACAAAAACCAAAAATGATACAAACCCACCATAAGCAAACTTAATCCAAAAGCCAAGGCTTTCTATACCTACATTTATTTAATACACTCTGTGGTGAACTGGGGCAAGAAGTGGCTTGTTAACTTCAATTTGTCTAAGACCAAGCTGTTGTCTGTCAACCATTACAGGCAACCTCTCCTGCCTCCCATAAGCATGGACCAAGCGATTCTCCTGGAGAGCAATACACTATGCCTCCTCGGACTTACCCTGTCCTCAGACCTCAAATGGAACCACTATATTGAATCCATAGCAAAATCTACTGCTAAGAAGGTTGGGTCACTATGTCGATCCAGGATGTTTTTTCCGCCTGAATCCATCCTGCATATATACAAGTCAACCATCCGTCCGTGCATGGAGTACTGCTGCCATTTATGGTCAGGCGCCCCTGCCGTTCTCCTCAGTGTTCTTGACAGGCTCCAAAGGAGAGTCTGTAACATGATAGGTACTGATCTGGTGGCTCGACTGCAGCCACTTCCCCACCGTCGAAATGTGGCCTCCCTTTGTCTGTTCTATAAATACTTTCATGGTTTCTGCTCAGACGAACTTAAGTCACTGGTGCCTCCTCAACAGATGTTTACTCATGCAACCAGACTGACAAATGGGTCCCACCCATTCACAGTCAGGTTAGCCAAATGTAGAGGACAATTCTACTCCTGCAGCTTCTTGTCTCGCACTTCCCGCCTGTGGAACTCGCTCCCGTATTCTTGCTTTCCTGACGGCTACAACCTCCAGAAATTTAAATGCAAAGTCAATACCCATCTACTAACCACTGGACTCTAGCTCTCTCCCCAACCTTCCCTTTCTCTCCACCTATGTATCTGTCATCACACCTGCTTTCTCAGCTTTCTATTGTTCCTTTCTAACTAGTTTGTACTCCTCACTCTTTTCTAATTAATCTTTTTACAGTTATGTAGCCCACTGCACATCAGTGGCATTTCCGCCTTGCTCGGGGTGAGATGAGTAAAAAAAAAAAAAAAAGTTTTGAAATTCAATAAATTATTGGTGTGTTTATACGAAGTTATAGCAAGTTTTTCCTCTACACACAACCGACAAAATTTCTGGCCGGCTTTATATTTAGCACATATCTTTAATATTTCCCATTTCAAATTAGGGTCAATATTAAGCTCTTGTTTAATGGACCACACATAAGTGGAGAGGGTGGTGCTCTGTTTATAGTGTTCATTATTAAAGCTACTAGTATGATTGTAATATCTTTTTTTGAAAATATCTTGGGTAGCACCTAAGACTTGGTCCGAACCCTTTTGACTGATGTTCATGTACTTAGCTCTTTCTTTTTTTAAAACCATTTTTTCCTTCTTCGTAGATTCATGGAAGGATTTTCGACACGAGTATAGTTATAATCTCACTTATATATATATATATATTCTAAAAATATACTGTTAAATATAACAGACAATGAATGTCTATTATGTTTAATCATGAGCCGTTCTAAACATTGCATTTTGGTTTTAATTTCAGGTGAAAATAAAGACGAAAATTCTCCAACATTTCGATAATTTTTTATTAAGTTGGTTCTAAGCTTTCAGCTCACATGAGCCATCTTCAGAGAGGTTACAAGGATGTTAATATAAAAACATCCACCATCCACAACGATTTTATTTTGTCTTGACATAAAACTTTGCTAAGCAACAATAACAGTTACCAAATAGCAAACGCAGTTCATAAATTTGTAATGTGGTTCTATGATGTCACACCACGTGAGAGCTCAAAACGTTAACAGAACCATATATTTAAATGTTGGAGAGTTTTTGTCTTTATTTTCACCTGAAATTAAAGCCAAAATACGATGTTTAGAATGGCTCATAATTAAACATAAGAGACATTCATTGTCTCTTATATTTAACAGTATATGTTTAGAAAATTATCTGCTGTCTCGATACACTATATATATATATATATATATTTTTATTTTATTAAATTACTTTAATCTGAAACGGAAAAGTAGGAAGGTAAATTCCAAGAACCTGATCCTAATTAATATTAAAAATTTTAATATTAAAAAATAATACAGGAGAGCTCAATGTAATTAAAATTACAGAGCCAATTTTTTAAAATCTTATTTCTATTTTTTCCCCTAATATACTTTTTCAAATAAGTCTCTTTTTTCTAACATTTAAAGTTAAATTTGTTTGACACGTATCGAACATTTTCTATTTGAAATTTTTCCTTTTTCTTTTTTTTCTTTTTTCCCCTTCTTTATTTTTCTCTATACATTTTTTATATTCCACCCCTTCCCTTTCTGTTTTGTTTTGTTTAACCCAATTCTCAATTCCTTAACCATTTTTGTTTATTAAGCAAGACATGCCAAATTTCCCATCTCTTCACTTACAACTCTATCAAAAAGTAAAAACCAAAAATAGACTGATTTTCAAAAAAAATTTTTTTTGTGACGTTTATTTCTCAAATCTTAACTGTTATTTATTTTTTTATTTCTTTATTTTTTATTTCTTTTTTTAATCTTATTTTTTTCATTTTGATATAGACTGACTGTTGAGGAGGCGTGAAATCTCTCTTAGGGATTTCATGTTGAAATGTTCATTCAACATTTTTGAATTTTGAAAATTTATTTTAATTTATATATATATATATATATATATATATATATATAATTGGAGTAGATAGACTAATTGGAGTAGATAGACTAAACTATCGCCCGGTTCACACTCCACCCACATCTATTGAACAGGTGAAGAGGCTCATCCCTTGTTTCCTGTTTAGGATGCGGTTTCTGGCTTTCTCTTTTCCATTCTTTTTACCCTTACGTAGCCCCCTGCGCATCAGTGGCGTTATCGCCTTGCTTGGGGTGATATGATTAAAAAAAAAAAAAAAAAAATATATATATATATATATATATATATATATGTATGTATGTGTGTGTGTGTGTATATATATATATATATATATATACAAACACACACACACCCTAATATTAACCAAATACAAAGTTCAACATCCACTGTTGATATAGCAAATTACTGAATAAGGTGTGTGATATGAATTTAAAGGGAGAAATTAGGAAGTGAATATTATGAGGATATGAAAAATAGTAACAACTATTGTCTTGAAAAGGTTAAGATTGCAGTGTGAAAGGTTTGTCTTAAATTGTATTTGATAATGTGTAATTTAATTTTCCAAAGGACCTTATTATTTTTTTTAAAAAATGTTGTTTTTGTTACATAATAAATATAACTTTTATTTTAAAAAGTCAAATTAAAAACTTTCAGATGATAGAGAAGCAATATTCTACTTTTCAAAATAGCATTACACTTGTGATTCATTCCACTTTGTTGATTTAATAGTCAGTCAGTTAAGTGCCATACATAAAACACGCTTGGACGATCATGTCTCAAAAGAGACATGAGTGACTGGGCAGAAAATTATCCCGCAGTAGGTTGCCATTGCTTTCTGCAGTAGACTGGTTGCCAGCCAAGTCTATAGAACCCAATAAGAAATGGATTAATACCTTTCCCAAGGGGATTTGTGCATAAGTGAATGCAATGAATTCAACTGGAATTCGAACTCGGCTGCCCGATTTCTCGTTCCGAGCCGATATCCACTGCACCACAATGCACATTTAATAGTATTGTTATTTAATTTTCATCAAAAATTGTTTACTTAGGTCAATGGTTATTATATATTTACTTTCTGTAAAATCAAATAATTGCAACCAATATTGTGTTCTTTATCCTATTTGGATTGTTTGAACAGGTTGTTACTTTCCAAAGTGTTCAGCTTTTGAGGTGGTCAAACGGGTTGTTTATTTTTAAAGTGGCTTTTATCAATACTGAAAAGAGTGATGACATCTATTGGACTTGAGAAAACTGGCTTTTTTTTTCTTTTTTTTTTTTAAAAAACAAAAAGTGTTTTAGGAGAACAATTTTATAATATTCAACTGAAAACCATACTGGCTGCTCAGCCAATGAATGCCAAATGTTTCCTTATAGGGAAAAGGCTAATATTACCATTGCTATAGTGTTTGGAGGGGCGGTTACTTTACAAGTGACAGGTAAATGAAAATATGCAAGGTATTTCACTCTTAACTGAGAAAAAAAATGCATCTGAAAGACTTTTTTCCTCTTGACATCGCTATTACTGTACACTTTCACCCAAGCCCCACAGACTACTCAAAAAGTATGGGGGCCACTGCTCTCTACACAGCAGGCATTCATACTGTGGTTCACATAGCAACTCGTAGACTTTTACAAGATGAAGTTAGCTCCTTGCTCAATTGGTTTTCAATCATAGACTTGTTACCAACAACCATGGCTAAAGAGTTTAGTCTACCCTAAGAGATGAATTCATACCTTTCCAAAGAATATTTGCCCTTAAGTAAATGCAATGAACCTAACTAGAATTTGAACTCAGCCTTTTTATTTCTCATTGAGTGCCTATTCATTGCACCATCTAAACACCTCTATTAATGCTCCTGGGCATGACAGTAAACTGCATCCGGCTGCAAGGCTTCTGATTTGGACGTTGTGAGGAACATGGAACCACCTCTTCATTGCTGTTGTTCTCAGATCCACCCTGACCCGAAGTGGTAACACCTGTTAGGGTCCCAGCTATGGGCAAATAGTTAACCCCCAAACTGGGATCAAGACACTATGAAAGTATAAAAATAGATTTTTTATAGAAATATATACATAAAAATAAACTTTTATAGAAAAATATACATTTTTGAAGAAAAAAATATTACCAACAATACATTTTTGAAGAAAAAAAAATATCCTCAGCCAAAAATATTTGAATACAAAACTAGAAGACATTTTCAATTCCCCCCCCCCCAAAAAAAACAAAAAATTTTCATTAAAATCTGACTAAATCAACCTTCTCACTATAACTGAACATTAAAAAAAATATCTTAAAACCCCGCCTTTTTGTCATTAAATAACCCACAGAGGTGTTGATATGCCGTTAAACAAAACTCAAAAACAAACACCTCTATTAATGCACAATCCTTAACATTTTTTATTGTTTCACAAAGCTATTTTTAAAATTTTATTCAAATCCATGCATGTGAAACTGTTTTTTTAATGCATTCTCTTTCTTTTCGAGAATTGCCAACAAAAGAATTCAACACTATTCTTGTAAATAGTTTAATAAATATTGTTTAACATTTTTGTTGTCGGTTCTTGAAGAAAAAAAAAAAGGATAGATCCAGAAGCTTGCAAACTATTTTAAACAAACATTTGCAAGAGCAAATGAAAGAAATTCCTAGAAAATACATTTTTCAAAATTTATAATTACAGTTACGATGTGTTTATACATGAATCAAATAAAATTTTCATAATTATTTCTTTATAATATGGAAATAAATATTGCGTTGTTGTTGGCTCACATATTTTTATAAACATGTAAATATAAAATTATCTTTGTAAATAAACAATCTAATAAAATAGCATTTAATTATTTTCGCTACCAATTCTTGAGAAAAAAGAATGCATCGATTCAGATTCACGTGTTTTGGTTTTATTAAAATTCTAAATACAGGTTTTTAAAACAACAAACCTTACCAAGAGCGTATACAGCAATAACAGATTCAAGGGGAAAATTGTCCTTTTGCTAATTAGACGTACCTGGTAATATGTTTTAAGGTGTTAATTAATTCATCATATTTTTCTGTTTAAAATGACTTCATTATATTTCTATATGTTAATAAACCAAGAAAATAACACATTGTTTTTTCATTAAAAATGAACAGAAATAAATATTGCCGACATATTAAATACTTTTGTAAAGAATTGTTGTCAATACTTGTCAGACTTGTATTTCGTTTATCTATTTGCCTAAGTGTATTTGCAATCATCGTGTTTCAAATAAGTTTTTTTTTTTTAAGCTGAGTAAAAATTTCTGAAAACCTGTACTTGTGTATAATACCCCCTGCTTTTTGCCATTGGTTTTTGTTGAAAACTTCTTGTATTATGAACAAGAAATTATGATATTAGGAAGAGAAACGAATCGTAGGCTAAGCTGTCTCTGGCAAGAATGAATTGTTTCACCATTCAGTCAGTTAAGTGCCATATGTGATACACGCTTGGGCGATCATGTCTCTTTTGAGACATGACTGACTGGGCAGAAGATTATCCCGCAGTAGGTTGCCATTGCTTTCTGTGGTAGACTGGTTGCCGACCAAGGCTATAGAACCCAATCTGTCCTGTTATTTGACTCCTAGCTAGAGGAGGAAGAGATGTATTATATTATTAAGTAGTAATTAGAGGGGGATCAGTCTATTACTTCATAACAATATAAAACTGATCCCCCACTTTATGCCCAGTAGAAGCCTTAATCATGATTTCAACTATGATATTCAGTCAGTCAGTTAAGTGCCATACGTGATACATGCTTTTGGGTGATCATGTCTCAAAAGAGACATGACTGACTGGGCAGAAGATTATCCCGCAGGTTGCCATTGCTTTCTGTGGTAGACTGGTTGCTGACCAAGGCTATAGGATCCAATCTGTCCTGCTATTTAATCCATAACTGGAAGGAAGAGATGGATTAATACCTTTCCCAAGGGTATTTGCGTGTAAGTGAATACAATGGATTCAACTGGAATTCGAACTCGGCTCCCCGGTTTCTCGTTCCGAGCTGATATCCACTGTACCACAACGCACATACATAACTGCAAAATGAGTTTTTTTTTTTACCCGTGCTGTCAAAAAACTGATGTTTTATTTAATTATTATTTTTAAGTAATTATGCCATTGAACTTCGTTGCTCTTCATTATTTTGTTCATATTCAATATTTCTTCAATAAAAGATGACAATTCACTAATTTCCATGGAGGGAATTCTTATGATATGAAAAAGTGTTGCACACATCAGAATTTTTTCTATAATGTTTTTATTGGTTGGCTGAAATAAACTTCAGCACCCCACTCATGTACCCCTTCAAACAGGGGTAAAAAAATTGTTATTAACCTCTATTTTAAACATTAGAATATTATATTTTGATAAATGTTTGCATCAAATTTTGAATTTGGTTGTTAATTCAAGTTGACAAGTGTATTTAGTCTTAGGTACACATGTATGTACAGACACACACCATACACAAGCTGCACGTGGGTGCTCCTAATGTAATGCCTCCTATTTATTTCCATAGAAACTACAACAGATACAGAGAGCACAATGACACTGTTGGATAGAGCAAGTTTTCAGCTACAAAACACTATTTTCCCACATAGACCCCACCATTGGCTATTTATTGTGCTCCAAATGTAATGCCTCCTATTTATTTCCATAGAAACTACAACAGATACAGGGAACAGAATGACACTGTTGGATAGAGCAAGTTTTCAGCTACAAAACACTATTTTCCCACATAGACCCCACCATTGGCTATTTATTGTGCTCCAAATGTAATGCCTCCTATTTATTTCCATAGAAACTACAACAGATACAGGGAGCACAATGACACTGTTGGATAGAGCAAGTTTTCAGCTACAAAACACTGTTTTCCCACATAGACCCCACCATTGGCTATTTAGTGTGCTCCAAAAGTAATGCCTCCTATTTATTTATTTATAGTAGCCACCACTGGTTTTGTATTTGGACTAGCAATGAAGAAGATTCTGTGCAGGGTCTCCCAGTATGTAACTCATCCCAACCATAGCACTTTTGCTGAAATACATTATCCACTGGCCAACTTGGTCCTAGGTATGACGATAAACTCTATTCGGCAGCACGGCCTCTAACTGGGAGGTTTTGAGGAGCGTGGAACCATCTTTTAAATGCTGCTGTTTCCAGGTCCAGCCTAACACCGTGTATTAGTCACTGTTCGGATCCCAGCTATGGGTAAATAGTTAACCCTCAAACTAGGGTCAAAACAAAATTTTCAAAAAAATATTTATATAGCAACAAAACCCTCAACAAAATTCTCATTACAAAAATACATCAATGAAACCTGATCAACAAACTGATTTATTATATAGAATATATATTCTATTCATACGAATCTGGGCACCTCAATTTGATGTAATGGCTAGTAAATTTGTCTTGCTAAAAAATATTACAACTGAGTCGTGAGTTCAGTCCTCATTGGGTACCCCCATACTTTCAACTTTGTGCCATGTCTAAGTGGTGCTTAGAAAATCAACTATTCATACAAATTTATTGTAAAAGTATCTATTGTCGGTACTAAATAACTCACTGAGTTGGATATGCTGTAAAACAAAACAAACTACACTGGCTAACTGTGCTCACCTCTTTTATTTGGTCTCCATAACTGTTCAGCAAGTGTTGAATGTCATTAGATGCAATTTTTTCTGCATGGAGCAACTTGTAACATACCTCTGTTTCATTCATAGTTCCATATCAAACAAGATTTTATCAGACTGCCATTAACTGTAATGAGGCAAAAGAAATTGTGTTATTCCCAGGAAGGGTCATTCTATCAATAGAAAGCATTACTTCAAAATTAACATAAATCTTTTCCCTATATTACGCCATGGATTTCACAGGAGGCGGGGGGAATAAGCAGAAAGGAACAATATTTTTTCAAAGTTGCATCCTTCAAATCAAATTTGACAATCTTCATAAAAAATTGGTATAATTGTTGATTTAAAACCATTTGTTTTTGTTTTGTGATTCCATAAATATCAGAATTATTTTTAAAAAAATGTTAATCACTGTAAAATTAAAGTTTTTAAAAAAATCTGTGGCAATAATTACTGTATTTACTCGTATCTAAGTGAATGTTTAAAAAGATTTGAAGCTAAAAATTCTGGGTCAATAAGTGATTTTCTGATATTAGCTGTTCTTGCATTAATTTAACTTCAAACATGAAAAATATTCACGAGCTAATATCAATAAATAATATGTATAAAATATATCCCAATTATTAGCCATGAAAAGCTATGCAGTGGCTTCAGCGAATAAAGCTGTCCAACTAAAAGCAGCCAATTTAGAAATTTCCAGTGCAGGCTGATTTATGATAATGTAGCTTATGATATACAGTATGGTGTAAAAGTATTAGGACAAGAACTATTTCATCTTTTACGAGGCATATTGACAGAAAATAAACAATTTAATTAAAATAATTTTATTTGATTTACTCAACAAATGCTTTAGCAAGAAAAAAATACTTGTTACAAAATAAATTTAATATTTAGTATAACAGTCTTTTTCTTTGAAATTATAAAATAATTGCGACAATTTACCAATCGCATCTAGTATATATATATATATATATATATATACACTAGATATATACTACTATTACAAACACTACCAACACTACTAACAATAATTGTAATTGTAGAATAAAAACTGAGTGCCCCATTAGAGGTAATTGTAACCAATTTAATGTAGTCTATAGGGTTAAAGTTTATAAAAATGAGAATGATAAACACCCTAAAACGTACATAGGGGCTACACATGATTCGTTTAAAATTAGGTTTTATAATCATAAGACCTCATTTAAAAATGAGAAGTACAGACACAGTACGACCTTATCTAATTATATATGGGACATAAAAACTAAAACTAAAAAAGACCCCATATTGAAATGGGAAATAATAAAAAAATGTCCCGATTACAACAAAGGCAATAAATTCTGTAATTTATGTGGTGAGGAGAAATTAGCGATAGCTAATGTTCGAACCTGCCCATAATCTACTTAATGCTAAAACAGAAATCCTAAACAAATGTAAATTCCATAAGATTAAATTCCTTGCTTAGTGTGTTAGCGTAGGTTTTTTTTTTTGTTTTTTTTTCTCTCCTTAACCCACCCCCCTGGTTTTAGTACTGGTATGGTTCGTCCTTGTCTTGGTGGTTGTCTATTTATTTGGTTAATCTTTGGTTTTGCCTTTGCCCTGACGAGCCGTAGTGTGAAACCGCGGTAGGTTTTGGCTAGCTTGAGATTCTTTGTGTGTGTGTATATATATATATATATATATATATATATATATATATATATTAATGGCCTCTTGGAAAACTTACGTAAATACTTTCCAAACTTGAATAATTCCAACAATGAATGGGTAAGAAATCCATTTCTTGTGAGTGAAGTTACCATTCCTGATGAGGACTATCCAGCAAAAGAAAGAATTTCTCATACTCAGAATGAACAATGCATGAAAGCTTTTGTTTGAGACCAAGTTTGGTCTAGACACTTTTGGGATCTCTCGTCTGCAGGATATACCAACATTAGCCTCTAGAGCAGTACAAATTCTCATAGGATTTTCAACCACTTACTATGTGAACAAGTTTATGTCTACTGTCCTTGTAATGAAGACCAAGCAACATAGCAGACTTAACGTGGCAAACGACGTCTGAATAGCCCTTTCAGTCACAAAGCCAAGAATAAATAAACTGGCACAGGCAATACAAGCTCAACACTCACATTAAGAATCACGGCTAGGTTACGGCTACTATACCTCTGATTATTATAGATTCGTACTTTTGTATTGAATAATTTCCATTAACTTTGTCTGCTTTTGATGTATGAAAATATAATAACTTCTTTTCCTATATTACGGGTATTTGTTCATTGGGGTCATGGATAATAGTGAAATTGTATTTTGGGGTAATCACAGCAAAAAGGCTAGGAACCTATGCCTTAGATGGACGTAGCATGAAACCATTGCCTTTTAAATGGTATTGACAGAAGTTCCAAAACATAATTGAAAGATTTAGAGAGTTCAATGAATAACAGAACAGAATTTAGATTTTCAGCTTCAAGAACTTTTACATCTTTTTTTACATTTTCTTTTTTTTTTTTGTTACATCTTTTTTACGTTTTCTTTTTTTTTTGTTACATCTTTTTTACATTTTCTTTTTTTTTGTTACATCTTTTTTACATTTTCTTTTTTTTTGTTACATCTTTTTTACGTTTTCTTTTTTTTTTGTTACATCTTTTTTACGTTTTCTTTTTTTTTGTTACATCTTTTTTACATTTTCTTTTTTTTTTTGTTACATCTTTTTTACATTTTAAACTTCAAAAATTCTGTGAACAGTTAAGATTTAATTAAGAGTTGATCATCCTCTTCAAAAGGCATTTTGATTTTTTTTTTTTAATACCTTTTTGATTTCTGGACACATGCAATTAAGCAGAATAGAATTATAATTTTTTTTGCATCTATTGTTACAAGAGTTATTCCTTTGCGGTTTCTTTTGCCTCTCTGTTGTGTTTCTATCATCAGACAATTCGCAAGGAACACCTAAAAAATATAAAGGGAAAAAATATAAAAATATAAAAGAAACAAATTAATTAAATTGGCCTTCTTTTTAGTTGCGAATTCTTTATCTCGGCTTTACTAAATCTCGATATATTGTTTCAAAAGTTTTGCTTCGTTGCATCTCACTATTGAAACTTTCTAACTTTTCATCTCAATGTTATATTAAACACATAAAATTTTTAACCTGAAAAAATACTGAACAAAAATTGATTTATATAAGAGCATGAATAACCAACAAATCATAGATATGAGTGAACATCTAAAAAAAAATATTAAAGGAACAAATTAATTAAAGAGTCCATTGGTCTCTTTTTTAGTTGTGAATTCTTTATCTCGGCTTTACTAAATCTCAATAGATTGTTTCAAAAGTTTTGCTTCGTTGCATCTCACTATTGAAACTTTCTAAAAATTACGATCATTTCAGTTTGGTATTTGTCTATACTTCTGAAATGAGGTTGTATTTACATTATTTACACTGTTTGAACTGTTGTCCTCATTTTTATTGCTATATTTACAATGTTTCGACCACTGTACACTCCAGCCTTGTTCAGGTGACTGGAATTTTGAACCAATCCCTGTATTTTGATCACTGGGCTTATATAATTAACATGGCAATAAAGGTGAGAACAACAGTTCAAACAGTGTCAATAATTAACATGGCAATAAAGGTGAGAACAACAGTTCAAACAGTGTCAATAATTAACATGGCAATAAAGGTGAGAACAACAGTTCAAACAGTGTCAATAATTTTAGTTTGAGTACGCTCTTATACTTAACATCAGAAAATGACAGCTGAAGTTTCTGAGACTCAGAAAATCTTAAAATGTAAACTTATCTTATGTATATTTATGCATATGCAGCCTCCTTCATCGAATAGATTTTCTATAATGGTTCCATACGTTTTATTTTAAACTCATTCTGTACAGGACATAGAATTTTTACTTGTACAACTGAATACTGAGTTTGATCTTTGCTGGGTGTCCCATACATTTGGCTTTGTGCTAAATATAAGCCACAATAGATAATCATTTGGGAGTTTCAATATGGTGTACTGTTTAACAAGCTCGTCTCATGAGATCTATTACAACTGAATAGTGAGTTCCCTCTTACTTTGAGTCTTGTGTCAAATATAAGGTATCCTTAGAAAATCATTTGGGCACTTTGCCATGGTGTAATGGTTAACAAGCTCGTCTCATGAGATAAATCACAAATAAATAGTGAGTTCAATCCTCACTGGGTGTTCCATACTTTCGGCCTTGTGCCACATCTAAGCTACGCTAAGAAAATCACAATATCACGTTTACCTATTATCACACATGCACTGCTAAGCCTGATTTGGTGGCTTCCCTTCCAAGAATAGATTTCACTTCTTCAGGATTTAAATGAATATTAATGTTTTATTATGCATTAAATTGCATTTTCAAAATTATTTATTTTGTTAATGATTTGACCAACTTTTTAATTATGCCTTAAAACAATTTTTCCAGACAAGTGAAAATGCTTAACTATTTTTAAGAGACAAAGGGCACCTTGGCATGGTGTAACAATTAGCAAGCTTGTTTCATTATAACTGAGTAGGGAGTTTGATCCTCACTGGGTGCCCTGTACTTTCGGCCTTGGGCCACATCTAAGTGGTGCTTATAAAATTTACTATTTTTAAGAGATGAATGAGTAAAAGAAAACTGCTGAAGTCATGTTTCTTTGTTATCCGTATGACTTTTAACATTATTTTTTGAAGTTAAATGATTATCATACAGAAAGGATGTTTTTAAAGTGTGAATATGGGCTCAATGTGGGTACAATTCTCATATTGTTATAATGTTTAATAATTGACAATGATATAAATTCAGGAAGTTAATGCTTTCTTGTCTCCCAGCAGCCTCATGCTTTTCAGTCAATTTTGATCTTCAAAAGTTTGCATGCTACGTCAATCGTTAACTTTTGTCTTCTTAATTCCTGTTCTTTTATTATTCTCTTTCACTAATAATGTTTTCTTTTTCTCATATTCTTTCACATTCAGCAACACTGTGGCAAACACGCATCAGTTGTGTACGGACATGTTTGTCAAAATGAGTTACATCCAGGTTTTCACCAATGACAGTTTAGCATGCCTAGATAAGGACTTCTCCGCAACTTGTCCAGATTTGGGTTTTGTCAGCTGTCTCATGCCAATAAAAGCAACAAGAAAACCAGCAGCTGGTGAGACTTGGTTTCCTGTGAATTCTCCCCCATGGGCATTTTGTTCCTAAAGTTGTGTCACACACCATGTTGCTTTTTCTGAGGCAGTGTTGTTTTGTTTCTTCCCATCTATTTACCTTCTCTGCTTGTTACTCCTGAGAGAGAAATCAGGTGTTCCCTCTAACCTCAACACCCCCATGACATATTTGACAACAAACCCCCCTTTGCATTTGAGAGGCTTTATTGCCTTGATTCGTGTGAAAATGATAATAAAAAGATGATTAATTCAATATACTCTGGCAGATGTGCGTTGTGGTGCAGTGGATATCAGCTCGGAATGAGAAATCGGGGAGCCAAGTTCGAATTCCAGTTGAATTCATTGCATTCACTTACGCGCAAATACCCTTGGGAAAGGTATTAATCCGTTTCTTCCTTCCAGTTATGGGTTATTAATCTGTCTCTTCCTTCCAGTTATGGGACAGATTGGGTTCTATAGCCTTGTCTGGCAACCAGTCTACTGCAGAAAGCAATGGCAACCTACTGTGGAATAATCTTCTGCCCAGTCAGTCATGTCTCTTTCGAGACATGATTGCCCAAGTGTGTATCACGTATGGCACTTAACTGACTGACTGAATATCATAGTTGAAATCATGATTAAGGTTTCTACTGGTCATAAAGTGGGGGATCTGTTTTATATTGTTAGGAAGTAATGAACTGATCCTCTACTAATTACTAGTTAATAATATAATATGTCTTTTCCTCCTCTAGCTATGAATCAAATAACAGGACAGATTGTGTTCTATAGCCTTGGTCAGCAACCAGTCTACCACAGAAAGCAATGGTAACCTACTGCAGGATAATCTTCTGCCCAGTCAGTCATGCCTCTTTCGAGACATGATCACCCAATGGCACCTAACTGACTGATCTTGCTTTTAATAAAGTTGTTTTTGTTTTGCCTCCCATGTTTAGTGGATTTTGGATGAACGTTTTAAGATGACATTCTGACTTATGGTGAAAAAAGGGGTGTATTGGACAAAAAAAATTAAAAAAAGACGTTGAGAACCACTGGTTGAGAGAATGGTGTTAAGACCCCTTGTCAAAACCTGAATTTTCAATCCTGATTTTTTTTTAATATAAACGGTCTCTTATCATTTAAATGTTTGGGATCTCTTCCCACTTACATTTGGTTTTGTGCTAGACTAAAATGGAAAATAGATATTTTAATATTTCTAACTAAAATATCCCTTCATATATGTTCTTCATTATGAAGACTGAAACAATCAAAAGAATTGTTCTTTTTATTCAAAAATGCTTTCGGTAATTACACGCTAAACCAGCATTTCTCAACAAAAGTTCCCCGGAAACCTAAAGTTCTACAGAAGGTCAAAGGTTATTTCAAAGCTAAATAAATAATAAATAATGTTGCAATTATCTATTTTCTTTATGTTTACATTTAAATTATAATATATTATTAATATTTATATTATATATTCTGTTTATATTTATATTATTAATATATTTATATTATGAATATATATTAGTCATCCACATACAAGCCCATTTCGCTGTATCACAACTCATCAGTGTGGCTAGACATATCCACTTGCTTCTGGCCGGGATCGAAACTTGACCGATTTGGTGTCAATCGGAGTCTCTACTCCCTATGTCATCGGCGCATGGGGTCATAGAAGGGAAATTTTAATGTCTTGTATGTAAGCAGTGTATACAGACGCCAGTCACCGAGAGAACTCAATTCATTTCTGAAGAGTCACGCATTATAGCCAAAGTGGAAACTGTTTTTTTTTAAATTTTCTTCTCCAGATATTATATATTCTGTTTATATTTATATTGTTAATATATTAATATTTATATTATATATTTTGTTTATATTTATATTATATAAATATATTTATATTATTAAATTTATTATTATGATATTTATTCTTTTATAGGAATATGATATTGGTTTCATATGTTTACAGTTTGAGTTTAGAACATTTTTGTGTGAATGAAAAGTCGCTGATGAATTATTTTAAACGAAGCGTATGAATTTTATTTAGCATTATCGGATAAATTGACAAAGAAGAATTAATTCTTCCTTAAACCAGTTGTTCCGAAATATATACTTTGATATCTGCCATGTGAACTACGATGAAAACAAAAAGAGAAAAATGAAGTATATAATTTTATTTTTGCGCAAGGATTCTTTGAGGCATGGAATTTTTTAAAGGATTATACAAGGGTAAAAAGGCTGTTCTAAAGAGTCATTTCTGGAGGTATTTCTGTCTCATTTTGGTGAATAGCATCTTTAAATTCTTCAGTGGTTGCTGGTTGAGGTTTGTAGCAAAAAGTTATCAGTTTTATTCACCCTCTCTTTCAGAAGGTTAGGCACCTTGACATGGTGCAATGGTTACTAAGCTTATTAGTTATGACTTAATAGTTTGTTTCTCACTGGATGCCCCCACACTTTTGACCTTGTGCTACACTTACAAAATCATCTCCCTTCCTGGAGGTCTATACCGTTTATTGGTTCACAGGACATTTTTGCCTTGATTTACGTTATGTCTTTTCAACATTTGCTAGTAAAGAATAAATAAATAATGAACTGATGCTACAATTGTCTGTTTTCGTTCTGTTTACATTTATATTATAATATACTAGCAATATAGCCCGGCGTTGCTCGGGTGTAATGAAAGCTTTAAAACTAATCCATGGTCCTGGAGCTCAGACTCTTTGGACATTGACACAAAAGACTACAAAGCAATAGCTGTTTCCAGTCAAAGCGAAACCAGAGACTGAAAGAAAAATGAATGGATGTAAGTCAAATTTTGATTTCCTAGTATCGATATCAAATAAGTTTTTTTTCTTGTAAAATAAATTTAGAAAGCTAAATAAGTCCTCTGAGTAAATGGTATCATGGCTGAAACTAAGAACTACAATTATAGCTACGTAGAGCCAAACCCGAAGCAAAAACTAAAATAAAAGGGCTAAAAAAAAAATACAAACATACAGGCAGATAAACAGACACGCACACAAACATCTTGCCTTTTATATATATATATGGTATTCCCAAGTGGTCACCCATCTATAACTGACCAGGCCCAACGTTGCTTAACTTCGGTGATTGAGTGAGAACTGGTGTATTTAATGTGATATGACCATAAGCACGCACATCCGTCACTAAACACTTACAGCACCTGGTATTCCCAAGCGGTCACCCATCTAAGTACTGACCAGGCTCAACATTGCTTAACTTCGGTGAATGAGCGAGAACCGGTGTATTCAATGTGATATGACCATAAGCACGCACGTCCATCACTAAATGCTTACAGCACCTGGTATTCCCAAGTGGTCACCCATCTATAACTGACTAGGCCTAACATTGCTTAACTTCGGTGATCGAGTGAGAACTGGTGTATTCAATGTGATATGGCCGTAAGCCATTTAGTGATGTCTGTACAGCACTGGTGCATACACTTTCACTTGGATACTACCACATATCTGCTGAAAAAACAGAATAGCATGCTGCTAAAAGGCCCCAAACTTAATAAAAACAAAGTTTTATCGTCAGAATGTTTATGTTATTATTAAAAGAAAAGATGAAAGTATTTTTTAGCCCATTCATTGGTTCACAGGACATTTTTACCTTCATTTACCTTATGTCTTTTCAACATTTGCCAGTAAAGTATAAATAAATAATAAACTACAATCATAACCTGTTCAAGTGTAGAGTCAATCGTTATTTGTGGAACAGACTCTCAAGAGAATGTTTCCCCAATCACTGCAATCTTAACCTGTTTAAGTCTAGAGTCAATCATTATCTGTGGAACAGACTAACAAGAGAATGTTTTCCCGATCACTATAGTCTTATCCTGTTTAAGTCTAGAGTCAATCATTATCAACAAACCTACCAAGGTTTCACCTAACCGGATCTTCAGGGAAGGCTGGCTTATATATATATTATATATGATATGATATCATATCATATATCAATGCATGATATATATCATGCATTGAGTGCTGGTGTTAAAAAAAAGTGCTCAATGTAGAATAACAGAGGTATAAATTATATATTAATAATTAATATAAATTTTTTTCCCTCACTCGTAACACAATTCTGAGTTACATGCGCGGCAATCTTCAGGTGCTGATTGAAAACTAGCCATCATAATATTTAAGTTTTGATAGTAGCTGCTATAATAATGCTATAAGAAAATACCAAATCTTGGTTAGGACCTCAGATGGAAACACCAGCTTCTTAACTACATATTGAGAACTTACTTCAACGAACATCGTCTAGTCTTTGTTTTATCACCAAAACTCTAAAGTCGATATCCTGCAAAAAGATTGACTGATATTGACTATGCAAATGACCGAACTATCACTTCAGACACCATTACCCATTTGACAGTTCTTCTAAATCAACTAGAAACTGCTGCGGACATTGTTGGATTCTATGAGGATGCCTCTAAAAACTGAATTAATGGGCTTTAACCATCAAGGCTCCATACAAAGTGTCTCAGGTGAATCAATAAAATCTGTCAAATCTTTTACATACCAATGGGACAAGATAAATTCTACTGAAAAGGATGTGAAAATTCACATAGCTATAGCTTGGGCTGCCTTGAATAAAATGGATGTAATTTGGAAATTTGATTTATGACACTGATTAGGAGGTGCGTTGTAGTGCAGTGGATATCAACTTAGAATGATAAATCAGGAAGCTGAGTTCAAACTCCAATTGAATTCCTTGCATTCATTTACGCACAAATACCCTTGGGATAGGTATTAATCCACTCTTCCCTCCAGTTATGGGTTAAATAATAGGACAGATTAGGTTCTATAGCCTTGGCTGGCAACCAGTCTATTGCAGAAAGCAATGGCAACCTACTGTGAGATAATCTTCTGCCCTGTCAGTCATGTCTCTTTCGAGACATGATCACCCAAAGCATGTATCACGTATGGCACTTAACTGACTAACTAAATATAATAGTTGGAATCATGATTAAGTCTTCTACTAGTCATAAAGTGGGGGATCTGTTTTGTATTGTTATAAAGTAATAAACTGATCCCCCACTAATTACTACTTAATAATATAATACATCTCTTCTCCCTCTAGCTATGAGTCAAATAACAGGACAGATTGGGTTCTATAGCCTTGGCTGGCAACCAGTCTATCACAGAATGACTGCGGAATAATCTTCTACCCAGTCAGTCATGTCTCTTTTGAGACATGATCACCCAAAGCATGTATAACATATGGCACTCAACTGAAGATATACAAGGTTACTGTGTATGAAAGAATGAGAAAGAAAAAGAGTGAGAAAAATAAAGGAAGTGGAGTCAAGAAAATAGTAGATAACAGTTGAAAATGTATTTAAATCTTTGAAAATCAAACTTGGTTGGACAACAAGAAGCCGGAAGAGAGTTCCACAACCGAGAAATGCAAGAGAAGAAAAATTAGGAGAGAACTTATGCAGTATATCACGCTGCTAACAAACAATGATCGTCTTGATAAACAACGAGGAATAAGAACACGTATATTTAAAAGTAAACACGATATGGAAATTAGTGAAGATTGAGAAAACTTGGTTATAGACAACCGACAATTTGAAATGATTTGTTTGAACATTATTTTTAATCAATACTCATATTTAAGTAGATATTATGTTTTTAATTAAACGGTATTATATATTTATATCTACCGGCCTGATTATTTACGATAAATTTTTATTACAAAAATGTGTGTCATTCGGCAGGATTCAAACATGTGACCCCTATCCACATAGGGTAAGCTACCATGTGATCTGGCATGTTTCAGACCTCTCGACCACAACTGACCGTTAGTCTAAATGAGGTTTTAATCAAGCCTATATAACACAGTTTTCAATCTATCACAATAACCATATCTGCTCTGAAATGTATCGTAATGTCAACAAATCAGGCTGGTAGATATAAATATATAATACTGTTTAATTAAAAACAGAATATCTACTTAAATATGAGTATTGATTAAAAATAATGTTCAAACAAATCATTTCATATTTAAAAGTATAAACTTTTATTTTTATTCTTTGCCTTGATGTTTATGTGGAGCAATATGACTGACTGACTGAATTACTAGACAGCCTTAAGTGGATATACTTTTGAGCTATTGTAGAGGTGGTTTTAATATATGGGGCCACTGTGTGGACATTAACTAAAACCCTAGTGTCTAAGCTTGAAGGAACCTATATTTAGGTGCTCTAAGCTATACTTAACATCCCTTGGAGACAATGTCCAATTAAATCACAGCTCTATGGACCCATCCCTGATATTTCTAAAATCTTATATAAACACAGGACACTGCTGGTGAGCAAAGCAGGAACTTTTGAGGAATCTAGTGCTCTGGATATCTAGCCAATCGAGCAAAACAGGTTGATCACCCAGCAACCTCATTATATTGACCAGCTTTTTAGCAGGCTTCAAATCTGTGACCCTATACACATAGGGGAAGCCACCAAGTGATCTGATGCATCTTAGACCTCTCGACCATGAATGTTGATCAGTCTAAACAAAGTCAGGTTCGAATTCTGCTGAATGACACACATTTTTGTAACAGAAATTTATCGTAAATAATCAGGCCGGTAGAAATAAGTATATATTACTGTTTGATTATAAACAGAATATATACTTAAATACAAGTATCAATCAAAATGTTCAAACAAATCATTTCATATATATATATATATATAGTTAAATAAAAAGAAGACAAGGAAAACTGTATTTAACTCGCCTACACATTCTATTCTGTGATGGAATTTATCAAGACAAAAAGATGGAATGAGCTTTATTCCAAATTAAATATCTATAAACAAACAGTGTTGGCAACTATAAAAAAATGCTCACAAATCATTAAAAAGATTAATAGAATATTTTAGTTTTAGAACTCCTTCATGTGTAGTGCAATGTCATGAGATGTTAAAATGAAGAGAATTCAACCATTTTCTTTGAAACTTTTTATTATATATGTCAGTCTGTTTTAGTATAATTTCCATAAGCAAAGGTGATATTGGAAAAAACGGGATGCAAATTGATATTTTGGTAGTACTGGATGGTGGTGCTCTCGAGAATTTTCCTTCTGATAGAGTCCGTCACAGGACGAAACACGTAGATGAGTTAAATACAGTTTTCCTCTTGTCTTTTTTTTATTTAACCATCCTGTCCTTAATCTCAGATCATAACTGAGTATACTTTTACACACACATACACACTCATATATATATATATATATATATATATATATATAGGAAATGGCAAACCCATAAAAATGGAGAGCATAATCCAAAAATTTATCTTATTAATATAAAATATTAAATAAATAAAAATAGAGAGCTCAATGGATATTATCCATAGCAATATGATATATAGAGAAGAAAACTCAACATATAATTAAAAGGTTATAAATCCAGAATTAGTACTGTATACCAGATAAGGAAAGTGAATACAAGATACATTATACTCGGTGGACTTTAGCCCAGCACTGTAAGATGCTATGAAGCAAAATACTGACTTGAAAATAAGTCATGCTTTTAAAATAACCTTGTCTGATCTAGACTCATGAGGATGTTGTACATGGCATCCACTTAGTTCATAAATAGACAATCTATATGCAACCATTTTTTCATGCTCCCAAATTCTGTGACCTATTAGGATCATAGTGGCACTACATGTACTACCAATCGCAGTAGTAGTGGGGTTTCTTGGGTAAGACAACCTGACAGGGCCCAACTCTCTCCAGGAGGGTTTGAATTCAGAGTTAGACTAGTTACCAATCAAGAACCCAGTCTGTCCTGCTATTTATCCATAGTTGGGAGGTGAAGAGATGAGATTCATACTTTTCCCGACGGTATTAGCATATAATTCAAATTCAATGAACATTGCTAGAATTTGAACTCAGATCTCTGGTCTATATACACACACACAGGGAGGAAATAATAACAAACTCGTAAAAATGGAGAGGATAATCCCCAAAAATTTTATCTAATTAATAAAAAATATTAAATAGATAAAAATAGAGAGCTCAATGGATATTATCCACAGCAATATGATATATAGAGAAGAAAACTAAATTGAATGGTTATAAATCCAGAATTTGTGTTTATACATATTTTTTCCTTTAAGACTTTTTGTGTATGTGTTGTTTATTCTTGTGAGACTTCCGGTATCTGTTGTTGCAATGTTTAATTGTATTCACCTCTACCCTTCATCTAACCTTATTTTCTCTCTGTGCAAAATTTTTTTGAATATTTTGAGTTAAATGTAACAACTGATTTTTCAGGCTTGTCAAAAGAGTTTGTAATTTTTACAACTGGCTAAAATAATTGTGGATTTATAATTGTTTAATTATGTGTTGAGTGTTCTTCTTTCTTTCTTTCTTTCTTTCTCTCTCTCTCTCTCTCTCTGTATATATATATATATATATATATATATATATAATAAATATTCAGGTTCTAAGAAGCTGTAGAAATGGCTATTCCCTTAATGTAAAATATCGAATTTACATATGAAATAAATATCTGCTCTGTAAATTAAATTTACATCGAGCTCTCTGTTGAATCAGTTTTAATATTTGACCTAATATTACTAGGATCCATTGGGATTATTTACCAAATCTTCTCTTGGATTTATTACTGCCACACACACACATATATATATCTTAAGAATAGTATAAACAAATGTGTAATCAGTCTACTGTTTGTACTAATTTAACTTATATATATATATATATATATATATATATATGAAAATAAGAATGAAATATTCACCACTTGCTACCTATATATTATTGGCTCTGCATATTCAGTTCTTTGAATTGTGCATTGACCACTTTTTTTTAGATAACTGTCTACTGGTCTAACCAGTACCTCTTTTACTGTTATATATATATAAGGCCTTTTCTATCATTGGAGAAAATGGTTATGTACAAATTTACTGTTTATCTTTTCATCATACAATACCACAAAAAGCATATTTAAAAATGTCTACATAATGAATAATGGATCTGTAATATTTTTTAGCTTTCAATTGTATAAAACAAAATTGATTTTCATAAATTATTAAATCCACCAAAAAACTGATCTTGAGAAAATTGTTGAATATTCCACAAGATGTCCTATTAAAATCTATCTTTTTTTTTCTTTTTCTTTTTTAATATTTAGTGTTTTTGTACAACTTTGATGTATTCAAAAGAATTGTTTTATTTCTTGAGATGTAGACTTTTATGTCTATTTTTTACTTGTTTGATTTTATTCATAAATTTTTTCATTTATATTAGATTTTTACTTTTCTGTTAAATGATCTTCTAATAAAAGATTTTTTAAAAAAAGTTTTATCTTTGTGATGTCTTTATTTGCACTTCTTTGTATTTCTCTTTCTTTTCCTCTCCTCTTCCTCCTCCCCACTCTTTCCCTCCTCATCCTTTCTCTGACTGCTCTAATCCATTCATCACTAACACTCACTCTACTTCATTCCTATCTCTTTTTAATCTCTCTTCATCCTGTCTTCTCACATCTATCTATCTATCTATCTATCTATCTATCTATCTATCTATCTATCTATCTATCTATCTATCACAGCTATTCATCTACAACTATCTAGTCATATCTATCTACCATATCACATCTTTATTTACATCTATCTATCTTTCCAGTTTTCCTCTCACTTTTCCCTCTTTTTTTCATATATTTCTCTCTTTATATCTCCTTCTTTTTCCACCTTTTCATATATATATAAATATATATAAATAGCACCTAATGAGCAAGAAGAACCTACCTAGGTTTCTCCTAAACAGATCCTCACCCAGCTTTCTCTGACAATCCGTTTAGGAGAAACCTAGGTAGGTTCATCTGGCTCATTAGGTGCTATTTAGTTTGCTCTACCTTTGTATTGAGCACTTTCTGTTAGATGATTACTTGTGTCGGGTTTTTCCTTTGCGCTTTGTGCTGATTTTGGTCCGAACACTTTTGACTGACTTTCATGCTCTAAGCTCTTTCTTTTTTTGCAACCATTTTTTCCTTCATTTGATAGTTTTTGAGGAAGATTTTCGAGACGAGTATAATATAATCTTGTTTATATATATATATATATATATATATATATATATATATATATATATATATATAGTTAGGTCTTGAAGGCTTTCACAATGCATTTAGTAAAATAAAGGAAGGTAAAGAAGTTTTTGGGTATTACCTATTTATTATACATTAATATTTCGAGATCAAAATCTCATTTTCAGAATGGCAGAGGAGCATGTGTCTGTCCGAGTGAGTCCGTGCCTTTCAAGGAATGGTCATTCCTGGCTGACTGCTGCTCATTTGGAAATGTGTTATTTCCACAACCTAGGTTTCAACCTTTTGGTACCTTCAGGTAATTTACAATAACTGATTTTATGATTCTTCAAATGCTCGAACAGGGATTTTTTATGAACACGTCACTGGAATTTTGAAACAAGCAAAAAATTTTCAAAATTAGTGAGGGGTTATTTAAGGATCTTATAACACTGTCGTCCATATTTGTATGATCCTACTAACTATTTATGGGTTGATTACATCTGGATGATTACTTACCCATAGATAATTACTAGGATTATACAAACATAGACGAACATGTTCTGAGATCCTTAAATAATTCCTTCCTAATTTTAAAAGATTTTTTGGTTGTTTGAAAATTTTAGTCACATGTTCACAAAAAAACTCTGTTTAAAGAATAATAAAATCAGTTATTGTAAATCTCCTGAAGATACCAAAAGTTTGAAACCTAGGTTATGGAAATAACTCATTTCCAAATAACAATATATATATATATATATATATATATATATATGAACAAATTCTTTGTCATATAGAAATTTATAACAGTCAGGAATAAGCGTAGTTTAAATGGCATTTTTACTAAAAGCTAAAAAACAACCAGTTTTGTCCCAACCTTATCAAGTTTCTTTCTGGGAATAGGAGATGTGTAAAATAAAAGCTGATTAATGTTGATGAGAAAAAAAAAATGCAAGGAAAACTAGAGTCCACTATCATTCAAACCCAGCAAGCATTCCCTCTGTTTACAGAGGGAAGGATTGCGGGATTCTAGCACCTTTAGATGATATAAAGAGTGGGACCTTGATAAAATAGATAAACAGTCAATACTCAATCCCAAAACACAATTCCAGCTTTTAATAATATTTTGTGTAATATATATATATATATATATATGTTTGTGTGTACAAAGATGATGAGACAAAATGAAAATTTTTTCGGAAAGCTTATGTTGTCTTGGGTATCATTAGTGCTTTCTTTTATCTTTTAGTCAATCTGATGATGCCAAAGAAAAAATAAGCATTATCCAGTGAAAAATGTCTTTCAGAAAAATTTTCTACCTAGCATCTGTAACAAAAGTGATGAGACTAACATATGTCCCCCACAAACACAGACACACACACACACATACACACACACACACATATATATATATATATATATATATATATATATATATATATATTTCAAATTTATAGCATAGGTATGTTATAACATCACTACAAAGTAGCTATTTTGTTTCAACACTTCTTGTGTCTTGTCAAGTGATGGTGCTGATTGCAATATAAAGAGTTTCAAAAGGTTCAAAACTAACCAAACCCCTTCATTAGGGGAGGTATATTTTCATGGATAAGAGAGTGTTCTAAGACCTTTAAGTAATTTCTCCTAATTTTGAAAATTGCACATTTGTAAAAGATCCCTGTTACGTGAAAGTTTAAAAATTGGTTAAATCAGTTATTGTAAATCGCCTGAGGACACCAAAAAGTAGAAACCTAGGTTGCAAAATAACTCATTTCCAAATGAAATATATATAAATATACATATAAAAATGAAAGAGGAAGGGCTGGATCCTGAAATTAGCTGGAAACTAATAGGTTCAGCTCATATTCCAAGGAATTTTCATGATAGCTGCTGTCTGTGTTTACTAGAAAAAATTTTAATTTTGAAGTATCCTTACCAGCACCTGCTCCTGAATCTTAGAAGGGAATTGATTAGTAAGTGCCGCCATAAAGCCAGTTTTTTGAATACTTATATTTTAAATTTTAAATTCCTAATTTTTAGACTTTAGGATATAAATATAAATTTAATGTTTTTTGATAAATTATTTTAATTTTAACTTCAAAAAGTAATTTAACCCCTAACCCTAACCCTCTCCCAGTCTCCTTTAATTGCCTATCTTTATAAAATATGGATTCCTTTACTAAACCCCCCTTTTTTCCTTTGCTAGCATATATATTTTTAATAATTTTTAGATTTATAATTTTCTTTAATTGTTATTTAGTTTGTCTATACCTAAAAATATTTAATTAGATAAACTTAATTGAATTTTTTAAAATCTTATTTGTAATTTTATTTTTCCCCTAAATATACATTTTCAAATAAGTTTCCAAATCTCTAACCCTTTTAAACATTTAAAGTTAAACGTATTTGACACGTATCGAGCGTTTCCTATTTGATATTTGATATTCTCTCATTTTTCTTTCCTTCCTTTTTCTCCTTCTTTATCTTTTCTCTATACACTCTTTTTATATTCTGCCCCCTCCCTCTCTGTTCCATTTGTTTAACCCAATTCTCAATTTAAGACCTCCCATTTCCTTAACTCTTTCCGTCTATTAAGCTAAACATGCCAATCTCCCATCTCTTCACTTACAAAGTAAAAACCAAAAATAGACTGACTTCTAAGAAAATCTCTTGTGACTATATTTCCAAAATATTAACCGTTATTTATTTTTTCCTCCTTCTTAACCCTATTTTTCTTCATTTTGACTTAAAACTGTGTTGCTGAGGAGGCGCGAATTCTCTCTTAGAGATTTCATGTCGAAATGTTTATTCAACATTTTTGAATTTTGAAAAATTGACTTTAATGTATATTGGCTCTGCAATTTTAAATACATTGAGCTCTCCTCCTCTATCATTTTTTAATATAAAAATTTTTAAATATTAATTAGGATCAGGTTCTTGGAATTTACCTTCCTGCTTTTCCATTTCGGATTAAAGAAAAATGAATATATATATATATATTCAGGTGCCCCTGCCATTCTCCTCAGTGTTCTTGACAAGCTCCAAAGGAGAGTCTGTAACGTGATAGGTACTGATCTGGCGACTCGACTGCAGCCACTTCCCCATCGTCGAAATGTGGCCTCCCTTTGTCTGTTCTATAAATACTTTCATGGCTTCTGCTCGGACGAGCTTAAGTCACTGATGCCTCCTCAACAGGTGTTTACTCGTGCAACCAGACTGGCAACTGGGTCCCACCCATTCACAGTCAGGTTAGCCAAATGCAGACGACAATTCTACTCCTGCAGCTTCTTCTTTCGCACTTCCCGCCTGTGGAACTCGCTCCCGTATTCTTGCTTTCCTGACGGCTACAACCTCCAGAAATTTAAATGCAAAGTCAATACTCATCTACTAACCACTGGACTCTAGCTCTCTCCCCTCCCCTGTATAACCTTCCCTTTCTCTCCACCTATGTATCTGTCATCGCACCTGCTTTCTATTGTTCCTTTCTAACTAGTTTGTACTCCTCACTCTTTTCTAATTAATCTTTTTACATTTATGTAACCCCCTGCACATCAGTGGCGTTTCCGCCTTGCTCGGAGTGAAATGATTAAAAAAAAAATATGTGTGTGTGTGTGTGTGTGTGTGTGTGTGTGTGTGTGTCCCTCACTAATTATTTATACGTGAATTTCACTCCCATCGTTATAAGTATATATGTTTATATGTATATTTATTTTATCGTGTTTCCCTCTTCTTCTACTCTTCATTTTCATGATTACTGTTCTTTTCGTTTAATTCATTTTCCAACAACCTTTCTCCTGATGAGATGTTGGAAGAAAGGGCCTTTGAGACTAACAATAAATTGCTTGTTTTTTTAAATAGTATACAAATTTTGTACCTTCAAACATTTGTTATATATATATAAACAGATCTGTTTGCGTATGACTATATATATATATATTATTTTTATTACTTAAATTTTATTTTTAGTAGATACCCATATTAGAGTAAATGTTCCAATTGTTTATTAAAAAGTATATTTATTTTTGGCTACTGGCCTGAAAAATATGTGGTCTTTGGCAGGATTCAAAACTGTATCCCTGCTGGGGAAACTTGTTTACGATTCCAATCTTGACAGAAAGCACATCATTTTCTTTAATAAGATTTCTCATATATTCAGGCTAGTAGACAAAAATAAATAAATACACTGTTTCATTCATATATGGAGCATCTACTCAAATATGGATATCCATTAAAAATAACATTTAATTAATAAAATCTGTTGGATTAATAAGTAAAACTTTATCACTTCTTTAGAAATATATATATATATACCAGGCCACATACACATTTACATAAAATGCTTGTCGAAAACACAATCATACTTAAACACGAAAACAAACAAAAACTAAAAATTCTCGAAGCCATATACATAAAACAGTTGAAACCTAACCTGAATAAAATTAACTACGAAATCTTCACACACATTCTCAAATGCCTATAATAGATAACAGAAGCGATTGGTTATCCCAATGGCTTTCCATACTTAATACTTCTCGCCCCCCCACTCTCACGTGGTCATGTGATGTGCCACAAGCTGTAGTACCATTTTTGCTTACAGCATGCACGTACGTGTTTGCCAATCCTCCACACAAACAAAATAGATGACTGCTACTATTGTTCGTCCGTGAACTGCTTGTTACAACCAACACGATTTTCATCTTTGATAATGGCTGTAGTAAGCTCAGAAAGGATTAAATAAAAACATGTATCAATATTGTGATTTTTTCCTCTTTCATTGATAATGCTATTAAGCTTATCAGATGATATGAAAAAAATTTACATACAATAAATCGACAAAACTTGTCTATATTATTTAATGAAACATACATCAACACACACACACACACACACACACACACACACACACACACACATATATATATATATATATATAGTCATCTGCAAACAGATCTGTTTCACTGTATCACAGCTCATCAGTATGGTTAGACATCCAGTTGCTTTTACCCAGGATTGAAACCCGACTGAATTGGCATCAGTCAGTGATTCTACCCCTGAGCTATGGGCCCTCGGTAGAAGGAGGCAGATATATATATATATATATATATATATATATATATATAGTGTATTGAGGCAGCAGATAATTTTTTAAACATATATTGCTAAATATAACAGACAATAAATGTCTATTATGTTTAATCATGAGCCATTCTAAACATCATATTTTCACTTTAATTTCAGGTGAAAATAAAGACAAAAATTGTCTTTTGAGTTCATCATTACTTTCAAGCTTTTTGCCTCTTGTGAACACTTTCAAGGGACCAAACAGGTGAAAGTCTGAAGGAGCAAGATCTGGGCTGTAAAGGGGATGAGGGAGCAGTTCCCAGCCCCGCTCGTTGATGATCTGCACTGTTTGGGCTGCTGTGTGAGGCCTTGTGTTGTCTTGATGCAAGATGACTCCATGTGACTGATGACCCCTGCATTTGTTCAACAGATAGGCTCAAAGTCCTTGCAATGTCATTCGCAGTCACCCTTCTGAATGAAATCATTGACTGATTCGATCACCTCAAAAGACCTCACTTTATTAGGCAACCCAGGCCTGTCATCATCCTCAACCCCTGCTCCATCCTTCTTTAAACAATTTAACCCACTTGTAGACATATGTTTTGGCTGAAACATGTGGCACCATACACAGTTGACATTCTCCTATAAATTTCAACTGGTTTGTACCCTTCAGCAACCAAAAACTTGATAACTGACCTCTGTTCAATCCTGGAGCAAGCTTCTTGGTTGGCCATCTTTGTTAATCTCCAAAACTCTCAAAGTTTTTTTTCAATCTGCAAAAAAAATAAAATTCCTTTGAAAAAGAAGTAAAGGAAAAAAATTTTAAAAAAAGTAAGCTTCTATCTGTATTAGAAGTCCTTATACCAAAAAATTCACCTTATTTATTGAATGATACTCATATTAACAACACCCTTTAGGACAAACATATTATTGTTTTAATTTGCAATCTCATAGCATCTAAAATATTATATTGGCAACATTTTTGTTCCATCTTATTTTAAACTGATACAACTGACACTTCCTTTTCTTCTGTCAACGTACTTACCTATACCTCACACCACAACACAGAAATGTCTCAATATCCATCAGTTTACACACTTAAATCTTTTAAATTATAATAACATCCTACTCCACCACAATCACCTAATATAGTAGCATCTATGTTTTTGAATTTCCATATCACTATATATGTATATGACCCTGAAAAGGAACAATATTTCACTGCCTGATGATGGTGCCCTTGACACCAAAACCTGAAAGCTTTTGAGTAGCAGTCTCCTATGTTATTATTATAACTCTAATATTAACTACATCTCTGTCTCTATTTATCTAACTATCTATCTATCTACCTGCCTATATATATATATATATATATATATAAAATATTAGATATTCCACAATTTCATGGGTAATATATATTTCACAGCTAAAACCTGCTGTTCATCAGACTCAAATGATACAACAGTTAATATTCAAAATAATCCAGAAAAGAATCACATACAGACACTCTCGTGCCCATACGAGAATAGATATTTGTAATGGTAATCTATAAAAAACCTTTCATTGTTCTTTCAAAAAAAAAACAGAAGAACGTAAAATAAAAATATAGAAAATTAACAAACAGAAAAAAGTGAAAGAGAAAGAAAAAGGAAAGGAAAGGAGAACAAACACTATAAAGAGAAAGCAAGTTAAAGTTAACGTCTTGGATCGACACCAACGTCTCTTGCAATTCATCTGCTTTCTTAGAAAAATATGACATAGAAATTTAACATTAAATTTAGTTTTAAAGATAATGTGATATATGAAAAAATATATATGAGATATGTATATATTTGTATTTGGATGTATGATGATGTATGTGAGAATATATATATATGTGTGTGTGTGTGTGTGTGGGTATGTGTATGTGTATATGTATGTATGTATATATATTTTAATTGTATTGTTTTATTCTTTTTTCAGTGTTATATGATATATTTATTTTTGGTGTATGTTAGCTTCTTTACTAGTTTTTTGTTTTAATAATAATAATATTAGTAGTATTAGTATTAGTAGGTAGTAGTAATGTTATTATTGTTTAAAAACTTTTATATATATTTTATATTTTTGATTATTATTATTATTATTTTATTAATATTATTTTTATCAATATTATTTAAGATCATTTTTAAGATTGTTTTTAATATTTTATTTATCATTTTCTTATATATTTTTAAATTCATTTTTTAAGTATTATAACTATATTTGTAATATAATACTACTAGTAGTTATGTTTTAATTTGTATTAAAAGATAGAATTAACCATTTATTTTTATACCGTAAACACATCCCATTATCTTATATATATATATATTGCCCGGCTTGACACTCCACCCACGTCTATTGAACAGGTCTATTGAAACTTGTTCCCTGTTTAGGATATGGTTTCCGGCTTTCTCTTTTCTCTTTTCCAATCTTTTTACTTTTCTTTTTATTTTATTATTATTATTATTATTATTATTATTATTATTATTATTTTCTCAATTGGAGTAGACAGACTAAACTATCACCCAGTTTGACACTCCACCCACGTCTATTGAACAGGTTTAGAGGCTCACCCCTTGTTCCCTGTTTAGGATGTGGTTTCTGGCTTTCTCTTTTCCAATCTTTTCACTCTTACATAGCCCCCTGCACATCAGTGGCATTACCACCTTGCTCGGGGTGATACAATTAAAAAAATATATATATATGTTTCGTTGAATAATATAGACAAGTTTTGTCTATTTATTTTGTGTAGGATCCTTTCGTATAGTCTGATAAGTTTGATGGTGCTATTGTTAAAAGACGACAAGAAATCACAGTAATTGTTGATTTTTTTATCAGGTCTGAGCTTTCAGCTTACATAAGCCATTATCAAAGAATGAACATTAACATATAGTAAACATAGAACATAAGTTCGGCGCCAAAGACTACTGGCCCCTCTGTAAAAGCATGCTTAATATGAGTAAGTCCTCAATACCCTCACTAATCAACAAGTTTGAGATCCTCACCTCCTCAGCGGACAAGGCTGAATGCTTTGCCCGACCAACTCATGTCTGGACTCATCTGGAGTCTATATACCCGACTTCCCACATAGAACAGAGGCCCAATTGAATGACGTCCACATCACGCCCTCACTGATTTCTAACATAATCTCAAAATTTGACCCTCACAAAGCGAGTGCTGGGAACAGAATCCCAATCATAGTCTTGAAGAAATGTACCCCTGAACTCTCCTCTGTCTTTTCTAAGCTATACAACTTCTGCCTATCCTCCTCCTGCTTTCCTGCCTGTTGGAAGTCCTCTACTGTGGTTCCAATATTTAAGAACACTGGTGAACCCTCGGACCCCGCAAATTACCACCCTATCAGCCTTCTTCCGATCTTTAGCAAAGTGTTCAAAGCCATTATCAATGCCGAGGTCGTTCAACATCTCACAGCTCACAGGCTACTTTCAGACAAGCAATATGGCTTCTGCTTCACAAGGTCTACTGCTGATATGCTAACGACCATCACCGAGTATATATACCAGGCTCTCGACAAGAATGGTGAAGCCCAAACCGTCGCCTTGGACATCTCTAAAGCGTTCGACAGAGTATGGCATGCCGGCCTTCTACGGAAATTGCAAAGCTACGGCATAACTGGACTTTTGTTGGACTTAATCCGGTCATTCCTCTCTAACTGCACACTGAAGGTGGTATTAAACGGACATGCCTCTCAGAACTACCTTACAAATGCGGGTGTCCCCCAAGGCTCTGTCTTAGGTCCCACACTCTTTCTAATCTACATCAACGATCACCCCGATGCCATAACATCCCAAGTAGGTATGTACGCCGATGACACCAAAGTTTACTCTCACCGCGATCAAAAATCTGGTGTTGGTAACAAGGCGAATCTCGCTGCCGAGCTTGAAAAGGACCTCCAATCTGTGGTGGATTGGGGTAAGAAATGGCTCATAAAATTCAATTCTACCAAAACAAAGCTGCTGTCAATTAACCACCACAGACAACCGCACCTCCCCCCCATTAGCATGGAACAGGCTTGCCTCCCAGAGAGTAAATCACTATGCCTACTTGGCCTGACACTCTCAGCGGACCTCAAGTGGAATGACTATGTTGAATCCATTGCTAAATCCGCTGCTATGAAAGTCGGCTCTCTGTGCAGGGCCCAGAAATTCTTTCCGCCTGAATCTCTCCTGCACATATATAAATTTACCGTCCGCCCGTGTATTGAATACTGCTGCACACATCTGGTCAGGTGCCCCTGCTATTCTCCTCTGGCTTCTTGACAAAATACAGCGGAGAATCTGTAATGTGATCGACACTGACTTGGCTGACCGCCTGCAGTCACTCTCTCACCGGCGTGACGTGGCTTCCCTGTGCCTCTTCTATAAGTACTTTCACAGCTTCTGCTCGGATGAACTTAAGTCATTGGTGCCCCCTAGGTGTGAATTTGCATGAGATACTAGATTGGCAACTAGGTCCCACGCCTTTACAGTGAAACTGACAAAATGTAGCTGCAATTTCTACTCCAACAGCTTCTTTTCTCGCACTTCCCACCTGTGGAATTCCCTTCTGCATGACTGCTTCCCCGATGGCTACAACCTCCAGGAGTTTAAATGTAAGGTCAATAGACACCTCCTAACACACTAACTCACACCCATTCCCTCCAATGCTCTCCCTACGTACCTCCTAACTCGTCTATCACCATCCCTCTGACATTTCCTATACCCAATCGCTCTATGTAGCCCCATGCACTATAGTGGCAGTGGACTGTCTTGCTTGGGGTGATATGATCAAAAAAAAAAAATTAGTTATTAACAAAGTGGAATTAAACGAAGAGAATTAAGTCAAAGAGACAAGTCCATTTTTAACATGGCGGATGGCCACATATGGTGACAAAATGATGGTGGTGTAAGCCGAAAGCTCAGACCTGATAAAAAAATCAACAATTACTGTGATTTCTTGTCTTTTAACGATAGCACCATCAAGCTTATCAGACTATACGAAAGGATCCTACACAAAATAAATAGACCAAACTTGTCTATATTATTCAACGAAACCTATATTAATGAAAAAATGCTGCCAAAATACACACAATATATATATATGTATATATATATGGAATAGTTATGGATCAGATTTAAATTAAATTAGACCAGTAAACAGTTGCATTAAAGATGTGTGTTGTGGTGCAATGGATATTGGCTCAGAACGGGAAATTGGGGAGCTGAGTTCAAATTCTAGTTAAATTCCTTGCATTCACTAATGTGCGAATATCCTTGAGAAAGGTATTAATCCGTCTTTTCCCTCCAGTTATGGGTTAAATAACAGGACAGATTGGGTTCTATAGTCTTGGCTGGCAATCAGTCTACCTCAGAAAGTAATGGCAACCTACTGTGGAATAATCTTCTACCCAGTCAGTCATGTCTCTTTTGAGACATGATCACCCAAGCATGTATCATGCATGACACTTAACTGAATGAAAGAATTGCATTAGATGAAACAAACCGCCTAACAAAACCAAAAAGTTGAAACCATGGTAACATAACTCGCTGATCTTCCCTACCTATATATATATATATATATATATAAAATGGACATTGAGGTTAATGTCCACGAGAGACAGTCTGTTTCATGCTTACATGCAATCGTCAGGCCAAATGTGTTGTGTTTTGGCTCAGCTATTTATATATGTTGGCCAGTGAGGTATTAAACACAACTCACATGGCCTAACGATGGATTGTGCATGAAACAGACTGTTGCTGCTGGTTATTGACCTCAACGACCACTTTTATATTTATAAACGCAATATCAAACACTTTAACTCGTAAATGTAGCATACATTAAAACTATATTTTTGTCATTTATATATATATATATATATATATATATATATATATATATATTGATTGATTGTTTAATTACTTAGTTTCTGGTCATAATAAGATTAGACCAATGCACATTTGTATTAAAAAGTGTTCAATACAACTATATTGTAGAATTTTTGAATATTTTCCATTTGTAAACAAGTTATTATGTGACCTAGGTTTCTACCATGAGTGGTGTCTTCAGGCGATTTTCAGTAACTGATTTTACCATTTACCGTCTTTTTTGAGAACATTCACGTATCGGTGTTTTCATCATAGAAACCTAGGTCACGTAATAACTCATTTACATATATATATATATATATATATATATATAATTTATAAAAGATTTTAGATTATTACAATGGGTAATACATATTTCACCGTGTCCTGATGTTTTTATTGCGGCTCATCAGACCCAAATAGTACAACAGGTAGTCCTCAAAATATCCCCCCCCCCAACAAAAAAAAATGTACTTTCTTTTATTCAATTTTACATAGACAGACGCTCACATGTTGATATTAGAACAGACATTTGTAACGGTTATTTTTGAAAATTTCTCCCTCATTCGAAAAAGAACCCCAAAGAAAGAGGAAAGCAGGGATAAAGAAAAGATAGATGATTGATTAATGTAAATAAGAGAAAAAAATATATATACATATTTTCCATTTGTAATATATATATATATATATATATATATATATATATATATATATATATATTGTGTATCGAGGCAGCAAATAATTTTCTAAACATATACTGTTAAATATAATAGACAATGAATGTCTATTATGTTTAATCATGAGCCGTTCTAAACGTCGTATTTTTGCTTTAATTTCAGTTGAAAATAAAGACAAAAATTCTCCAATATTTGGATAATTTTTATTAATTTGGTTCTAAGCTGTATTACCATCTTAATAACCGCTCTGAAGATGGCTCATGTGAGCCGAAAGCTTAGAGCCAAATTAATAAAAAATTATCCAAATGTTGGAGAATTTTTGTCTTTATTTTCAACTGAAATTAACACGACATTTAGAACGGCTCATGATTAAACATAATAGACATTCATTGTCTCTTATATTTAACAGTATATGTTTAGAAAATATATATATATATATTTGGGGGAAATAAGGGAGTACAAAACTTACACACACACACACACACACACACACACACACACACACACACACACACACACACACACACGTTTAAGTTTTAGTCCAAATCAAATTAAATTATACAATGAAAAAATAACATCCCAACATTATAATTAACTACCATGGACAACACAAGAACAAAAACCTTAAATTCCTGAACTGTCAGTTCATAATATGTACTTAATGATTTCAAGTTGTTCTATATATATATATATATATATATTGTAACAATGTTGTGGAACTCGTAGGTTTTTTTACCTGCTGTTCATGCATTTACTTTTATAAAGGTTGCTCGATACAACGTAGAGCATTATATTGTACTAGTTACAAAAGCGTTTCAAAGCTGCTATGCGGGTTTCTCATCGGGTGAAAAGTTGACCCGATGAGAAGCGCACATAGCAGCTTCGAAACGCGATAACTTTTGTGTAGTGATACTATGAATTTATAAACCATTGTAACAACTAGTACAATATATATATATATATATATATATATATATATATATATATATATAAGCACACAAGTCATCGATTTGACAACATCTATTGGGAAATGAGTCATGCTTGTCACGTTTTAAAATTGACTCATTTTCTATTTTGCATGCAGGCAGGTCTATCATTTATTAATTTTGGAAGCCTTATGCTTCAAATTGCGGCATCCATCACTTTGCAAACAAAAAAACAACTTTTTGCAACTTCTACATTTATTTGGAAATATGTGAGCAATCATTTTTCTCTTTTATGCTCTACTGGTTCATTTACCTATTTTCTTTATTTACGCATTTATGTCAATCGTAAATTTATTTCTTTTCTTTATTTTACGTATTCATATCAATTGTAATTTTAAACATGTTCTAGCCTCATCTCTACGAATTCTTCTCCATCTAGTCTAATGTAATTACAATTGTGCCAACGGTTAGTCCCTAGTATTGGCCGAAAGGTAGCCTAGGTCCGAATATTCAAAAAAAGAGCATAAAATTGTGTTTATTCAGATCTCTCTCTCTCTCTCTATATATATATATATATATATATATATATATATAAAGGTAAGTAAAGGACCATAAAGGAAACTTTAATATGAATCCCACCACTAGGATGATTAATCCAACCAGACCAGAAATGGGGAAAATTAGCAAGAAAATTTTAGAAAGAATCAACGAACAAATCAAGGATTCGCTGGAATTAAAATTATGGAAAGGCACCACGGACGTAACGGGGTGGTTCTATAATATAAAAGAAAAGAGCAATTGCTCTTTTATCCAATTTGATATCGAAGGATACTATCCATCGATATCAAAGAAACTATTTGTTACGGCCCTAGAATTCGCCACTCTTTACTTGGATATAACGGAGGAGGAGAAAACAATAATAATGAATGCCAAGACATCTGTGTTCATCCACAAAGAAGAACAATGGAAAAAAATCAATTCCAACGAGGACAATTTTGATATTACGATGGGTTCGATGGATTCTGCAGAATCTTCAAATCTGGTAGGACTATTAATATTATATAATCTCACAGACTATAAGGAACTGAACACTAAAGACATTGAACTTTATAGAGATGATGGACTTATAGTAATAAAAAATACCACAAACTTCAAAATAGACAGGGTTAGAAAAATGATACATAAGGAATTTAAAAATCTAAATTTAAAAGTAACAATTAAAGCTAAGATAAAAAAAAGTAGATTTCCTCGATGTAACTTTGGATCTAGAGAAAAATATACACCAACCATACAAAAAACCAAACACAAACCCTTTATACATCCACCCAAAATTTAACCACCCTCCGTCTATCATCAGGCATATACCCTCATCAATAGAATACAGAATTAATAGAAACTCGGCTAATGAGGAAGTATTCAATAAACATAGCGATTTTTATAAAACTGCATTGAAAAATAGTGGATACATAAACCCAAATATTAAATATGAAAACAAGAAAAGCAACCCTCGAAGAAAAAATAGGAATAGGAAAATCATCTGGTACACACCCACTTACAACCAGATGACTAATGGTAGGTTGGGAAGAAAATTCCTCGAGTTAATTAGGAAACACTTCCTGGAGAAAAATCCACTTAGTAAGATTGTTAATAAAAACACTATAAAATTGAGTTACAGCTGTATGAATAATCTAGCAAAAAATTATGAAAAACCACAATAATAATATTTTTAAAAATTCAACAAAACCAGTAAAAATAATCAGAAAACAGAAAATAACAAGTTAGACGAGAAAAAATGTAATTGTAAAAACCCCATAAACTGTCCGCTAGAAAATAGGTGTTTGACGAAATCGATAATATATCAATGCAAAATATGGACGAAGGAAAACCCAAACAATATAAAAGTCTATATAGGGAGTACTAAAAACACTCTAAAGCAGAGAATTTACCAGCACACCTCTTCATTTAATAATAGCAAATACAGAAATAGAACATCCCTATCGAGATATCATTGGTACCTAAAGGAAACAAAAAAAAACACCCAAAATAAAGTGGAAAATCCTAAAAGAAACTAAAATATGTAAGTCCTTAAATGAACCATGTTCCTTATGCCTATATGAAAAACTATCATTAGATCCCTTAAAAATAAAACTTTTTTAATTAAACGTAACGAAATTAATGTCATCTGTAGACATTGTAAATTATTCACATTAGAAAATGGATAAAACCTAAATTAAACAACATGCTCACCGACGAATTAGATAAAAATAAAAATAATAATAAAGCCAAAGATAGAATAAGTTAGTTGTTCCCTTTTTTTTAATAATTCCCCCTTTGTATCAGGATAATAAACTTTACAGCAAATTGATAGATGGAGCGAAAAAAAATTGCAGTTCGAAGTTTCCTTTTGGAAAAAATCTTTTTTTTTTTTTTTTTTTTTTTTTTAATCATATCACCCCGAGCAAGGCAGTAACGCCACTGATGCGCAGGGGGCTACGTAAGGGTAAAAAGAATGGAAAAGAGAAAGCCGAAAACCGCATCCTAAACAGGAAACAAGGGATGAGCCTCTTCACCTGTTCAATAGATGTGGGTGGAGTGTGAACCGGGCGATAGTTTAGTCTATCTACTCCAATTGAAAAAAAAAATAAAATAATAAAGGAAAAGAGTGAAAAGATTGGGAAAGAGAAAACCGGAAACCGCATCCTAAACAGGAAACAAGGGATGAGCCTCTTCACCTGTTCAATAGATGTGGGTGGAGTGTGAACCGGGCGATAGTTTAGTCTATCTACTCCAATTGAAAAAAAAAATAAAATAATAAAGGAAAAGAGTGAAAAGATTGGAAAAGAGAAAACCGGAAACCGCATCCTAAACAGTAAACAAGGGATGAGCCTCTTCACCTGTTCAATAGATGTGGGTGGAGTGTGAACCGGGCGATAGTTTAGTCTATCTACTCCAATTGAAAAAAAAAATAAAATAATAAAGGAAAAGAGTGAAAAGATTGGAAAAGAGAAAACCTGAAAACCGCATCCTAAACAGGAAACAAGGGATGAGCCTCTTCACCTGTTCAATAGATGTGGGTGGAGTGTGAACCGGGCGATAGTTTAGTCTATCTACTCCAATTGAAAAAAAAAATAAAATAATAAAGGAAAAGAGTGAAAAGATTGGAAAAGAGAAAACGGAAACCGCATCCTAAACAGGAAACAAGGGATGAGCCTCTTCACCTGTTCAATAGATGTGGGTGGAGTGTGAAGCGATAGTTTAATCTATCTACTCCAATTAGTTTAATCTATCTACTCGGGAACCCCTTCCTAAACTAGAAACAAGGCGATCAACTCTACTCCTGTCCAAAAGAAGGGGGTGGAGTGTGAGACCTGGCGATAGAAGGTACTATCTACTCCAATTAAAAAAAATAAATATGTGACTGAAGTTAATGAAGTTTTAACTTAGTATAAGTCAAACCTAAATTTCATAATTAAGAACAATTTACACAAAAATTAGGCAGAAAAGATAAGAACCGAAAAAGAATAAAATAAAATAAAAAATACAAGTAAAAATAAGTAAATAAATAATTCAAAAAATAATAAAAAATAAGATCACACTGGCTAAACTCACCAAGTTGCAGGCTTGCTGACAGAAAAAAGTTAAGAAAATTTCAAAAATTATCTTCATTCTGTTTCTTCTATACAGTTCTGGAGAGTTCTGGAGAGATTAAGTTACCTTAAGCAAGCAGTAACAGACAGTAGTGTGATGGAGGGGGGAATCACCTCCAAGCCATGTGTCCAGTTAGCAAGGGAATGACAGAGAACAACAAAAAAAAAACATGGCCGGTCTTAGAATTCCTACATATAACCAAAACCCTAATATACCAAACCTAAATTTCATAATTAAGAACAATTTACACAAAAATTAGGCAGAAAAGATAAGAACCGAAAAAGAATAAAATAAAATAAAAAATACAAGTAAAAATAAGTAAATAAATAATTCAAAAAATAATAAAAAATAAGATCACACTGGCTAAACTCACCAAGTTGCAGGCTTGCTGACAGAAAAAAGTTAAGAAAATTTCAAAAATTATCTTCATTCTGTTTCTTCTATACAGTTCTGGAGAGTTCTGGAGAGATTAAGTTACCTTAAGCAAGCAGTAACAGACAGTAGTGTGATGGAGGGGGGAATCACCTCCAAGCCATGTGTCCAGTTAGCAAGGGAATGACAGAGAACAATAAAAAAAAAAAACATGGCCGGTCTTAGAATTCCTACATATAACCAAAACCCTAATATACCAAACCTAAATTTCATAATTAAGAACAATTTACACAAAAATTAGGCAGAAAAGATAAGAACCGAAAAAGAATAAAATAAAATAAAAAATACAAGTAAAAATAAGTAAATAAATAATTCAAAAAATAATAAAAAATAAGATCACACTGGCTAAACTCACCAAGTTGCAGGCTTGCTGACAGAAAAAAGTTAAGAAAATTTCAAAAATTATCTTCAAATAGAATAAAGGGAAGGGGATTGGTACTACCAAGAAGAGATATCATATCAAATGTAATAAAACTGAAGGGAAAATGATAAGATCAGATAAATGCGAAGGAAAGCAGACAAGAGAGGAATAGGGTCAAGGAAAAAGAAAAAAAGAGGAGTAAAAAGTTGGTTAGCACAGAAATTCCTCGGGGTCAAACCCCTAAGTGAATCTCCATTCTGATTAGCCACATACACACGCACAAAAAAACAAAAACAAAACACCCACATACATTCACAGTAAGCCGAAAGTATTTGTCATTTAAATGTAAATCGTTTGCACAACCACACCAGCATTGCCTGATGATGAGAATTAATCTCAGAACATAGAAATTTCCATGTAGCAATGAAAAATTGACATAACCATATAATTATATATATATATATGTGTGTGTGTGTGTGTGTGTGTGTGTGTGTGTGTGTGTGTGTGTGCGTGCGATAGAATAAAATGCACACCACTTGCTTGCTACTTAGTTTTCAACCACACTGGTCTCCTTAGGCAAAGTAGTAACCTCTATACCAAGATGCTTTCTGATATACATGATATTGTTGGCTCTGCATATTCAGTTTTTTGTTTTGATTATGCATAGAGCACATTTTTATCTACCATCTGCTGGTTCAACCTGCAGCTCTTTTACTGGTATATATATATATATATAGTATATTAGTTTATATAGTATATAAATCATACAAATAATATAATTAAACACATTTACAAAGGAATAGAACACAGACTATCTAATAATTCGTCAAACAAATCAATATTTAATGAAAAGAAAAATATGTATGAGGATGCACTCAGAAATTCTGGCCAAAAAAACATTTTACAATATAATTCTCAACCAAACAGACAAATCAAAAACAACAATAGAAAATGAAACATTATCTAGTTCAACCCACCATTTAATTTAGAAGTAAAGACCAAAGTAGGTTAAATATTTTTTAAACTAATAGATAAACACTTTCCAAAAAAAACAGAACCAAAAAAATTGTTCAACAGAAACACAATCAAGCTAAGTTATAGTTGTACTAATAATTTAGATAGTTTCATTAAAAAAATGCCATAAACTTAAATAGTATCGTACAAAACAAAATCACGAACAAAGAATGCAACTGCATGAACAAAAATAAATGTCCACTTCAAGGTCTCTGCAACACAAAAGAAAATAATTTACAAGGCAGAGGCACATGACCCAGATGGCCAAAACAAAATATATTTGGGCTCAACCAAAGACACCTTTAAGACCAGGTGGTTCAATCACAGATCTACATTTAAAATAGAAAAATTAAAAAACAATACAAAATATGCTAGTCACATGTGGAAATTGAAATCAAAATATAGAAAAGACCCAGACATAACGTGGAGCATTGTAAAAACAGTCAAGCCTTACAACGGTGGACAAATATGTAGAAGAAAAATTAGAAATTATGATATTCCCAAATAAAGACAAACTGTTAAATGAAAGAACGGCAATTATGACTAAATGCATCCACACTAAGAAATACCTCTTAGGTTCATATAACCATGGATGAAAACGTCATAATTTGTTTTAATTTCAAAATTGCGCATTCATAAGTTCCCTGCCACGTGAACATTCAAATAAAACACCGTTACAAAAGCGTTCTTAAAAAGAAAAACGGTAAAATCAGTTATTAAAAATTGCCTAAAGACACCACTCATGGTAGAAACCAGGGTAGCGAAATAAATTGTTTAAAAATGGAAAATATATATATAATGGTAATAAATCTAAAAAAATCAGTTGGACGTAAATCCTAAAGAATCCTATTAATATCAAATATTAACAATGATCCAGCCAGAGAGCTTGTGGGGGATTTGGTATTTGCTGGGTTGTATGTGCTTCCGTATTTTACGGGTCTGGCTCTCTAGATTATTTCCCCCACAAATACAACACTCTGTTTTACAATCGCGCAAAGTAAAAGGAATAATTCACAACGGACATTAAACAACAAACAATTTATTATGTGAAAAATAAAATGGTACGTGGAAACAAATAAAATACATGATGCGAAAATTGCCTTTTGGGAAATAAAACTTGGCAAGAAGTTAAATTTGTTCAAAGATGTGTATAAGTTTACATTAGCAGAGTCCGTAAATAAGTCTTTCCTACTTACATTTAGTTCATTTCAGGTGGCGACAGCGTGTCGCGTTGCTGAAAGAAAGTTCGTCGGTTTTTTCTTTTCAAGGTCCTCGGAGCTAGGTCATGAACTTTGGCGTGGAAGAAATGACTTGACCGGACAAAGTATCGGTGGCATGCGGACTTAATGGCTAGCTTGGTGACTGACCTTTTTTTCTCTAACTGTTCAATGTAATTAAATTTATTTATTTACGGATCTGATATTTATTACATATCAAAAATTCAAATTTTCTTGAATTGGATACGTATATCTCTCTCACTTTTTCCCACCTTTTCATATCTCTGTTTCTCTCATTTTTTTCTACATCTCTTTCCTTCTCCTTCCTTGTCACTTTTTCTATCTACTTCTCTGTTTTCTTGTCTTTCTTTTTTCCTGCCCAATTCACCTCTCTTCCTTTCTAACAATATTCCAAAGAATCTAATAATGCACCTGATGAATAATCAGCTAATTAAATGATTTTTACAACCCCGTGGATCAAGAGATGACAAAAAACGAAAACATAAAAAAAAAAAAAAAACAACACTAAAATAAGATTTCCAATCTCTCCATTTCTCCAAAATGTTCACTGGGATCCAAAATTCTTTTATTCAGGCGAGACAAAAACTTGTAAGAATATTTTCTAAACTGAAACGAATAAATTCTCTTAATTCTATTTTGGAAAACACAACTCACAAAATGAAACTGATGTGTGTTGGAAAAATAAATTCTTTGCAAAGAAAGCTTATTTCGAGAAAGAATGGCATCCATCGACCCTGATTATTCAGGAACTGGCACTGGTTTCTTCACACTATTTCTATTATAACAACTTCGTTTATTTCAGCATGAAACAATCTTATGCCCAGTTTAGGCAATTTATCAAAGACACTAAATGATTTGTTTTTTTTTTTGTTTTTTGTTTTGTTTTATGGCATATCAACCTAGCAGGTCATTTATTGCCAACTAAATCTTTTTATTTATTTATTTATTGCTGGTAATACTTTTTTTTCTTTCAACAATGCCTCATAAAAGATTAAATAGTTCTTGTCCTTTTGCTCAGTACTGTATACAACAATAGTGTTCACCCTATACAAGGCCCAAGAGTCACTTAAAGTAGAAGTGTTACATAGTAAGGAGGCACAATTTATATTGATCTGTGTGGAAGATAATTGTTACCCCTCGACTTGAACAGGTATTGTAATGATAGAGGAAGCAATCTCTTGAGAGTCAGTTCCACAGAGTCAGTGGTTTTGGGGGAAGAAGCTGAATATGAATTTTTGGTTGGTTGTTTTGTTTTTATGGCATATCAACCTCGGCGGGTCATTTATTGCCAACTAAATTTTTTTATTCATTGCTGGTAATACCTTTTTCTTTCAGCAATTTATTGCTGTTTTATATAAGTTTTGTGTCTAGTAATACTTTTTTCTTTTCGAGTATTAAGATTCATTGAGATTTGTTTTTTTTTTAAGGGCAGGGTCCCCAAGTCCTACTCTGTTATTTAACCCATAACTGGAGGGAAGGGACGGATTAATACCTTTCCCAATGGTACCAGTGCTTAAGTGAATGCAGAGTATTCAACTGGAATTTGAACTCGGCTCACCGATTTCTCTTTATGTGCTGATATCCACTGCACCACAACGCACATCCATCACTGAACGCTTACAGTATCTGGTATTCCCAAGCGGTCACCCATCAAAGTACTGACAAGGTTCAACGTTGCTTAACTTTGGTGATCGAGCGAGAACCGGTGTATTCAACGTGATAGGCCGTAAGCCGGCACTAAATGAACAGCTGGGATGACATTAAAAAGATCTAAGGTCAACAGTTTACTCCTTCAGTAAAACTATTGTATATATTTATAAATTTTTAAATAAGTAATTAATAAGCAGCTTCTACTTAATCACTATAGCTTACTTCACTGACTTTGCCTATTGAATAAATGTAAATGTTCAATAGGAAATGATTTAATGGAGCTAAATCCTGGGTATGACAATAAACTACATCTGGCAGCAAGACCTCTGGCCAGGGGATTGGAGGTTTGGAGGAGTGTGGAACCACCTCTTAATTTCTATTCCTGGGTATGACAATAAACTACATCTGGCAGCAAGAACTCTGGTCAGGAAATTGTAGGTTTGGAGGAGTGTGGAACCACCTCTTAATTTCTATTCCTGGGTATGATAATAAACTACATCTGGCAGCAAGACCTCTGGTCAGGAGATTGGAGGTTTAGAGGAGTGTGGAACCACCTCTTAATTTCTATTCCTGGGTATGACAATAAACTACATCTGGCATCAAGACCTCTGGTCAGGAGATTGGAGGTTTGGAGGAGTGTGGAACCACCTCTTAATTTCTATTCCTGGGTATGACAATAAACTACATCTGGCAGCAAGACCTCTGGTCAGGAAATTGTAGGTTTGGAGGAGTGTGGAACCACCTCTTAATTTCTATTCCTGGGTATGACAATAAACTACATCTGGCAGCAAGACCTCTGGTCAGGAAATTGTAGGTTTGGAGGAGTGTGGAACCACCTCTTAATTTCTATTCCTAGGTATGACAATAAACTACATCTGGCATCAAGACCTCTGGTCAGGAGATTGGAGGTTTGGAGGAGTGTGGAACCACCTCTTAATTTCTATTCCTGGGTATGATAATAAACTACATCTGGCAGCAAGACCTCTGGTCAGGAGATTGGAGGTTTAGAGGAGTGTGGAACCACCTCTTAATTTCTATTTCTGGGTATGACAATAAACTACATCTGGCAGCAAGACCTCTGGCCAGGATATTGGAGGTTTGGAGGAGTTTTGAACCACCTCTTAATTTCTATTCCTGGGTATGACAATAAACTACATCTGGCATCAAGACCTCTGGTCAGGAGATTGGAGGTTTGCAGGAGTGTGGAACCACCTCTTAATTTCTATTCCTGGGTATGACAATAAACTACATCTGGCAGCAAGACCTCTGATTGGGAGGTTTAAAGAAATGTGGAACCACCTCTTAATTGCAGTTGTTCCCAGACTCAGCCTGACCTGGAGTGGTAGCACCTTCTATGGTTCTAGCTATGGGTAAATATTTAACCCCCAAACTGGGGTCATTTAAGAGAAAAAGAAAAATAAGGCTGGATAAGAGTCTTTAGCTTTGGATAGAAACGTTTCTAAGAGAAAAATCTCTGAAATGAAAACCTCTGCACCAACTCTGTGTAGAAAAGGGGAGGCTAAACTCTCTAACCTTTGGAGGTAGTCTTCTTAGAGATGATGTCTTGAAAAAATAGTTCCCAGTCTCTTAAAATCGTTTGTGTTAGCAATGACATACAGCTGTAAAACTCACTCCAATATTTCATGATGGTTACATATGATAGGTGGACTATTTAAAACACTGACCCAGTTTATCAAAAATGATTTAAGGAAGTTGCAATTATAGCCAGGCCTTAGGATCCCAGCTATGGGCCAATAGTTAACCCCCAAACTGGGGTTATTTAAGAGAAAAAGGAAAAATTAGGCTGGGTAAGAGTTTTTAGCTTTGGATAGCAACTTGTCTAAGAGAAGGAAATCTCTGAAATAAAAGCCTACTCTGTGAAGAATAGGGTATGTTGAACAAAATAGACATGCATAAAGAAATAAGAGAACTGACAGGACAAAAGACCTGCTCCTCAAAAGGATGTATAAAATCTAAGGATGGAACGATCATATTAGAGAAAGAGGAAATGCTCCAGCAATGGGAAGAATATATAAAAGATCTTTTCCATGACAAGAGAGAGCAACCAATAATACACAAAGATGAGGACAGACCGGAAATATCAAAGTCCAAAGAGGAAGCTGCAATTGTCAAAACTGAATAGAAACAAAGTAGCTGGACCAGACAGCATTGTAATAGAGTTGATGATAGCCCTGGAAGAATTCAGTGGTAAGAAAATTACAGAAATAATAAATGAAATTTATAATAGCGTTGTAATACCAGACACCATAAGCAAGTTGATTTTCATATCACTGCCTAAGAAGCCAGGTGCAAATGAGTGCAAACTCCATCAAACAATCCGTTTAAAGAGCCACATTACAAAACTGATCATCCGAATTCTGATGAATAGAGCGAGAAGCAGAATCAGGCAATAGTTAGGACGAGAACAGTGCAGGTTTGTCAAAGACATTGGAACAAGGAATGCCATATTTATGATTAGAATGCTATCAGAAAGGGCAATACAAATGAAGAATGAAGTGTTTTCTCAATTATGCAAAGGTATTCAACAAAATATGCCACAAAGAATTGATGGAGATGTTCAGCAGCCTCAACATATTTGGAAAAGTCATAAGAGTAATCAAGAATCTCTACTGGCAGCAAACCGCTTGCATACAAACAGGTAACAAATTCAGCAAATATACAAAGATAGAAAGGAGCATAAGACAAGGATGTGTTTTTTCACCGGATCTATTCATTTTGTACAATGAGACTATTCTAAGAACCCTAGAATTTATGCCAGGAATTGTCATCGGAGGCCACAATTTAAACAACATAAGACATGCAGATGATACAGTGCTGATAACAGACACAGAAAGAAAACTACAAGACCTCCTACAGAATGTAGCTGAAAAGAGTGACAAGAAAGGACTACAAATAAACTGCAAGAAAACTGAATGCATGGTCATCAGCAAAAAGTGCAACTCAAAATGCCAATTACAGGTGGGGGCTACTAAAATCAAGCAGGTACAAAAATTTAAATACCTGGGAAGTGTTCTAACAGAAGACAGAAAGTGCGACACAGATCCGAAGGCAAATTGGCATGGTCAAGGATGCATTCCAGAAGCTGAGTAGAGTATTAAGAGATGAGAAAATTTCACTAAAAACAAATAGGAGAGTACTGGATTGCTATGTGATTTCAGTTCTTCAGTATGGCAGTGAATGCTGGACAATATCATCGAAAATGAGGACAAAACTTGAAGTAAATGAAATGTGGTTCTACAGAAGGATGCTGCGGATATCATGGATCAAGCATGTGAGCAACGGTAAGGTTTTGAAAAGGATGGAAACGAAAAGGAAATTAATACTGAGCATCAGGAAGAAACAGCTAAAGTCCCTGGGACATGCAATGAGAAAGGAGGGTTTGAAGAACCTGATACTAACAGGCCAGATAGAGGGCAGGAGAGACAGGAGAAAACAACATGTAACGTACTTGACTGGCCTGAGCGGGTGGATGGCAGAATGGAGGGTTGCTTGGTGTAACAGGAGAAAGCATGCTAAGAGCCACCAGGGATAAGGAGACATGGAAGGCCATGATCGCCTATGTCCTGATAAGACAGGGTACATAGAAGAAGATATATGCCAACTGTTTATAAGAAATTATAATGTGGATATAAAGTGGGGGATCAAATCTATATTATAATCAATATATAAACAGATCCCTCATTTTGTGGCCATGCTAGTTTTTATACATTTATATTCTAGATTTATGGGCTTGAGCTAGTGGATGGCAGAGTGGGGTTTGGGTGGCGTAACAGGAGAAAGCGTGTTACGAGCCACCAGGGATAGGGAGACGTGGAAGGCCATGATCATCTACGTCTTGAAAGGACAAGGCACATAGAAGAAGAAGAAGAAGAAGAAGAAGAAGAAGAAGAAGAACTTTTTAACTTTGATAGGTAATCTTCCTAGACATGGTGTCTCAATAAAAGCACAGAGTTTCCATTTTTCCTAAACTGGTTGGTGTGAGTAAGGGCATACAGCTGTAAAACTCACTCCAAAATTTAGTGATTATTCAATTACAGAGTCATCAAGAAAACTCTGTCCAAGCTATGCTAGCATGGAAACGGACGTTGAACAACGAGGATGATGGTGATGATGAAATCAGAAAAAAGTATCTGAGGTTGTAGCTCAAGCATATAATTTATCAAAACTTTTTAACATATTAAAAAGTTTTAATATTAATATTAAAAGTTTTAATATTAATCTGCCAAAATAGATCCAATATCGCATCAGGTGCATCAGTTTTTCTTATAAGAAATTACAAAAATACGAAGACATCGTTACACATTTAAAATGGTTTTATTTTCATACTTCTTCATTTGTGTGTCATGTCTCTTCAAGATGTAGACGATCATGACCATCCACATCTTCCTGTCTCTTTTAGCAATTAATTTCATTTGTCTTCATATTTCTCACAAATCTCGCTTTGCCATCCATTTGTGAGGGTCAACATGTCTTAAAATCAAACAACCTAGTTTCAAGTTATATCAGGGATATTTTTACTCATTAATAAGTTTTTAAATTTCTGTAGAAACTAAATGCCATAAAATTGCTAAAAAATGTTAAATATATCTATATACCACCTGCATAACCTGGTGTTGCTCAGGGTTTTTTAGTGGTTATGTTGGAATGGTAAGGTCAAGTGCTTATTCAAAGAGCTCCAGTATGAGGTTGCCATGACGCGTAAGTCAAAAACTTGTGAAGTAAGTATTGGTTTTTGTTGTATTTATAAAACGGGATTTATGCTTGGTCAATTTTGCCAATAAACGGAAATGATTATGTACAATTGGAAGAAAAGAGATGAGTGTTACGGGAGCCTGTAATGTGATGCGATAATGTTGTGACACAGAAAAAGTGGATGCATTGTCCCTCCAATGTCGGAGGAGTTGGCACCTTGTAGAAAATGTGAAACTGCTATGGTATATGATAAGGCAGAGGTTTTTTTTTATAAAAAGAATCCCATTTTTTGTAGGAATACAACTAAATGTTTTGAAATAAACAATTGCAAAAAGCAAGATTTTCTATTCATTTTTTTTTCTGTGTGTCAATTGAAATTTTTGTTCACATACGATTTTGGTTGAGTTTGAGTGAAGCGTCTTGGAGAAATGCATAAAAAGGTACAAAAGACCACCCAAAATTATGTTTGTCATTGATGTTTGATGAACCCTGTACATTGATTTAAAAAATTTTGGTGTATATCAAATGTTTGGACCTTTGGGTCTACAAGTTGCCTGATTTTGGTTGAATTCACAAAAAGGGTATCGGAGGAAAAGAGTTAATAAATTCTAAGCATTTTGGGGATTTCTTCTATACCCTGTAAATTGATTCAAAAATTTTTGTGGACATCAAAGTTTCTTGAGAATGGCCAGTGAAGTGGTTGAAAGCACTTGGAAAGTTGTTAATTATGGAACATTTTACATTCCTTATCTCCAGCGAAAAGCAAACATTTAAGAATACTGATAAACTAAATAAAAAATTAATAAAATCTTCCTTGTTGGTTTTTTTAATTAAACATGTTTAAAAGAAAAATTGCTGCCTAAATGTGTATATATATATATATATATATTTTAATCATATCACCTCGAGCAAGGCGGTAACGCCACTGATGTGCAGGGGGCTACGTAAGAATGAAAAGATTGGGAAAGAGAAAGCCGGAAACCATATCCTAAACAGGGAACAAGGGATGAGCCTCTTAAAAATAATCTTCTATTGCTTTAATACACGTGACACATATCTGACCAATAAGAATCAACCCCAGATCACAATATATCAGTATACTGTCTCTTTGTTATGTCTTCATTGTTCTCTTGATCACTGAAGAAACCTTAAGAAAGTAACACATGTTGGATTGAGATAAGTTTCCTATTTTGTTCTTTTACTTATATGAATAAAAAGGGACATGTTTTGTCCTCTGAGGGACTTAATGTGATATATATATATATTGATTGTTTAATACTTAGTTTTTGATCTTAATAGGGTTAGACCAGTACACATTTGTATTAAAAAGTTAAAAAGTGTTATTAAAAATCCTCTGAAGAAACCACTCGTGGTGGAAACCAGGGTAGCGAAATAACTCATTTATAAATGAAAAAATATATATATAAGTCTAGTCAATTGTATCCAAGGATACCTCTCTAAAAGAGTGGTTAGTAAATCCCTGTTGCAGACGTTTCCTCAGGCATATTTTTGTTTGTTCAAGACCCGCAGAGCCCTGTGGTATATATTGCAACTATGCTGAGTAGATATTAGTTACAATTTCAGGGAGAGTGCGTGTTATCTAGGGTTAAAAACAGTCTGAACAAGCCCAGGACGCTCAAACCCTCAGTCACGATGACGTGTGACTTCATGCTAGCACAACCATTGATGGCTCTCAGAGTTATTTGCTCACTAACCAACGACTATATCCATTGAGCAGTGTGTCTTTGAGGACACATGGCCCAGTTGATATAGGCATTGGTTAATTCCAGTGACTTGACCCAAAGATTTGTGAGTTCAGTAGCTGGCTACAGCAGTGGAGATTAAATAACTTAAAGTGTTCAGTTAAAGGGAGATAATTACATGACATCTGGCAGTGGCATTGCACATGGAACGAGAACAGTATATCCCTGTCATCAAAATACAGAGTTTGGTTAAAAATTTCTACTACCTGAAGAAGGCAGGAGTGTACAACAACCAAAATGTCATAAAAATGGCAATAAAGATGAGGACAACAGTCCAAGCAATGTAAATAATTTAAATGTATCAACTACTGCCAGATGAACCCAAAATTGCTGCACTTGTGCAAAAGACTGTAAGACTCTAACACGATTATAAAGCACCACCTCTATTTGAGAATAAGTCATGCAATGACGTTACTTGAAATTGAGTTAATGCCATCAACATGAATGTATGCATTGACTTTGGTTGTACATACGTTTTGGTTACTGGCTTTGCTTCTCCATGTATGAGTCATCACTGGTACTGAATTCATTTGCCCAAAACCCACTTGAAACCAACCATCAGTCAAAAACAGCATGTAAGGCTTCCTGCACAGTCATGTATTTTCTATAAATACTTTCACGGCTTCTGCTCCGATGAACTTAGATCACTGGTGCCCCCTAAATTCGAATTTGAACGAGATACTAGATTAGCAACTAGATCCCACCCTTTTACAGTGAAACCGATAAAATGCAACCGTAACTTCTACTCCAACAGTTTCTTTCCTCGCACTTCCCGACTGTGGAATTCTCTTCCACACGATTGCTTCCCCGACAGCTATAATCCCCAGGAGTTTAAATGTAAGGTCAATAGACACCTCCTAACACACTAACCTGCTTCCATTCTATCAAGCACTCTTCCCATCTGCCCAACCCTCATCCTCAGTATCCTTACTCATCTGTCACCTTCCTCCTGACATTCCCTATGTCTAACCACTCCTTCTCTTTACCTTCCCCTATGTAGCCCCATGCACAATAGTGGCAGTGGAATGCCTTGCTTGGGGTGAGATGATTAAAAAAAAAAAAAAAGAAGGTTGGCAAGATATTAAAATTGAAATATGTTGACGTGATATATTATAAATTGCTATTATTTGGAGCATGCCACTGCTACATGAAAAGCATTTCTAAGCTGATTTAATAGCACATGCTCCTCTACAGCTATTTGGTATTATTTGACTCAGTTGTAAAAAAATGCATCTGCATTTTCCAAGAAAAGGACTTTCAAACTCTAACCTACCTTTGGCTCAATGGTCTGAGTTGATCTGTTCATCTGGTCAGATAATCTAACAAAAGCATAAAGTTGCAATTAAGTGCCACAAAGTCAAACACAGAAATGAACTTGAAAAAGAGAAAAAACTCAATGACAATAATCAATTCAACAGTTTTAATGTACAGAGATGTGGATGCACAATAGTTAAAAAATGGTTTGCAAACATAATCTATATTTGCAGACTTAACTGTTAGAAGAGTGTCCGAGAAACAATTTGGGGTCTTATGGTATTTGTACTCCAGTAGAAAGGATGGTTCTAATAAATGTGTGGTCACTATGGCTGTTACCTGCAAAAAAGGAAGATTTCAGAATTAAATTTAACACAAGAAGGGGTCCTGATTGGACAGTAGTTAGCCAATCAGAGTTCTGGATTAGTCATGGCTTCAAGTTCAAGTTTTGAATGGTGAAGGGTTAGCTCCTTTTACTATCCCTTTCAATTTTTTCTAAAAGGTTAGAGTTTAAAATTTCTCAGAAATGACTGAAAGGAAACTAATACTTAACATCAGGAAAAAATAGCTAATGTTCCTGGAACATGTAATGAGGAAGGAGGACTTGATAATCACAGGTTAGATAGATGGAAAGATAAACAGGGAAAAGCAACATGTAACACACTTGATGGCCTTGAGCAGATGGATGGCAGAGCAGGGTTTGGGTGGGGTAACAGGAGAAATCATGCTAAGCTCCACTAGGAATAGAGAGATATGGAAGGCCATGATCACCTAGGTCCTAAAGGAACATGGCGCATAAAAGAAGATGAATATGGTTCAAAGATTAATCTTGAAATTATTCTTACATAATAATTTGGTAAATTATAAAATGAAATCTCGGTTGAATACTAATTTATCAAATCATGATCTTGGTAAATAAAACCCAGTGTCTGTTGCTTTGTAACGAAGCATAAAACATGCCATGCACAATGGCTGAAACATAAATATGGCAATAACACTCCTGCACCCCTAACTCACAGGATATGCATTGTGGTGCGGTGGATATTGGCTCCAGTTATGGGTTAAATAACAGGACAGATTGGGTTTTATAACCTTGGCTGGCAACTAGTCTACCATAGAAATTAATGGCAACCTACTGCGGGATAATCTTCTGCCCAGTCAGTCATGTCTCTTTTGAGACATGATTGTCCAAAGCATATTTCATGTATGGCACTTAACTGTCTGACTAAATATAATAGTTGGAATCATGATTAAGGCTTCTACTGAGTCATAAAGTGGGGGATCAGTTTTCTATTGTTATGAAGTAATATACTGATCCCCCACTAATTACTGCTTAATAATATAATACATCTCTTCTCCCTCTAGCTATGAGTCAAATAACAGGATAGATTGGGTTCTATAGCCTTGACTGGCAACCAGTCTACCACAGAAAGTAATGGCAACCTACTGCGGGATAATCTTCTGCCCAGTCAGTCATGTCTTTTTTTAGACATGATCGCCCAAGCATGTATCTCATATGGTACTTAACTTAAGTGGTACTCCTAACACCGCCAAACAATGTAAATAGTGTATATAGTTACAATACCTCATCTCAGATATATATAAATATATAAAATGAATTGAGTTCTCTTATTCCATACACCTATGGCTTAGGGGTTAGCGATTCTGACTGACACCAAATACTTCGAATTTCGATCCTGACCAGAAGCAAGTGGATATCTAGCAACACTGATAAGCTGTGATACAGTGAAACAGGTTTGTATGTGGATGGCAAATATATTATGTGCTCATTATGACTGAGCTCTCTAGAGAGGAAAATATTAAACACTCACCACTTCCGTGATTTACGCTTTACTCTTCAGCAATGAATTGAGTTCTTTCGGTGACTGGCGTGTGTATACACCGCTTATATATAACATGCTAAAATTTCCCTTCTCTGATTCCATGCACCTATGGCTTAGGGGTTAGCGACTCTGACTGACACCAAATCATTCGAATTTCGATCCCAGCCAGAAGCAAGTGGATGTCTAGCCACACTGATGAGCTGTGATACAGCAAAACAGGCTCATATGTGGATGACGAATATAGACATATATATATGTTTGGATATCAATAAATATGCATATACACACAAGTATATGCAAATATGTAAATATTTTTCTGGTGTTAATAAAAGAGTGCTCAATGTAATATAACAGAGCTATTAAGTATATATTAGTAAATATACATATTACCTTACCTCTATAGCTCGACTTGGAGTTTCATGCGCTATGCAATCATCAGGTGCATATTATGAACTGACTGTAAAAACTACAAGTAATCCTCCTTGATCCATAGGCACAAAACCTACAAACCCTGCCTTTAAAATATTCTACCTATTAATTTAAATTTCAACTAATTTAACTTTTAAAATTTTACTTCCAATTTCATGTTTAAATTTCAGTTCAAATTTAATTAAATTTCATAATTAACAAATTAAAAAGCATCCTCCCAGAATTATAATATATAACTACCAAGAACAACACAAGCATCAAAAATTCAAATCCCGGAACGGTCAGTTCATAATATGCACCTGATTATTGTGTAGTGCTTGAAACTCCAAGTCGTACTATAGACTAGAATAATATGTATATTTACTAATTGATATCACCTGGAAATCATATATCTGATTTGAGGTAGTTAGAAAAATGTAACTGGGTAGAACAATCAAGTATGTAGATGTTGGTTGGTTGGTTGGTTTTTTTGTTTTTATGGCATATCAACCTCGGCAGGTCATTTATTGCCAACTAAATTTTATTTATTTATTGCTAGTAATACCTTTTTCTTTCAACAATTTATTGTTGTTTTTTTTATATAAGTTTTGTGTCTAGTAATACTTTTCTTTTTGAGTATCAAGATTCATTGGGATTTTTTTTTTTTAAGGGCAGGGTTCCCAAGTCCTACCCTTGTTATTTAACCCATAACTGGGAGGAAGGGACGGATTAATATCTTTCCCAAGGGTACCAGTGCTTAAGTGAATGCAGGGTATTCAACTGGAATTCGAACTCGGCTCACCGATTTCTCTTTCCAAGCCGATATCCACTGCACATATGTAGATGTAATGTACGGTACTCATAGTATGCAGTATCCTGAGACGTATGCGTAGTCAATAGACGTAGATCAATAGTTGTAGATTTCTAGTCGAAGACCTGTAGACCTCTAGTGGCAGATCTCTGGATGGCCTCGCCTTAGTCTAAATTTATTGCTGACATAAGCCAATCGCTTTCCAATGAGGGTGGAACCAAGGTGTATACATATTCATTACCTATTCATTAAATCACTAATATATATATATATATATATATATATATATATATATATTTGTTTAATACTTAGTTTTTGGTCATAATAGGGTTAGGCCAGTGCACATTTGTATTAAAAGTGTTCCATAAAATTATATTGTAGAACTTTTGAATATTCTCCATTTTTAAACGAGTTATTTCACTACCTAGATTTCTACCATGAGTGGTCTCTTCAGGCGATTTTTAATAACTAATTTTACTGTTCACCGTTATTCTTTTTAAGAACACTCTTGTAATATGAACGTTTGAATAAAACACCGTTACAAGAGTGTTCTTAAAAAGAAAACTGGTAAATGGTAAAATCAGTTATTAAAAATTTCCTGAAGACCCCACTCATGGTAGAAACATAGGTAGCGAAAAAACTTGTTTGAAAATGGAAAATATATATAAATATATATATTCAAGTGAGTATAGAATGAGGAGAGAAAAGGAAATTTTTTTCTCGTCCAAAACATTAATTTAAAACAGTGCTCGATATATGATGTATAGAGCTGTGAATATTTATTATAAATTATGTTTTAGAACATGTACATAATTTTTTCTATATATGTCCCCTTCTTTACAATCATCTGGTTGTTTCAGTGTTTGGACTCAAACACATCATCGGGAGAAGTAAACTTACTTCTCCCGATGAGGTGTTTGAGTCCAAACACTGAAACAACCATATGGATGTAGAGAAAAGGACATATATAGAAAAAATTATGTACATGTTCTAAAACATAGTTTATAATAAATATAAATGTATATATATATATTTTTTATATTTTAAATCCAAAAGAATTATCAGATAGGTAAATCCCAAAAACCCAATTGTATTAATAATAATTTCATTAATATTAAAATTGATCAAGGTGGAGGACTCGATGCAAATATCATATTCTATTTACAGAGCCAATTGAGTATATAAAATTTTCGTTTTGCCATTGCTGAAGAAGGAAGTGATTTCCTCGTAGAAATGGCTATTCAACAGATTTAAACATCAAAATTTTTGTTTTATTTTATATTTATATATATATATCGGCATGTGGTGTGGATATAGGAGAATCCAAAGGAGTATCCTGTACATACAGTGGTAGGCTAACTCTTTAAGAGAGCTCTAAATATATATGTATATAAATACATATAGAGCAAATATAAGAAAAAAATTAAGCCGGACATGTTATTTCATGGTAAATTGGAAGTATAGGCCTATATATATATATATATATATATATATATATATATATATATAGTCGCTGTCCTTTGTATCTTAAATTACCCTGGCTTGGAAGAAAATGTCTCACTGTTACTGACAAAGTTTCGGCTAGTATTTCGTCGGGTTATTTTTCAGTGCAGTTGCGTGTTGTTTTTAAGACAAGGCCCGTGTTTCCATCTTTCGTTAAGGATCGGTTGTCCTATTTTCGTAAAAGTTCTGTTGTGTACAAATTTAAGTGCTGTTGCGATGCAGCATATCTAGGACGATACAATATCTGAGGTTGGAGACGCGGGTTGCGCAGCATGTCCCCGCGAATATACGTTTAGGCAATTCTCATAGGAATATAAGAACAACTCAAGCTGTGTTGGATTCAGCAATTGGCCAACACCTGCTGGATAGTCAAGCTTGTGCCTCCTCTTATGAGGACAATTGGTTTTCTGTCCTGCACAGTGCTCGATCGGCATACCATTTACGTGTTTTGGAGGCCATTTGCCTAAAAATCCAGCAGCCTGCGCTCCTTGCAATGACTGGCGAGTTTGTGAGTGTAACATTTTTCTTTTTTATTTCACTCTTGTGGAATTATATGTTTACACCCCCCTCACATTTTAATATTTTTCAATAAATTTATTTTTAAACGAATTCCATCTTCTCCCAGTATTGCAAGTATTCCCTTTTTGGTCTTGTCCTCTTCTTTACCCCTTTGTAATTTTGTGCCAACGAAACCCTTGACAAGTGTTGGCTGAAAGGTTCCTCGGGTTTGGGAAAACAAAATGACGTCTACTCTTTTTAAGGATATATATATATATATATAAGTAAGGGTTGTTTAGTGACCTTGTAGCCCATTGTGCACTAGTTCTCTGTATCTTGGCCTTCCAAAAAGTGTGGTTAGTTCTACACAAGCCATCACCACTATATTCAAATTGTATAGGTTTCACCCTGTTCATACACCATTGCCATCTTTTGAACAGGAGTAGAACTTTGTCCCTTGTTTTCAGTTTAGGATTGGATTTCTAATTCTTTTAAAGTCTTCTCTTTCTCTTTCATTCCCAGTAACCTCTTGTGCCTTAGTGGCATTATTGCCTTACTTGAGGTGAAACGATTAAAAAATATGTTTGTGGGTAGCCTGGCTATTCAATTCTAAGAACTGAGTTGGTGGGCACTCATACATTGAAAAAACAATGGGAGACTTCTCCCTATATATATATATTGATGCATGTTTCATTGGTTATTCCAATGGCTTTCTATACTTAATACTTCTTGCCTTCACTTTCTCTCTCACATGGTGCGGTGTGATTTTCTCTTCTAGCGTCCCATACGCATGTGCGTGTTGTCGTTTTGCAAATCTTCCATGTAAACAAAAGCAGACTATCATTATTATTAATCCCTCGACTGTTTAATACATTGTAATACATTGTAATACATTGAATAGAATTTAGCATATTGTAATAGAATTGTCATTTTTGATAATGGCTGATGTAAGCCAAAAGCTCAGATAGGATTAAAAAATATGTATCAATATTGTGATTTTCTTTCTTCTTTCAATGATAATGATATTAAGCTTATCAGATGATATGAAAATAATTTACATAAAATAAATAGACAAAACTTGTCTATATTATTTAATGAAACAAGCATCAATGAAAAAATGCTGCCTAAACACACACACACACACACACACACACACACACACACACATATATATATATATATATATATATATATATATAGTACTGTACAAAAGTATTAGGACAAGAACTATTTTATTTTTTATGAGGCATCAAAATAAAGTTTAAAATCACCCCTGTCCTTACACTTTTGCACACTACCCGTAGTGTGCAAAAGTATTAGGACAGGGGTGATTTTCCTAAAAACCTCACTGAAATTCAAATACAAGGTGAAAAGCCAAGTAAATTGCTAACAAATACTGATTATTTAAAAATAGATGTAAAAGAAATGTATTAAAAAGAAGTTATATTTAATTTTGTTTATTTTCTATTAAACAAGTTATTTTGAAACGACTCATTGTTCTATTATCCTTGGTTATGACTGACTTTTTTCTTATTCCCCGCCCACTCGAATTGATAAAACTAATGTTACTTCACAAGACACACTTTGGGAACAAATACAAGCTGCTTGGCAGGAGATACCATTAGATACATTGAAGAAGCTTGTGATGTCAATGCCTGACAGAATGAAGGCTGTGATAAAAGCAAAAGGCTATTATACTAAATATCAAATTAATTTTGTAACAAATATTTTTTCTCATTAAAGCATTTGTTGAGTAAATCAAATAACATTTTTTTAATTAAATTGTTTATTTTCTGTCAATATGCCTCATAAAAGATAAAGTAGTTCTTGTCCTAATACTTTTGCACAGTATATATATATATATATATATATATATATATATGTGTGTGTGTGTGTGTGTGTGTGTGTGTGTGTGTGTGTTCACAGTAATTGTTTGTAGACACTAAATTAGTTAAAACAGAATTTTTTAGTTTGGTAAAAAAGAAAGTTTAATTTGAGGCTGGTTTCAAAACAAAAAAATCAAAATGTCAATCAGAAAAAGACTGCAGTTTCATTTAAATAGTTCGTTTTCGAGCAACTCCAATCCTATATAAACCAACATCAATTCAATTCCATATTTTTTTTTTTTTTGTTTCTCACCTATTTTGGCCAGGTAATCACTAAACGTTGTATGTTGTGGTGCAGTAGATATTGGCTCGAAATGAGAAATCGGGGAGCCGAGTTCGAATTCCAGTTGAATTCATTGCATTCACTTACAAGCAAATACCCTTGGGAAAGGTATTAATCCGTCTCTTCCTTCCAGTTATGGGTTAAATAACAGGACAGATTGGGTTCTATAGCCTTGGTCGGCAACCAGTCTATCGCAGAAAGCAATGGCAACCTACTGTGGAATAATCTTCTGCCCAGTCAGTTATGTCTCTTTCGAGACATGATCGCCCAAAGCGTATATCATGTATGGCACTTAACTGACTGAATGAATATAATAGTTGGAATCATGAATAAGGATTCTACTGGTCATAAAGTGGGGGATAGGTTTTGTATTGTTATGAATTAATAAACTGATCCCCCACTAATTACTACTTAATATAATACATATCTTCTTCCTCTAGCTATGAGTCAAATAACAGGACAGATTGGGTTCTATAGCCTTGGTCGGCAACCAGTCTACCGCAGAAAGCAATGGCAACCTACTGCGGGATAATCTTCTGCCCAGTCAGTCATGTCTCTTTCGAGACATGATCGCCCAAGTGTGTTTCACGTATGGCACTTAACTGACTGAATCACTGAACATGTGAGCAACAAGAAGATTTTTGAATAAAATGAAAACAATAAGGAAACTTATACTTAACATCAGGAAGAGACAGTTGAAGTTTCTGGTACATGTAATGAAAAAGGAGGGCTTGGAAAATCTAATACTCACAGGACATATTGAGAGACAGAGGAAAGCAGTGTGTAAAATACTCAATAAACTTGTGCAAATTGATGGTAGAGCAAGTTTTGGGGGCAATTTTTTTCTTATTTTCAGGAAGATGTGGAGGACCATGATCGCCTACGTCCTGAAAAGAAATGGTACTTAAAAGAAGAAGAATCACCAAAGATACCTAACTATTGAAGCCTGATGCCGATTGTTACAAGTATGCATTTATATATAAAAAAATATTAATAATGTCTAAAACAGTTAAAATCTATAGTAAGGGATTCTACTAAGTCTTACTTGTTAATACAAAAAGGTTTTAATTCATGAAGTAGTCATAAAAATAGGGAAATTAGAAATAGAACATTCAGAAGATGCTAGAATATTCGAGAAAATTCCAGTAGATTCAAGAGATTTCAAGAAATATGCAAATTAGTTGTTAGCCCCTATAAAAATAAGTTTTGGGAAGAGAGTAGTTAGTTGTTAAAAGGATTTGCTGACGTTATAAACTCTGGTTTTGATTCAAGAATTTGTATATTCAGCCGAAAGAATCTCTACAAAAAGTTGCCGACCGACTTATATCAGAAAGAGAACCTTATGGAACTAAATGGGTAAATAGAATTTTTTGACTTTTTCATTGACCAAACAAAAAATTATTCTTTATATACACATTTGAGGATTTTCCAAAAGTATAGCACTTAACTTCTTCGCCAACTTAACTGGGTAAAGATACTTGACTCCTTACCTTCTCCTTCTCTCCTCGTAACACTTGCCAGTAGTAAACTCTATGTTTCTGTTTTGAATGCAACAAAAATTGTATATTTGTAAATATTTTATTTTGTGTTATCATAAATGAAATATTTGTCTGTGATTTAGCTCTGTGTTTTGGTCAATCATTTTTCTTCTTTTGTTACAACTTATAACAGGTTAAACTGACAACCAAAGACAGACATAGAGGTGCAAGGAGTTCAATGTTAACAGCAGCAGCCGAGAGCAGTGCATGACAAGAACCTCCACTTCTACAAAGCAATATTTTCTTCACATGATCTTTTTAACAGCTACAATGTAATATGGTAGAATTTCAACACAAGCTCTCTAATCAAGACAAAAGCCTAAATAATTTTTTTAAAACTTTAACAACACATTATCCTTAATTTACTGCTTATTCCTTTTTTGTTTGTGCAAGTGATGGCGTTCTTCAAAATACAGTCGAACAAGGCCCTTTCATATTTGCCAGTAATGTAGCAATCATAACAGATTCATCATCCCTTTCTCAAGGTTATGTTATCAGTATCCGATGTTATTATTAACAAGGCAGGCTATCATGATTTGTTTTGCCAGCACCATCTCCATGAATGTTTCAATAATTATGTTTTCTTCTTGTAAGAAATCGTTTGTCAAAGAGTCATGTAATGAGTTCTGACCAAACCTGGGATGTTTTTTTTTTTTACAATATCATGCAGTCAGCACATCAGGTTTCTCATCTTTGCTTATTCATCAATGCCGAAAAATTTCCACATTCACAGCCGACTTCTATTAGACGACTTTCTTTGGTGCCCTTCCTCACAAGAGTTTTTTCTTCAACGAAGACATTTACTATGAGTTGCCCAGAAAATAAATTCAAGTCAATCATTCATGCCTGCATCCATGTTCAACCAGTCTAAGTCATAACATTAAGAAATTCAATTGAAAAATTTGTTTCTGATCTCAATCCATATTACTGATTTTGAAGGAAATGTGAATAAATGGCTTAAATTCCATGAACGGAAGAGCTAACAAAAAATTGGTTGTTTCTTTCTTTCATGTTTTCTCTTTTTCTGCCCTTTACGCTCATTCATTTATTCTTTCTTTCATGTTTTCACTTTTTCTGGCTTTTTTGTTCATTCCTTTATTCTTTCTTTCATGTTTTCTCTTTTTCTGCCTTTTTCGCTCATTCCTTTCTTTCATGTTTTCTCTTTTTCAGCCTTTTTCGTTCATTCCTTTATTCTTTCTTTCATATTTTCTCTTTTTCTGCCTTTTTCGCTCATTCCTTTATTCTTTCTTTCATGTTTTTTCTTTTTCAGTCTTTTTTGTTCATTCCTTTTTTCTTTCTTAAATGTTTTCTTTTTTTCTGCCTTTTTCGCTCATTCCTTTATTCTTTCTTTCATTTTTTCTCTTTTTCTGCCTTTTTCGTTCATTTCTTTATTCTTTCTTTCATGTTTTCTCTTTTTCTGCCTTTTTCGCTCATTCCTTTATTCTTTCTTTCATGTTTTCTTTTTTTTCTGCCTTTTTCACTCATTCCTTTATTCTTTCTTTCATGTTTTCTCTTTTTCTGCCTTTTTCGCTCATTCCTTTATTCTTTCTTTCATGTTTTCTTTTTTTCTGCCTTTATCACTCATTCCTTTATTCTTTCTTTCATGTTTTCTTTTTTTTCTGCCTTTTTCACTCATTCCTTTATTCTTTCTTTCATGTTTTCTCTTTTTCTGCCTTTTTCGCTCATTCCTTTATTCTTTCTTTCATGTTTTCTTTTTTTCTGCCTTTATCACTCATTCCTTTATTCTTTCTTTCATGTTTTCTCTTTTTCTGCTTTGTTTGTTCATTCCTTTATTCTTTCTTTCATGTTTTCTCTTTTTCAGCCTTTTTCGTTCATTCCTTTATACTTTCTTTCATGTTTTCTCTTTTTCTGCCTTTTTTGTTCATTCCTTTATTCTTTCTTTCATATTTTCTCTTTTTCTGCCTTTTTCGCTCATTCCTTTATTCTTTCTTTCATGTTTTTTCTTTTTCAGTCTTTTTTGTTCATTCCTTTTTTCTTTCTTAAATGTTTTCTTTTTTTCTGCCTTTTTCGCTCATTCCTTTATTCTTTCTTTCATTTTTTCTCTTTTTCTGCCATTTTCGTTCATTTCTTTATTCTTTCTTTCATGTTTTCTCTTTTTCTGCCTTTTTCGCTCATTCCTTTATTCTTTCTTTCATGTTTTCTTTTTTTTCTGCCTTTTTCACTCATTCCTTTATTCTTTCTTTCATGTTTTCTCTTTTTCTGCCTTTTTCGCTCATTCCTTTATTCTTTCTTTCATGTTTTCTTTTTTTCTGCCTTTATCACTCATTCCTTTATTCTTTCTTTCATGTTTTCTCTTTTTCTGCTTTGTTTGTTCATTCCTTTATTCTTTCTTTCATGTTTTCTCTTTTTCTGCCCTTTTCGCTCATTCCTTTATACTTTCTTTCATGTTTTCTCTTTTTCTGCCTTTTTTGTTCATTCCTTTATTCTTTCTTTCATATTTTCTCTTTTTCTGCCTTTTTCGCTCATTCCTTTATTCTTTCTTTCATGTTTTTTCTTTTTCAGTCTTTTTTGTTCATTCCTTTTTTCTTTCTTAAATGTTTTCTTTTTTTCTGCCTTTTTCGCTCATTCCTTTATTCTTTCTTTCATTTTTTCTCTTTTTCTGCCTTTTTCGTTCATTTCTTTATTCTTTCTTTCATGTTTTCTCTTTTTCTGCCTTTTTCGCTCATTCCTTTATTCTTTCTTTCATGTTTTCTTTTTTTTCTGCCTTTTTCACTCATTCCTTTATTCTTTCTTTCATGTTTTCTTTTTTTCTGCCTTTTTCGCTCATTCCTTTATTCTTTCTTTCATGTTTTCTTTTTTTCTGCCTTTATCACTCATTCCTTTATTCTTTCTTTCATGTTTTCTCTTTTTCTGCTTTGTTTGTTCATTCCTTTATTCTTTCTTTCATGTTTTCTCTTTTTCAGCCTTTTTCGTTCATTCCTTTATACTTTCTTTCATGTTTTCTCTTTTTCTGCCTTTTTTGTTCATTCCTTTATTCTTTCTTTCATATTTTCTTTTTCTTTTTCTGCCTTTTTCGCTCATTCCTTTATTCTTTCTTTCATGTTTTCTCTTTTTCAGCCTTTTTCGTTCATTCCTTTATTCTTTCTTTCATGTTTTCTCTTTTTCTGCCTTTTTTGTTCATTCCTTTATTCTTTCTTTCATGTTTTCTTTTTTCTGCCTTTATCACTCATTCCTTTATTCTTTCTTTCATGTTTTCTCTTTTTCTGCTTTGTTTGTTCATTCCTTTATTCTTTCTTTCATGTTTTCTCTTTTTCTGCCTTTTTCGCTCATTCCTTTATTCTTTCTTTCATGTTTTCTCTTTTTCAGCCTTTTTCGTTCATTCCTTTATACTTTCTTTCATGTTTTCTCTTTTTCTGCCTTTTTTGTTCATTCCTTTATTCTTTCTTTCATATTTTCTCTTTTTCTGCCTTTTTCGCTCATTCCTTTATTCTTTCTTTCATGTTTTTTCTTTTTCAGTCTTTTTTGTTCATTCCTTTTTTCTTTCTTAAATGTTTTCTTTTTTTCTGCCTTTTTCGCTCATTCCTTTATTCTTTCTTTCATTTTTTCTCTTTTTCTGCCTTTTTCGTTCATTTCTTTATTCTTTCTTTCATGTTTTCTCTTTTTCTGCTATGTTTGTTCGTTCCTTTATTCTTTCTTTCATTTTTTCTCTTTTTCTGCCTTTTTTGTTCGTTCCTTTATTCTTTCTTTCATATTTTCTCTTTTTCTGCCTTTTTTGTTCATTTCTTTATTCTTTCTTTCATGTTTTCTTTGTTTTGATTTTTTCTTTTTCTTTTTCCCCATTCGTCCAGTTTTGCATGAATTATTATTTTTTTTCAGTAATCTTTTCTCTTTCATTATTTCTTTCTTTCTTGTGAAATTTAAGTTTCTTTTGTTCTTTTTTTCAGTTATTTTTAATTTTCTTCTTCATCACAAGATAAAGTGTGAATAAAAATGAAAAAGAATAATTTCCTTCCTTTCGCTTTCATTTTGCTCTTTTCTTTCATTCTGTTTTGTTTCATTTTTTTATTTCATCTCATATTTTTGTCTTTTAATCTTTCTATCCTTTTTATTCTTAATTTTTTTCTACTGTTTTCCGACCATGCATTTTTCATTTGGTCTCTTTTCAGAGAATGGCCAAAACGTGAATATGGCAGCAAAGATGAGGACAATAGTCCAAACAATGTAAATAGTGTAAATAATTACAGTATCTCATCTCTGAAATATAGACAGATTCTTAAGAAGGCCAGAGTGTACAATGGCCTAAACATTGTGAATATGACAACAAAGATGAGGACAACTGTCCAAACAATGTAAATAGTGTAAATAATTACTGTATTTCATCTCTGAAATATAGACAGATTCTTAAGAAGGCCAGAGTGTACAATGGCCTAAACATTGTGAATATGACAACAAAGATGAGGACAACTGTCCAAACAATGTAAATAGTGTAAATAATCACAATACTTTATTTCAGAAATATAAACAATTGTTTCACATTTTTTTGCCATTTTCTTACTTTTTCTTTGTCTCTTCCTTTTTTATTACTTTCTCTCTTTTTTTCTCATTTTCTTCATCATTTTTTGTTCTCACTACATTTTTACTCTTTCTGGCATCATCCACAAATTTTCATTCATCATTCTAGTCTTTTATTTTTCTAGCCTTTTACTCTTTTAGTTTTTCCTTTGAATCATTTGTCAATTTCTGCCACTTTTTTGTTTAATTTTTCTTTTTCTTCTTTTCTAATTTTTTCATTATCCTTTTCCTTCTTCGTTATCAATTTTTTACCTAAAAACTTTACTTTGTTTTAATTTTTTCTTTTCATCTCAGAAATATAAACAGATCCTGAAGAAGGTTAAAGTGTCCAATGGCTGAAATGTTGAAAATATAACAATTTTTTTTCTCTATTTTAATTTTTTTCTTCTTCATCCACTTCTTTCTTTTTCTCTCTTCCTGTTACTTTGTTATTTTCTCTTTTTTCTTTGCTAATTTCTGTTTATCTCTAATTTCATTCTTTTTTTTCTCCTTTAGCTCTCCGTCTCTCTTTTCTGTATTAAATTACTTTTTTCTTTCTCTCTTTTTTCTTCATTTGTTTTTTCTTCCTTTCGCTCTTTATTATCTTTCTGCTTTTTTTTCACTCTCTTTCTCTTGAAAGAATAAAGGATAAAGAAAGAAGTTTAAGGGAAGGTATTACCTTCAACTTCTTTCTTTATCTTTTTTGTCATCTTTCTTCCTTTTCTTCATCGCTCTTTTTCTTCTTGCTTTTTTTCTTTCTTTCATATTCATTCTGGCTTTCTGGTCATCGCATTTTTCTAAATTCTCCTTACTTTCTTCCTCTTTTTCTCTTCTTCTTTATCATTTCTTTTTCTATTTTTATTTATCTTTTTGTTCTTTCTTTTTCTATCTCTTTTGTTGCTCTTTGCTTTCTTTCTTTCTTATTCTTGTTTTTCTTTGTCTATTTTTCGTTGTTAATTGTCCTAACTCTTTTCTTTCCTTCTTCCTTTATGTTTTTTTCTCTCTCTTGTATTCTTTCTAGCTTTTTCTTTTCTTTTTTTCCTTCACTTTTCCTCCTCCTTTTTTCTACTCTCTCTATTCTTTTTTTCACTCACTTTAACTTTCCCTCTTCTTCTCCACTTTCTTTCTTCTCCCACTCATGTTCTTCTTGAATTTCGTTTTTTCCTTTCTCCTCACTATTATCTTTCTTTATTTCTTTTTCCATCTTATTCTTCCTTGCTTTCTTTCTTCTCTGTCCACTTCTTTTTTTCTTTCTTTCATGTTCCTCTTTACTAACTCCTTTCTTTCCTTTTGTATTCCTTTTTCTCACTCTCTTCTTTCTCCTTTATTTCTTCTTCATCCACTTTTTCCATTCTCTCTTTTCTTTCTTACTTTGTTTCTTTCTTCCTCCTTCTTGTGTTCTTTCTGTCTTCTGTTCCTCTCTACTTTTTGCCTTTCTCCTTTCCTTCTCCCTTCATCTCTTCTTTTCTCTCTTTTCTTCTACTTTCTCCCTTCCTCTCTCTCTCTCTCTCTCTCTCTCTCTCTCACAGAACTCTCTCTCTCCGTTGTAAACTGGCTTTCCGACGACTGTATTATCATTCCGACAACTGTATTATCTGCTCCTGTAATTAATAATTATTTTTTTTTACCTGAGGGTGGTCACAGGTAAAGTCAACGAGAACAGGTGCCACAATTAGCCAGCCCAGGCAAAAGTGTTACACTTGTCGCTCTTTCTCCTCTTTTTTTTCTCTTTCTATCTATCACCCTATTTCTTTTTCCAGCCGTTCTGTTTCTTTTCTTTGTTCATTTCTTCTTTTTTTATCTTCTCCTCTGCTTTCTCCCTTCCTCTCTTCCTTTCTCTTTCTCTCACACTTTTTCCTATTTCTCTCCATACCTTTTTTCTTTATCATATTTCTCCTTGTATAACACTATTTCCCATTGATATTTTTTTTTGTTTGATTTAATACAACGGAGAGAGCGGAATTAATATTAGTGGTATTATTAGTTGTGCTTTATTGTAATTCACAATGTGAGCTTATGTAAAAAACTATTTTAATACTATCATGTACTTGTAAAATCTGGGGAATAGAAAAATTAGCTTAGGGCTGGGAAAGAAAGAGAAAAATATAATTATTCGTTTTTTTTTTGTGTTCGAAACAGATTGTTTTGGACAAGTTAAAATTTTGTAATATGTAAGTAGCCATAACAAAATGTCAGGATTTACTTGATGAGGTCAGGTAGGGTTCGATCCCCAACAGTTGTTCCTGGGAACAGAAATTGTGGGATCGAAAGACCGATGATGTAATCGAAAGAAAGAAGACAGTAAGACATTACATCATGTGAGTTGTTGGTATTTCATTCGTCGAGCCATGGCTCTTCGCAAATCGTGCGGGTGGAAAATAATCTCATTGGTTAAAAGCTTTGAGTCAGCTAGATCCCCCGAGAGGATTGGGGATGGTTATAAAAATGGAGACTCAGCGAGAAAAATCAGTTGTTGTGGGGAGAGTTTCTGAAATTTCAGGCAAAATATGACTGTGGAAAAAGGTTCCCAACTAGGGGAGCCATGACCAAACGGATGGTCGCCTACCATAGAACTTATGGCTAAAGAGTTAATGTCGAATGAATCCTGCCACCAATTAACTTAAAGAATTAATGTTGAATAATGCGCCTTCGATAGGAATCCAAAAAAAACATTATTGTTTTAAAAGTTATGTGGAGAATTGAAATTTCTGATTCCTCTTTCGCTCTACTTTGGTAAACTTTGTTAAATTCCGATAAGAACCTGAAAGGACTTTGTTGTTTTAGAAGTTGCATAGAGAATTGACAGCTCTGATTATAGAGAATATGTGAAACGACTTTAATGAAAATTTGAAGAGATCTATTTACTTTAACGAAACTTAGAAAAGACATTTTTATTTTGAAGATTGGAAGCTCTAGGATTTTGAAAACAAACTCTCTCTCTCCGTTGTAAACTGGCTTTCCGACGACTGTATTATCTGCTCCTGTAATTAATAATAATTTTTTTTATAAAGACCTTCTTCGTAACTCTTCAGGCATCTTCGACCTTATTCATTTATTTAATTTTTTTTTTCTTTGATGCTGTGTTTAATTTTAACCACAAGTGTACACAAGTGTCCGGTCTGGTTCTGGTGGAAAGACGGCTACTGGATTTGCACAACGCGACTTTCTGAGATCAAATCACAACATGGCAGTAGTCTGTTGTAATATCTATCTATCTATCTATCTATCTATCTATCTATCTATCTATCTATCTATCTATCTATCTATCTATCCCAATATTTTCATTATCTATCTATCTATCTATCTATCTATCTATCTATCTATCTATCTATCTATCCCAATATTTTCATTATCTATCTATCTCTCTATCTATCTATCTATCTATCTATCTATCTATCTATCTATCCCAATATTTTCATGATCTATCTATCTATCTATCTATCTATCTATCTATCTATCTATCTATCTATCTATCTCATCTCAGTCTGTTCAGATCTATCTATCTATCTATCTCAGTCTGTTCAGATCTATCTATCTATCTATCTCAGTCTGTTCAGATCTATCTATCTATCTATCTATCTATCTATCTATCTATCTATCTATCTATCTACTCCCCTTTTTCTTTTTCCGGCCTTTTTCTTTCTTTTCTACCTTCGGTCTTCTATACAGATTGCTGAATTTGAACTGGTCTGCTCACTGAAGCAGTCAAGTTGAAAATCCCAAATGAAAGAGACTTGAAGAAGCCAATACAGGATGAGCTAAAAAGTGATTTAATTTTGCCCCGTCTTCTGCTTGGCTGACAGAATCGATACTCTTGATTTCTTCCACCTGGATGACCATCTCTATTCACTGGCAGAGTTCCTCACTCAGCCAACATTTCACTCACATTTGCCAGTTTTTGTACTGAATGCGTAAAATCTATTTGCCTCGTTCATTCTGAGACTAAGATAGAAACTCTTAACAGTTTACTATCCTGTGACCCATTCTACAGTTTAGATTACAATTGTGACCACTTGATGTAAAATATTTGGCAAGCTTTAACTCTTCTCTCAGTATATTCTTATAATCTATAGACGAATGTCATTTTTTTAAAATGCGAACAGGAAAATCTATGTATGCAAAGCATTTGATAACAGTCAATATATTTAATACAAGATAAAATGTCTGTAAGCTGAATAAGAATTAGATATTGTGGTGTTTCTGAAACATATTAGATTCAATGTTTTTTTAATCATTTCACTCCAAGCAAGGCAACAAAGCCACTAAGACTATAAAACTTTTCCTTACACCTACTGGTGTGTAGGGTAGCATTTTTGCTGTTTCCGTAACAAACTGTTTTTTTATGGGACAGGGTTGTTAGTCCTGTGCCCAACCCCAAACCTGGAGGAAGGTGATTTTCTAAGTGTAGCTTAGACGTAAAACACGGCCGAAAGTAGGGGGTACCCAGTGAGGATCGAACTCACTACTCAGTCATAATGATTCTAGAGAGACGAGCTTGTTAACCATTACACCACGCTGAGGTGCCCACTAAGACTATAGTGATGTGTAAATGACTGCCTAATTAGTATAGTTAAGGCCTAGACTATATTTTTTAATCATTTCACCCCAAGCAAGGCACTAAAGCCACTAAGACTATAGTGATATCTAAATGACTGCCTAGTTTGTATAGTTAAGGCATAGACTATATTTTTAATCATTTCACCCCAAACAAGTCAATAAAGTCACTAAGACTATAGTGATATGTAAATGACTGCCTAATTTGTATAGTTAAGGCATAGATTATATAAATGCCCAAGCAATAAGGGTAGAGCAGCACTCAGTATGCGAGATAAACAACTACCACTGGATTAATAAATTACGAAGGAAAGAATCTTTTATAACAAAGATGTAAGTGGTTACTGAGTTAGAATATGAGAAAGGAAAACTCTATTCAAGAATGAGGACAATAAAAGAGCGGCGATTAAGAAGAGAGAAGATAACAGTTACTGCTGCATTTCAATTTTTGAAGATCAAAGTTTGACAGAAAAGCAAGAAACCAAAAGAGAGTTCCACAAGTGAAAAGCGAGAGAGAACATAGAACTTACAGTTACATCTAGCAACTTCAACTCTAAAATGATGAGACCTAACTGCCAATCTAGTACTGCGCTTAAATTTGTCAAGTTGCAGTACAAAAGAAAAGCCACAGTGGATGAATCTATTTTAGAGCAGTGGGATAGTGACTGAAGCTGAGATGCCAGGTCAGGACCTATAGCATTTCAGATTCTTTTTTGTATTTTATTAAGAATCTCTAAATCCATAACAGAAACACCTGTTAGCAGAGATATGGTTACATCTAGCCATCTGAAGTGTAAAATGATGAGAACTTGACAATAATCTAGTACTGTCTTTAAATTCGTAAAGTTCAGTTATTAAAGAGAAAAGCTCATCAGAACAATTACTATGAAAATATTCATAGAAAATGCACAGTGGATGAATCTATTTTAGGGCAGTGGGATAGTTACTGAAGATGAGATGCCAGGTCAGGACTTATAATATATCCTCATCCTGCTTGTTATTATGTTTCAGCCATTTTGCCCACTAGCCTTCATTAGATGATTATGGATCCAGTTAACTTTCAGGGAATTTCAAACTTTTATCAAATTCAAAATTCCCCAAAGATTACCTGTGTCAACAAGCACCTGATGAAGGCTGTAGGTTACAATAGTCGAAACATTCTAATAACAACAACAAAAATCAAGGACAATAGTCTGTGTAATGATTCAGCTGTTATACCTTCTCCCGTTTTTCAGGTGTATGTTTAACTTCTAATGAATTTTAACCTGAGTCCTTCATTTAATGTCATCTTGTTCTCTTTTAAGCACTGTTGTTACAGTTACATCGATGTGCGTTGTGGTGCAGTGGATATCGGCTCAGAACGAGAATCGGGGAGCCGAGTTCAAATTCCAGTTGAATTCATTGCATTCATTTATGCGCAAATACCCCTGGGAAAGGTATTAATCCGTCTCTTTCTTCCAGTTATGGGTTAAATAACGGGACAGATTGGGTTCTATAGCCTTGGCCGGCAACCAGTCAAGTCAAACACAGGTGTGCCTGATCACCACTCTCACTTTGTGTAAACAATCCTGGATACGCCTGTCAGCAGAGAATGGTCACAACCCACGTGTGCTAAAAATAGCAACGACCTCTTTTCAAAGAAATAAAAAACACAAAAACTTAATTTTTGCCGCAAAACAAAAACAAAAAACCTTTAATTTTGAATCTAAATTAATTTAAATACAGTCAACAAACACCGAATACACTTTTGACTGTAATTAATACGGCTTGAAATTAATTATACATTCATTTGTTTAGCAGGCTCGCTGCTGTTGTATGAATGTTTTTTTATGAATGCCAGCGATTTCACAGCAAAGAGGCTCTTGACTAGTGGGGCTCTGGCCTTCCAGCTGGATCCGAAATGACCAATTAAGACCAAATAAGACCTGTTTAAGACCAGTTTAGACCAGTTTAAGACCAGTTTAGACCAGTTTTGAACCTATCCACTGCAGTGGATAGGTAATGTTTTGACCAGTACCTGGGCATATGCGCTCAGGTTCCCCACATTAAAAAAAAGACCTTGTGTCATATCTCTCTCAAGTGGGGGAAAAGAGTAAATATCTCTCAGCTAGGGAGGCAAGGAGCCTCACTGCATCATGACTTTGATGCGCTCAGTCAAGTGGACCGAGCTTCCAGCGGCATCTAGCTCACTCTTGCAGTTCCCAGCGACATTCAGCTCACTCCTGCAGATCCCAGCTAATTCTTGCAGCAGCTTCTAGCGACTCCGGCAGCCACCAGCTACCTACTGCAGCATTTCACTGACGGACCGCTATCTGTTCCAGTGCCCACCGATGTCCGACGACTGGTTCCAGTGCCCACTGACATCCGACGACTTGTTCCAGTGCCCACTGATGTCCAACGACTGGTTCCAGCTCCAGATACACAACCTCCACCGCCTTACCATTCACCGTTCGCTTAAGAAAAAATAAAGACCCGATTTCCATCGTTTCCAACTGACCATCTGCATTTGTCATCCTTCGTTGTTATTGCCGTCTCCTTTCTTTGCCTTTGTGTCTACTTTCTTAGTTGCACGATCGATTGGCACTCACACCTCTTGGCCCTCCTTGCAACAATATATATGGCAAAAGGAAAAAATGGAAACACAAAAGACATTAAAGAAAAACTTTATCGAAGAAATATCTGCAAAAAATAAAGAACTTATGCAAGTACTGTATGATATATTTGACGTATCAACACTTCATGAATTCATTGAATGTACAAGCATAAGAACTTATAAAAGGAAACATACGGAAAAACTAGCTGTTGACCCCAAACAGAAGAAATATAAAGATGCCATAGTCTCGTATACACAATTCACTGTTTACAAATTTGAAGATTTTTGTAAGTTTTTCTCAATTGAAAATATTACTACCTCACCGTATCACCCAACATCAAATGAACAAGCTAAACAGTTTGTGGGTACTTTTAAGAGAGCTTTGTAAAAAGCAAGAAAAGAAAAAGAAACAAAGAATTCAAAATTCTTGAGTATACTGTTCCCTGTTTAGGATGGGGTTTCTGGCTTTCTCTTTTCCAATCTTTTCACGTTTCTTTTTTTTCTTTTTTTTTCTTTTTTTTTCTTTTCTTTTTTTTTCAATTGGAATAGATAGACTAAACTATCATCCGGTTCACACTCCACCCATGTTTATTGTACAGGTGTAGAGGCTCATCCCTTGTTTCCTGTTTAGGATGTGGTTTCCGGCTTTCTCTTTTCCAATATTTTCACTTTTCTTTTTTTTTTTTTTTCGATTGGAGTAGATAGACTACACTATCGCCCTGTTCACACTCCACCCATGTCTATTGAACAGGTTTAGAGGCTCATCCCTTGTTCCCTGTTTAGGATGTGGTTTCCGGCTTTCTCTTTTCCAATCTTTTCACTTTTCTTTTCTTTTTCATTTTTTTTTTTTCAATTGGAGTAGATAGACTAAACTATCGCCCAGTTCACACTCCACCCACGTCTATTGTACAGATGTAGAGCGCTCATCCCTTGTTCCCTGTTTAGGATGCGGTTTCCGGTTTTCTCTTTTCTAAATCTTTTCACTCCTATGTAGCCCCCTGCACATCAGTGGCATTACCGCCTTGCTTGGGGTGATATGATTAAAAAAAAAATACTAGATAATGCCAAATCCCAATACACTGTCAGGCATGCCATTGGCAGAACTGATGTTTGCAAGTTGTGTTTTGACAAGTTATTACCAGGTCAAAAAAGAACAAAAATGGATAATAAAAAATACACTTAAATTTTTCAAAATTGTCATAAAAGTGTTTTTCGGGCTATATAAAAATGGGAAAACAATGTGGTAAGATGGCATAATAATGTCACAAATTGGAAAAATAATGTATATGGTAGAAGGAAAAAAATGTCAATACAAAAGACATTACAATCAGATAAAGAAAAGGTTTACTGAAGAAATGTCTGCAAGAAAGGAAGAACCTATGCAAGTACTGTATGATATTTTTGATGTACCAACTCTCGAAGGATTTTGTTAATTAGAGGTGACCAAAAACATAAAAAATAAGGCAGTATGTTGGTGAACTTGCCAGAAAGAAGAGGGGGATACTAATAAATAAAATATTTACTAATAAAAAGGAAAATCTCAAAAGAGGGGATATTGTGGAGTAAATTAGCACCCCCCCCAAATGACACAAATGGACTAGTCTACACATTTAAATAAAGAACTTCAGTCAGTTAAGTGCCATACGTGAAACACGCTTGGGTGATCATGTCTCGAAAGAGACATGACTGACTGGGCAGAAGATTATCCCACAGTAGGTTTCCATTGCTTTCTGTGGTAGACTGGTTGCCAGCCATGGCTATAGAACCCAATCTATCCTGCTATTTAACCCATAACTGGAAGAAAGGGTATTTGTGCGTAAGTGAATGCAATGAATTCAACTGGAATTTGAACTTGGCTCCCCGATTTCTCATTCCGAGCCAATATCCACTGCACCACAATGCACATAAAAATGTTGTAGTCATTCAATTGTATTTCTTACAGGCATCACAGCGAGTAACTTAAGCAAAACTTAATATAATAGCAACTAAAAAACAAGTTATAACAGTACTTTTACTGTGTAGAAGAAGTACAAAAGGTTATATTGTCCCAGAAAGTACCAAGTGACCTTGCTTACAAAGATAGAAAGGAAAAAAATGCAAAAAGGAAAGTCTTTCACATAGTTGCCAAATAATGAACAAGAAGATGGCCAAATGATGCATCAGTTTAGAAAGTCCTTTGAATTAATAATAAAAGACTTTGGCAACCCACAGAAGTGAGTAGGAATGTCGTGTAATAAGATACCGACAACAAGCTGCAATGCTTCTGCGGGCCACCAGGCTTTTTTGTGCTCATAATTGTCAAACATCAAACATGAGTGGGCGTAAAATTAGAATTATTAGTCTTTTGCAAACTAAAGGTTTCACCTCAAACCTTAGACTTTTCAATAATGTAAACAAATATTCACTGAGGTCAGTTTTTTGTATTATATTGTATTCTTAAATCTTTAAAAGGACCTGAAATTAAGTAATCTTATTATTCTATATACTTTTACTTTTCAACCTGACTCTCTCTCTCTCTCTCTCTTCTCTCTCTTTTGAATCATTTGATCTTTCCTATTTCAACCCGTCTCTTTCTCTCTCTTTCCCTCTCTCTTTTGAATTAGTTCATGTTTCTCAGTTTAACAAATCTCTTTCTCTCTTTCCCCCTCTCTTTTGAATTAGTTCATGTTTCTCAGTTTAACAAATATCTCTCTCTCTTTCCCCCTCTCTTTTGAATTAGTTCATGTTTCTCAGTTTAACAAATCTCTTTCTCTCTTTCCCCCTCTCTTTTGAATTAGTTCATGTTTCTCAGTTTAACAAATATCTCTCTCTCTCTCTCTCTCTTTTGCATCAGTTTCTCTTTCTCATTTGAACAAAGATCTTTCTCTTTCCTTCTCTCTATTGAATCAATTTGTCTTTCTCATTTTAACCAACCTCTCCCACCTTTTGCTTCAATCTCTTTTTTGAATCAGCTTATCTTTCACATTTTAACAAGTCATTTTTCTCTCTCTTTCGAATTAGTTTATCTTTCTCGTTTTAATCATTCTCTCTCTCTCTTTCCTTTTTACTTTTTGATCCATTTATCTTTCTCGTTTTAACAAATCTCTCTCTCTCTCTCTCTCTCTCTCTCTCTTTCCCTCTCTCTTTTGCATGAGTTTTTCTCATCTTAATAACTCTCTATCTCTTTTCTTTTTTAATCATTTCACCCCAAGAAAAGCAATAAAGCCTCTAGGACAAAAAAGGTTACTTGGAGTTAGAGAATATGGGAAAAAAATCTACTATTAAGAAGAGATGACAAGAATTAAGACAGAAGATAATGACTGACATTGCATTCAAATTTTTGAAGGACAAAGATGACTGGAAAACATAGAATATTTCCCCAGGCAAGAAGTAGGAGAGAAGAAACTGTTAGCATAGAACCTACGGTTACATCTAGTCATTGCAACAGTAAACTGATGAGACTTTGCTGTCAATCTAGTCTTCTTCTTCTTCTATGTGCCATGTATCTTCCGGATGTAAGTGATCATGGCCCTACACATCTCCCTATTTTTTGTAACTCTTAACACTTTTTCTCTTGTTATTTCTCCCAAATTCTGCTCAGTCATCCACTTGCTCAAGGCCATCAAGCATGTCATGCATTGCTTTCTCCTGTCTCTCTTTCCCTCTATCCACCCTGTAAGTATCAGATTCTCCAAGCCTTCTTTCATCCCAGAAAATTCATCTGTTTCTACCTGGTATTAAGTATAAGTAACAATTTTGTTTCCATCCTCTCCAAAAAACCTTGTTGTTGCTCAAATGTTCAGTCTATGGTATCCTCAGCATCCTTCTGTAGAACCACATTTTGGTTGCTTCAAGTCTTTCTTTCATCTTTGATGAAATTGTCCAGCATTTGCTGCCATATTGAAGGACAGATACTGTACTTAAATTCATAGTGGAAAGTTCATCAGCAGCAATTACCATGAAACTATTTTTTAGAAATGGCACAGGGAAGCTACATTACAGTGGTGGGACAGGGAATAAAGCCAATTGACTATTGACTTTACATTTAAATTCTTGGAGATTGTAGCTGTTGGGAAAGCAAGTAAACGGAAGGGAATTCTACAGGTGGAAAGTGCAAAGAAAGAAGCTGCTGGAATAGAATTTGCATTTACAATTTATTGTCAATTTTATATTTAGCAGACAAATATATCTGGTATATTTACCAGACAAAATTGACCAATCAAAGCTAGGGAAAATGTCGAACCCATTAAAAGTATTCATGAACCGAATATAACCGGTTTACATAACAATATTTGATTGATTTCATTGCTCGTAAAGCAAAAAATGTTTTACAATTTCTTTATTCTCTTGCATTAACGGAATTTTTAAACAACCATTTGATGTTGTGAGATGATTTATCATTGGGCATTATTTCTCCTAAGATGAAAATAGTGCATCATGGAAAGAGTGAGAATTACCTTCTGGTTCTTGATAGAAATAATATTCAGCAATAATTCTGTTTTTAAATTTTATTGTACCAACTGGATTCATTGGAAATTTCCAGGGTATTCACAACTAAGAAGGTCTACGGCTATATCGTGTTGAATACACCAGTTCCCGTTCGATCACCAAAGTTAAGCAACATTGAGTCTGGTCAGTACTTAAATGGGTGACCATTTGGGAATACCAGCTGCTGTAAACGTGAGAACCAAGAAAGGTCCACTGGTCCTCCAGGTTTGGGGGTTGGTGCAGGGCTAACAACCCTGCCCCTTAAAAAACAGTTTGTTACAGAAACAGCAACAAAAAGTTGCTGCCCTATGCACCATCTGGGCGTGACGGATAGATGATGATGATGATTCACAACTAAGAAGGCATCAATACGTTCACATATAGGTTTCCACAATTCTGCAATTAACCAACTGTAAATCCTACACTATTTAAGAAGTAAATCCTACACCAATTAGACACACTAAAATGAGGTCAGTACAATAAAAATGCGGATGTGCCTTGTGGTGCAGTGGATGTCGACTCGGAACGATAAATCGAGGTACCGTGTTCGAATTCTCGTTAAATTCCTTGCATTCACTCATGCACAAATACCTATGGGAAAGGTGTTAATCTATCTCTTCCATCCAGTGATGGGTCAAATAATAGGACAGATTGGGTTCTATAGCCTTGGCTGTCAACCAGTCTACCGCAGAAAGCAATGGCAACCTACAGCGAGATAATCTTCTGCCCAGTCAGTCATGTCTCTTGCATTCACTTAAGCACAAATACCCTTGGGAAAAGTATTAATCCATGTCTTCCCTCCAGTTATGGGTCAAATAATAGGACAGATTGGGTTCTATAGCCTTGGCTGTCAACCAGTCTACTGCAGAAGGCAATGGCAACCTACAGTGAGATAATCTTCTGCCCAGTCAGTCATGTCTCTTGCATTCACTTAAGCACAAATACCCTTGGGAAAAGTATTAATCCATGTCTTCCCTCCAGTCATGGGTCAAATAATAAGACAGATTGGGTTCTATAGCCTTGGCTGTCAACCAGTCTACCGCAGAAAGCAATGGCAACCTACAGCAGGATAATCTTCTACTCAGTCAGTCATGGGTCAAATAATAGGACAGATTGAGTTCTATACTCTTGGCTGTCAACCAGTCTACCGCAGAAAGCAATAGCAACCTATTGTGGGATAATCTTCTGCCCAGTCAGTCATGACTCTTTCGAGACATGATTGCCCAAGCACGTATCATGTATGGTACTTAACTGACCCACTGACAATAAAAAGCAATCAAAAACAATTAACTTTCGACATCACTTAAGAAACAAAATTCAGCAAGCAAAAAAAAATCACTCACACACAAAGATATCAATTTTCACCAAACTTCATATAAATATGAAAAAGGAAAACAACAGCAAAAATAAAAAATAAAACATGAAGAGTGAAGAGATCACAATAATGCCTTCATGAAACTTTGAAGTTGGCATGACTGAAACAACACTGTTAAGTGAAAAACCTTGCCACAATAATTCTATTTCCATAAAGTATTTTTTTTTATCATTTCACCCCAACCTAAGTTATTAGGATGTGTATCTATCGGGGGATCATTAATGTTTCCTTGATTTGGCCTTGTGTCTGACAAAACCAAACTCCCTACAGCTTACAAATTTTATGCAGTGTTATAATCATCAGAATTATCAGGTTATTATCGTTATCATGAGAAGGTTGGTTGTCGGCAGTTTGGAATGTGTAGAATTGTGTAAGTATAAAATATACATTCTTCATTTTAAAATAGAAATTTATTAAAAGGAAAGAATAAAATAAGTTGTAGAACTTAATATGCAATAAGAAACATTATTAAGAAGTTGAGGGTAGAATTCGTGTTCAATGATAAAGTTATGGGTATCAAGATTTCTAGAAAATGTTCGTAGTAGTAATTGTTGAAAGAGTATATGTGTCGGTACATATATGTATGCATCCGGTAGGAATGTCTTTGAATGGAGAAGAAGAAGTAATGGGAATCAGTACATGAGAAAGGAGAAAAAGAACAACCTGACCTTATCTCCAGGTCGATTTTAAGTTGAAGTTACAATTTAGTTTGTCTTTCTCGCTGCTTCCGTCTGACTGACTGGTTGACTCTGATCAAGTTCTTTTATTGTAATCTACATTTTTCACACTTACTCACAAAGTCCTTTTTGGTCTTGAAAGTCGCTCCTATTGGTCAAAAAATCAATTTAACACTTACTTGCAAAATCTGGTTTCAACTTTGTCTTTAAGTACATGGTCAATCCTTTTTCTATTTGGGAAAAACTAGGATTTCACACGTCATTGTGAATTTTTGTAAAAGTGAAGAAGAAGATTTTAATTCTTAATTTCTTATTCACTACAGATGCAAGGGGTTACTGCATGTGAAAGAATATGAGTTTGAGTTTCAGTTTCAGTGGGTTATTTAATGCCAAAAAAAGGTAGGGTTTTAAAGTATTTTTTTCAATGTTTAGTTATAGTGAGAAGGTTGATTTAGTCAGATTTTGATAAAATTTTTTATTTTTTTATTTTTTTAGAAAACTGAAGATACATTCTAATTTTGCATTCAAAAATGTTTTGTTGGTAATAATTTTTTTTCCTTCAAAAATGTATTATGGCAATAATTTTTTTTTCTTTCAAAAATATGTTATGGTAATATTTTGTCTCTTTCAAAAATATGTATTTTTCTATAAAAGTTTATTTTTATAGTTTCATGGCGTTCTGACCCTAGTTTGGGGGTTAACTATTGCCCATAGCTGGGACCCTAACAGGTGCTACCACTCCAGGTTAGGGTGGACCTGGGAACAACAGCAATTAAGACGTGGTTCCATGCTCCTCACAATCTTCCAATCAGAGGCCTTGTTGCCAGATGTAACTTATTGTCATACCCAGGACCTCAATAGGAAAAAGTTGTATATGTGTTCAGTTAAAAGATAAAGAAAAATAGGAAGAGGCTCATTCGGTATATATTCGCTGCGACAAGTAAATGAGAACAAATTATGATGTGAAGTAAGAGGAACATTCGAGAGAAATGGAATTTGTATACCTGTTCAATTAGAAAAGAAGGGGTCATTTAATAAAACCACCCAGCGCTTCAATGACGCATGTGTGTGGGTGGTGCAGTGATTATCGGTTCGGAATGAGAAATCAGAGAACTGAGTTTGAATACAAGCTGAATTCATTGCATTCACTTACTCACAAATATACTTTTGAAAGCTATTAATCCATTCTTTTCTTCTTCCAGCTTTGGGTTAAATAACAGAACAGATTGTGTTCTATAACCAGTTTCTCAAGCCTGGGGAATAAAGGGGTTGGCTTAGGGTCAACACCCCTACATGTAAAAAAGACAAGTTACAGAAGGATCGACGATGCCCTCGTCGATGGTGAAGGGTCTTTGATGGACCATGCTCCACTAAGAGGTGATTCCATCCTCCTCCCACTCTTCCAATCAGAGGCCTTGCTGCCAGATGTAGTTTACGGTCATACCCAGGACTAGAAACAATCTGAGAAAAAGAAAAACAATTTCGATGAATAATAAATGAAAAGGAACGAACAGAAGGTAGCGACTGACATTGTATTTAAATTTTTAAAGGTCAAAGTTGACGGGAATGCAAGAGGCTGGTAGAGGGTTCCACAAACAACAAGGTAAATGCCAAGTGGAAAGATTTACGCAACACGTAAGGGGTAAACAAATAACAGAGTTTATTGTACAGAAGTGTACAATTAAGTGAGAGTTCAATAAAATGGTAAGTCAAGACGGAATGGAAGCGGAAGTTGAATTGTCTCATACTTCCTTACTTCTATACTTCTTAATCTCTTCGGCAAATCAAATGTCCAGGGTGATAGGATGTTCGATTATAACAGTGAAATAAAAAACTGTTAGCATAGAACTTAAGGTTATATCTAGCCATTTAAACTGTAAAATGATGAGACCTAACTGCCAATCTAGTACCATGCATAAATTGGTAAATTTGAGGTACCAAAGAGGAAAGCTCATTTAAAAAAATTATCACAAAAATATTTATAGAAAAAGAAAGCCGAGATGCCAGGTCAGGACCAAATAACATTGATTCTTCTTTGCATTTTATCAAGGGTCTCTGAATCACTGGACCAGATGTGGCAGCAATATTCAGTACATGGAGGAAATGGTAGACTGATAAAGATCAGGATATAATTTTGTAATAAGTATGTAACTAAAGTAATTTAATATCTAGGGAATGAACATGAGAAAGGAATGAGGTGATATCTGAGAGTACTTTCATGTAACTCCTTTTACTTCCCAATTGACTTTCTGTGAGATTTTAGAAGTATTAGAAAAAATATCTTCCCCAATACGTAATAGGAATTATAAAGAAATTGTTCTTAGCAATTCAAAAGAGAGAGCAGAATTTTTTCCAACTCACTTCCTTCTCACTATAACTGAACATTAAAAACAACAACCTTAAAAACCCCACCCCTTTTTGGCATTAAATAACCCACAGAGGTGTTGATATGCCGTTAAACAAAACTCAAACTCAATCTCGGTCTTCCTAAAAGAGCAATCAGTGGTCATTTGTCATACAAAAATCACAAAAGTACTATAACCGAACATTAAAATATACCTTAAAACCCCATCTTTTTGGCATTAAATAACCCACGGAGGTGTTGATATGCCATTAAACAAAACTCAAACTCAATTCTTTTCCAGCCGAACATCTCTCTCACAGGTGGGATATGGCTAGTCTCTTTCGGCTATATTGCTACTTCCATGGAAAGTTCTCAAACAAACTACATTCCTTGGTTTCACCAGGTCTAACCTTCGCAGTTAGGACCCACCATACTACTTACTAGTAGCAAACAATCCACACTCCAGCCGTATTCCCTTGGCAAGAAATAAGTTCCATTCAAACAGCAAAGCACTGCTCTATAAAATGGACGCCCAAGAGTACACTTTTCTTGTTCACCACAATCTTAACCTGTTCAAGTGTCGAGTTAACCATTATCCTCCCTCCTATCTATATTAACTCCTCCTTAATGTAACCCTCTACCTGGAGAGGTCGCCAAGCCTTATACAGAGTGAAGATTAGTGTAACAAAAAGTAAAAGAATAATAGTAATAATGAAGAGTGTACCTGGCCAGAGTTTTGGAAGAATTAAATAGAAAATTGGCAGACCTGAAGGAGACTACCACCACCTTTAAATTTGTTTTTTCATATTTTTATTTATTTTTTTCGGCAAAGTCTAATCGGTTATTACATAAGATTTCTGATTGTCAAAAGAAATTTGGAAAAATTTTAATATTTAAACAATTTTTTTTGGTGTGGGGGGCTCAATTTCTCATACAACGTTATAGCAAATCAATCCTCCATTTTGGAACCACTCACATTGGAGTCGCTTTGTTTTGGATTTTTTAGGACGAGTTGTTGCTCTTGTTTTTGTCTTTTTCAAGTTTTCTTTAGTTCTTATGATGGCATCTTCCTCGGAATCTCCAAGAATGGCTTTATTAAAAAATTTCGCAAAGAATTCAGTTTTTGAATATGTGCAAGCAAAAAAAATTAATTGCACATGATTGATTTACTTTAAGGTTGCATAAAAAACTGAGCCCGCCCCCAAATTGTTTAAATGTTGAAATTTTTACAAATTTTTTTGTCAATCCGAAAGTCTAGGGATTAATCAATAAGATTGCACTAAAAAAAGTAAAAACAAAATTGATAATCAACAAATTTACAGGTGGTGGTAATGTCGTACCGGTGAGTGGTTCAAAAATGGTGGATCGATTTACTATAACGTCGTATGAAAAACTGAGCCCCACCTAAAATTGTTTAAATATTGAAATTTTTCCAAATTTTATTTGTCCATCAAAAAGTTTAAGATTGCACTGAAAAAAGTAAAAAAAAAATGAACAACAACAAATTTAAAGGTGGTGGTAGTCTTCTTCAGGTCTGCCAGAAGTGGTAGTCTTCTTCAGGTCCGCCAGAAGTGGTAGTCTCCTTCAGGTTCGCCAGAAGTGGTAGTCTTCCTCAGGTCCGCCAGAAGTGGTAGTCTTCTTCAGGTCCGCCAGAAGTGGTAGTCTTCCTCAGGTCCACCAGAAGTGGTAGTCTTCTTCAGGTCCGCCAGAAGTGGTAGTCTTCCTCAGGTCCGCCAGAAGTGGTAGTCTTCCTCAGGTCCGCCAGAAGTGGTAGTCTTCTTCAGGTCCGCCAGAAGTGGTAGTCTTCCTCAGGTCCGCCAGAAGTGGTAGTCTTCTTCAGGTCCGCCAGAAGTGGTAGTCTTCCTCAGGTCCGCCAGAAGTGGTAGTCTCCTTCAGGTCCCCAGAAAATTAAAAAAAAACAGTAATAATTAATTGCAGTAAAGTAGTAATAATAAAGTAATAGCAATAATGAAAGCCCTTTTACTCTTATTTGTTTTATACACAATACACTTGTATCTACTATAATTAAGAAAGATGTCGTAGATGGTTTAAATATAACTAGTAATAAAATAGTAATAAAAAAAGAATATATTGAGCCAGGGTGATGAAATAAAAAGCAACAATAATAAGATGTGATAAACCTAATAATAAAACCTCCTGCAGAAGGTAGCCGAAGAGAGTGACAAAAAGGGACTACAAATAAACTGCAAGAAAACTGAATGCATGATCATCAGCAAAAAGAGCAGCCCAAAATGTCAAATACAGGTGAGGGATACAAAAATCAAGCAGGTACAAAAATTTAGATATCTGGCAAGTGTTCTAACAGAAGACGGAAAGTGCGACACAGAGATCCAAAGGCGAATTGGCATGGCAAAGAACGCATTCCAGAAGCTGAGTAAAGTATTAAGAGACAGGAAACTTTCACTAGAAACAAAAAAGGACTACAAATAAACTACAAGCAAACCGAATGCATGGTCATCAGCAAAAAGAGCAGCCCAAAATGCCAAATACAGGTGAGGGATACAAAAATCAAGCAGGTACAAAAATTTAAATACCTGGGAAGTGTTCTAACAGAAGACGGAAAGTGCAACACGGAGATCTGAAGATGAATTGGCATGGCGGAGGACACATTCCAGAAGCAGAGTAAAGTATTAAGAGAAAGGAAACTTTCACTAGAAACAAAGAGAATACTAGATTACTATATGATGTCAGTTCTTCAATATGGCAGTGAATGCTGGACAATATCCTCAAAGATGAAGGAAAAACTTGAAGCAGCTGAAATGTGGTTCTACAGAAGGATGCTGCAGATATCATGGACTGAACATGTGAGCAGTGATGAGGATTTGGAAAGGATGAAAACAAAAGAAATTAATATTGAGCATCAGGAAGAGACAACTGAAGTTCCTGGGACATGCAATGAGGAAGGAGGGCTTGGAGAACCTGATACTAACAGGGCAGATAGAGGGAAAAAGAGACAAGGGAAAGCAACAGATAACATATTTGGAGGATAAAGCGTGCTAAGAGCCACCAAGGTTAGGGAGGTGTGGGAGGCCATGATTGCCTACGTCCTGAATGGACAAATCACATAGAAGAAGAGGAATAAAATAATCCTCTCTCTAGTGTAATAAAAACTGTTATATATATATATATATATATATATATATATATGTGGTTGTCTTGAAGGCTGTCACAATACGTTGAGTAAAATAAAGGAAGGTAAAGAAGTGTTTGGGTATTACCTATTTATTAAGCATTAATATTTCGAGATCAAAATCTCATCTTCAGAATGGCAGAGAAGCTTTTGTTTGTCCGAGTCTGTTCTCGGCTTTTCAAAGAATGGCTATTCCTGGCTGGTTGTCTGCTACTGCTGCTGTATGTGTGTGTGTGTGTGCGTGTGTTGTGTGTGTGTGTATGTGTGTGTATTCTAGTTGGGGCCTTTTTGGTCTGATGACATCAGTTTGCTTGTACGTGTAGTTAATCTTAGTGTGACCTGATCCTTCCATTGACTCTTTGACCGAGCTGAAGAGGATCAATTTCATTACTGTTGTTTTATCTGATTTATCTGGTGGTATGTGCGTGTCCGTGACCTTGTCATGTGTGTGTGTCTATGTACACGTAGTTCTTGTAATTTATTCTACTTTATTTTGTATGTGCATATGTGCATGTGTGTGTGTGTGTGTGTGTGTGTGTGTGCATTTCGGTGTGTGGTGTGTTATAGGCACCTCCACTACTTTGCCGGGGGAGGGGTTAAATAACATAGCGTAAAATTATTTTACTCAACACATTGTGACAGCCTTCAAGACATAACCCATATAACTATTTTGCACAACGCTTCAAGCAAATTATAAAACTTTACTATATATATATATATATTCAGTATCTCCAAAACTAACCATTGAAATTGCATGAAATTTTTACTGATAATAGTGGAAAAGATAATTTGGTAAAAATCTTGCGTGAGAAGACGTGCAGCAGTCATTGAAAAATAAATGTCTTTGCACAAAATGTTAAATTGCAAGTGTGTCTTTTGTTTTGTTCTGATTTATTCAACTAAAATTTAAATTTGTTCCTAAATTTTGGACACGGGAAAAATGGTAAATATGTGAGAAATTCCTTTCTATTGTTTTCTATAACCTGAAAGCTACTGACATTGTTTGGGAGCTGAGCATTTCTATCGGTAAGAATTTCATGCAATTTCGATGGTTAGTTTTGGAGATACTGAATTTTTCATTTTTGTTCCCTACTTTTGGATACTACTACTACTAAATATATATATATGTATATATATATATATATATATAAATTAAAAAAGGATTAATTCAATAATGTTGAATGACCATTTCGATGTGAAAATCCCATTAATATTAAAATAAAATTTTTAATATTAATTAGGATCGGGTTTTTGGAATTTACCTTCCTGCTTTTTTCACTTGGATTAAAGTATCTGATTTAAAATATATATATATATATATATATATATATATATATATTACTCTTCAGAAATGAATTGAGTTCTTTTGGTGACATGCCTAAGTATGATTCCATGCGCCTATGGCTTAGAGAGTAGCAACTCCAACTGACACCAAATCGGTCGAGTTTTGATCCCGGCCAGAAGCAAGTGGATGTGTCTAGCCACACTGATGAGCTGTGATACAGCGAAACAGGCTTGTATGGATGACTAATATATTATGCTCTCATTACGACTGAGCTCTCTAGAGAAGAAAATTTTAAAAACAGTTTTCACTTCTGTCATATATGCATTAATCTTTAGAAATGAATTGAGTTTTTTCGGTGACTAGCGTGTGTGTATACACTGCTTATATAAACTTTCCCTAACAATTATGAAAGCTCTTAACGTGTGTTTTCTCTTTAACAATGCCTTATATGTTTTTGTAATAATTATGAAGAATATAATCTTCACTATTATAAAAACCATATATATATATATATATATATATATATATATATATATATATATAATTATGGTATATAATATATATATATATATATATATATATATACCATAATTATTAGGCCACTCCAGTGCTTTAAAAAATGATGTATTTCATATTATTTTTCAGTATTTATTGCCAAGTGAACAATCGTTAAATGAAAATTGAATGGTTCTTTTGTTAATATTGCACAATAACATGTGCATCAAATGAATTTATAAATATTTAATAATTACCTATATTGCAGTTTCATCAATGAAAGAATGAAGAAAATTTAGGGTGGTTTGGATGAGTTCATCTTTGCTTCTTTGCCTTGTAAAATTTTCCAAATTAAGAATAACAAAAGAGCCATTCTATTTTCATTTAGAATTATCGACTAAAAATAGTATGAAATGCATCATTTCTTTTAAAAAACTGGGGTGGCTTAATAATTATGGCCGGTCTGTGGATATTATGGACCGAGCATGAGAGCAACGATGAGGTGTTGGAAAGAATGGAAATGAAAAGAAAATTAATACTGAGCATCAGGATGAGACAACTGAAGTTCCTGGGACATGCAATGAGGAAGGAGGGCTTGGAGAACTTGATACTGACAGGCCAGATAGAAGGAAAAAGAGACAGAAGAAGGCAGCGGATAACATATTGGAAGGGCCTGATCAGATGGATGACGGAACGGAGGTTGGGAGGTGTAACCAGAGCAAACATACTAAGAGCCACCAGTGATAGGGAGATGTAAAGAATCATGATTGCCTGCGTCCTGGAAGGACAGAGCACATGGAAGAAGAAGAAGAAGTATATATATATATATATCAGCATGCAGTTTTGGCATAGAAGAATCCAAAGGAGTATCCTGTACATACAGTGGTAGGATAACTCTCTAAGAGAGCTCTAAACATATATGCATATAAATACATATAGAGCAAATATAAGAAAAATTAAGACAGTCACATTATTTTATGGAAGATTGAAAGTGTAGGCCTATTTCAGGTCAACCATCATCAGCTTCCGTCTTTATTGTACAAAAGATTTTACATGATTCGTGTAAAATCCTTTGTTAAATAATCATGTAAAATAAATCGGGACCCATTGTTAAATCGTGTAAAATCCTTTGTTAAATAAAGACGGAAGCTGACAATGGTTCGCCTGAAATAGGCCTATACTTCCAATCCACCATGAAATAACGTGTTTGTCTTAATTTTTCTTATGTATTCTGATATATATATACTAGCAGTATAGCCTGGTGTTGCCCGGGTATAATGAAAGCTTTAAAACTAATCCATGGTCCTGGAGCTCAAACTCTTTGGACGTTAGCAGGAAAGACTAAAAACCTATAGTTGTTTCCAGTTAAAGCGAAACTGTAGACTGAAAGAAAAATGAATGGATGTAAGTCAAATTTTGATTTCCTGGTGTCGATATCAAATTTTCTGCACTATTGTAAGAACTGCAACCTTGAAACTTCTGAATATTGTTTCTTATGTCTTTGTCTATGAGTGTATCAAATTTGATTAAAATCGGACCATTCCTTCTATAACCCGATTTTTTTGATTATCGATTTTCGATATTTATCGGGGGTACCTCGACACAAAACCTAGCTAAGAACACTTGCAGATGCTTATAGCACAACTGTGTAAATTTTCAAGAAAATCAGTTCAGCTGTTTTGGAGTCTATAGGTAATGGACACACACACACACACAAATTTCCATTTATAAATAAGTTTAGATATAATCCTTCCTGTCATGCTTGGGAGGGTGGGGGGTTGATTATTTTGTTTTGTTTTTTTTCTCATGATAGTCAGTAGTAGGTATATCAGTATATATTTTGCCGTCATTTTAGACGACATATTGACATAGATATTTTCGTGTCATTTCTGATGGCACGAGCCCACTTATAGTAATAAGAAAGAGTGTATTGAGTCAGAGCAATGAAATAAATAGCAACAATAAGATGAAATAAACTTAGTATTAAAGTAATAACAATTAAGTAATAACAATCATGAAAGTGCTTACTCTTAAAACCATTTTAAATGCAATGCACTTTGATCTGCTGTAATTAAGAAAGACAATGTAGACGGCTCAAATAAGCCTGAATTTTGCCTAAATTTATTAACGCTGATCTAGTGCAGGAAATTTTTCATGGAGTTACAGATGCACAATGATTTACAATTCAAAAGTTTTTTCTCATTTGATTAAAACAGACATTAATCCTTTCGATACTGGGAGATTATAACTCTGGCATCAGAAAACTGGGATGGTGTAGTTTGTGGTCGGTCTATGGCTGCTGCTAAATTCATCTTACCGAACAGATGAGCATATGGTTATTTTATGATATAAGCTTCAAGGAAATTAAATATGAAACAATTTAATTCAACTTGTATCTACATGGTTAATCTCTATGAACAGGACATGTTTTCTGGCTGGTTCCCAGACTGAAAGTAATTTTGTATGCAATCAAATTTAGAGCAAAATTCTATTTATGCTGAATATAAAAAAATTTTAGAGCAAAATTCTATTTTTGCCAAATATAAAAATTTTATTTTTATTTTTTAAGAAAATGATTTCAAGTCAGATAGAAAATAAATACATATATTAATTGATTAGAGTTCATCATGTTCAATTTTGCACAAATACCTTAAAAAATTTTTTCTCCCCTTCAGCTATGGATTAAATAACTAGGCTGATTGAGCTTTCTTCCTTTTAGCAGATAACTAGTTTAGGAGAAGAAGAGGTTTGAATTCAAAACCAGCCTGATGAGGGATTACCTCCATCAGGCTACCTTATCCAAAAAAATACCACCTAAGGCATTAGTATATGTACTTCTCCAATAACTCTAATGGGCCACAGGGTAGGACTTGGGACCCTGCCGTAAAACAAATCCCAATGAATCTTCCTCCATCGGGGAGGAAGCCGGCTCAACCCGACTAGGGTGAATGCAGCTTGCTTTTCTGCTTACTTGCCACAGGATGCAAGGTAAGATATTTTTTTTTACTAAGGTTAACCCAGTACAAGGTTCGAGAGACACTCAAAGTAGAGTAGGGTTACTGTGTGGAATTGGATAAGTATAAGAAATGGAAAGAAGTGGAGTAGTGAACAAATTTCAAAGTTCTGGCAGGGATGTTAGGTGAATAGAGTTGAACTTGACTTTTGAAAGAACCCGAAAACCAATTGTAAGCAGGGAAAAAAGGACAAACCGCTACTCCTGTTCAGCAGACTGGGAAGGAGTGTGAACCGAGCGATAGGCTATCGTAGCTACTCCTGTAACTCCTGATGATGTGATTTTGTTAATCCTTGCAAGGTTACAAAACTTGAACAGGTTAAGAGTGTAGTGATTGTGGAAGAATCCTGGTAAATATTTTACCATCTAGAAACACCAATCAGACACTTTTTATTATATCATCAGTCAGTCAGTTAAGTGTCATACGTGAAACACGCTTGGGCGATCATGTCTCTTTCGAGACATGACTGACTGAGCAGAAAATTATCCTGCAGTAGGTTGCCATTGCTTTCTGCGGTAGATTGGTTGCCAGCCAAGGCTATAGAACCCAATCTGTCCTGCTATTTAACCCATAACTAGAAGGAAGAAATGGATTAATACCTTTCCCAAGGGTATTTGCACGTAAGTGAATGCAATGAATTCAAGTGGAATTTGAACTCGGCTATCTTCATAAAATCCACATTTAAAGAATCTCGGTCTGTATACCTACAATCACAACAACAACCAATGTACTGAATATTCTTTTGAGCCCACAAAACATTCCCCAATCAACGTACAGGCACTACAAGTCAGAAATAAAAATGCCCACTTGATGCTCTGATTGTTCTATTTACAGTAGAACAGACTTTTCTTCCTTGAATAAGTGCAGGTAACCCCCCCCCCCCCAAATGGGAACTTTTTAACAATCCAATAAAACCAAGAGTGATGGAAGAAAAATATTTTATTCAAAGTAATTGAAACCTTAAAATATGCCATTTCAGAACCAAAGATGGAATTTTAATTTTTTAAAAATTACGTCCTGTGGATGTCGTCCTCCTGAACGAATGCATTCTTAAAATCTGCTGTTGAGATTCCTCATTGACTGCTGCAACATCGCAGCTGGGATACTGTGAATTTCATCTTGAATTCTCTGTTTTAACTCATCCAGAGTTCTTGGTCGAGTCATGTACACTTTACTCTTGAGATAGCCCCACAAGAAAAATTGTAAATGGATAAATCTGGCGGAACTTCCTCTGCGCAGCTGTCAAACTATCACCACTTTTATAAAATATTTTTATGACTAACGCAGACTGTCGCCCGTTCCACTGATCCAGGGTTACTAAAATGGCAGAGTGTTTACTTTGTGAGGCCACTGTTTCACAGTGCTACCACTTGCTTATATCCGCTAATACACACTTAAGAAATTCCCGGTTTTTTGGTCACCCTGTACTATGTGTGTTGTGGTGCGGGATGTTCGTTGTGGTGCAGTGGATATCGACTCGGAACGACAAATCGGGGGAGCCGATTTTGAACTCCAGTTGAATTCTTTGCCTTCACTTACGCACAAATACCCTTGGGAAAGATATTAATCCGTCTCTTCCCTCCAGTTATGGTTTAAATAATAGAACAGATTGGGTTCTATAGCCTTGGTTGGCAACCAGTCTACTGCAAAAAGCAATGGCAACCTACTGTGGGATAATCTTCTGCCCAGTCAGTCATGTCATGAAAGAGACATGATCACCCAAAGCGTGTATCACGTATGGCATTTAACTGACTGTACTAACCTCCGTAACTTCTGGGGAGGGAGTCGTGAGGCAGTTGAGATGCAGTGTAACTAAACCATTCGGACATACACTTCTATTTGCTGACTACTAACACTCTACTTTGTATATATGTTCAGTTATTCTAATACACTGGTTGAATCTACCTTCTTCTTTCCGTGTCTTCCTTCTTGGCCCTAACAGGCCACAACACTGATGCATACTCATTATCAACTGAATTTTTTTTATAATCATTTCACCCCAAGCAAGGCAGGATTACCACTGATGTGCAGGGGGTTACAGTGAAAGAAAACTAAAACTGGGGATGCCTAAGAAAGGATGGGAGGTGGATGGGATTTAGGGAGGTAGAAAATGGCAATTTTTTTTTTTTTAATCATGTCACCCCAAGCAAGGCATTCCACTGCCACTAAATTGGTGTTGCAATTAAAATTTTGGCGATTGTAGCTATCAGGGAAGCAGGCATACAGAAAGGAGTTCCACGGTTGGGAAGCACGAGAAAAGAAACTGATAGTGTAGAAGTGGCAGTTATATTTATCTATTTTGAAAGAGTGAGACCTAGTTGCCAATCTAGTAACACGAATGAAGTCATGTGGTTGAGGCATCAGGGAAAGAAGCTTGTCATTGTTTGCTTAACTAAAATGGTCAGTCACAGAAAAGAAAAAACAATGAATGCTAAAAAAAACAAAGAATTAAAAGATATTTCAATTCATCCTTCTCCTTTTCTCTTAAAGAGAAAAAAATACAAATTAAACTCACATTCCAAAGTGAAAATGCTCACATATTTCGAGGCAGGCTTTTTCTATTTCACATGTTTGACCAAATATCACAACTCTTAGCTTTTAAACAAACACCAACATAAATGTAGAAAGTAAATTAAAATTTTACTTTGTCTTCAAGCAGGTCAAGAAATATTTATAATCAATCCTGGAAGGGGTAGGAAAGTCCATGGTTTTCTCCAAAGTTAAGGGGAATTTTAAAAATTTTCTATGGTAGACTGTTTTCTCCAAAGTTAAGGGGAATTTTAAAAATTTTCTATGGTAGACTGTTTGCCAACCAAGGCTATAGGACTCAGTCTGAGCTGATATTCAATTCATAGCTGAAGTAGAAGAAATGGATTAATACCTTTTCTAAGAGTATTTGTGTGTAAGTGAATGCAACAAATTCAACTGGAATTTGAACTTGGCTCTCTGGTTTCTCATTCCAAGCTGATATCCACGGCACCACAATGCACAGCAGATCAATTGAAACCAAGTTACTGAATGATCCCTTATTTTTATCATATATTATACTTCTATGTGCCATAACCCTTCAGGATGTAGACGATCATGGCTCTCCACAACTTCCTATCCCTTGAAACACTGAGAAATTTTTCTCCTTTTGCTAAGGTTCTCACTCCCCGTTCCCCCATCGATTCACACAAGCTCACCAGATGGGTGTCTTGCAGCTTTCTCCTATCTCTCTTGCCTCTAATATGCCCCCATTTCAACCCTACCCCCAACCCTCATTATACCTGAAGAATTTTCAGCTGTCCTTTCTTGATTCTGAGTCTATATATGATAGATCCTGACTCAGCAGCTCGGATAAAGTCACTTTCTCACCGGCTCAATGTGGCTTCCCTGTGTCTCTTCTACAAATACTTTCACGGCTTCTGCTCCAATGAACTTAGCTCACTGGTGTCCCATATATATTAATTTACTCAAGCCACAAGATTAGCAACTAGGTCCCACTCTTTTACTGTGAAACCAATAAAATGTAAACGTAAATTCTACTCCAGCAGCTTCTTTTCTTGCACTTCCCACCTGTGGAATTCCCTTCTGTTTACTTGCTTCCCCAACAACTACAATCTCCAAGAATTTAAATGTAAAATCAATAGTCATCTCCTATCTCACTAACCTACATCCTCTCTCTCATGCTTCTTTCTCTGTCCATTCCACTCTCATCAGTATTCTCATCCTTCTCTTACCCACTTCCTGATACCGCCTATAACCTGTCGCTCTTTCTCATAACTTTCCTCCTTTGTAACCCCCTGCACAACAGTGGCAATAAAATGCCTTGCTTGTGGTGATATGATTATAAAAAAGAAAAAAAAATGTTCTTTCTATTGACATTTATTTAAGAATTCCTTATTGCTTAGTCTTTCAGTCCATGGAATTCTCAGTATCCTTCTGCAGAACCACATTACTGCTGCCCCATCCGTGAGGAGATTGTCCAACAAAAAAAATAACATTTCTACACTTTTCCATTCTCCAGTCCCCATGTATTTTAAAGTCAAGAATATATCAATGGCATTCCCTTACAGAAAAGTCAGTCAGTCAGTTAAGTGCCATACATGATACACGCTTGGGCGATCATGTCTCGAAAGAGACATGACTGACTGGGCAGAAGATTATCCCGCAGTAGGTTGCTATTGCTTTCTGCGGTAGACTGTTTCTTTTTGTTTTAACAGAGCTCCTCAGGATGGAGTAATGGTTAACAAGTCTAGTCTGGTTGTCTGTTACTGCTTAGTAGTTAGTTTGATCCACTCTGAGTGCCACATACAAAGAAAAGAGTTGACATTTCATAATGCCAACCAAAATTAACTCTTTTTTTATAGCTGTATATTTAATCATTAAAAATGGTAATATGGAATGGGATAAATGGTAACTATTGCTAAGAATTGATAAAAATGGAAATGACCTTTTAAGGTCACAGAAGGGACTTTTTACTGAACAATTCCTCTCTAAAAATTGTTTACTCCCAAGTCTGATAGAAAGTGATACTTTCTTAAATTTGAATAGTGCAAAATGCTAAAACTGTTTTTTGCCAAAAAGTGTCTTTGTTAAATTGTTTGTGGGTCATGCATGGGGCTAAACTCTAAATTCTCTCAATTCATTCTTCTTTTTTCTGATTGGTTGATTCATTTGAAATCACCATTTTCATCGATTACCTCCCTTACGTAGTTGATTCAATTTTGTTGGTGCTTTTGTACTGAATTTAAGGATGATTTTTGTCAAAGTAATATATCGCAGAATATATAAGGAGTGTTTTTATACATATCAGGAAAAAACGATGTTACAAATAACTTTTTGAATATTCCAAATTCTTTTTGACAGGATCAGTTTGTGTAAATGGATGGCAGAATTCAGAGGAGGATGGGAAAAATGTTATTAAGTGCTACAAGGTATAGGAAGGAAGTTGTGAAAAGAGTCATGGTTGTTAATGTCATGGAAGAAGAACAAGAACAAAAAAAAGAAGAAAAATAAAATGAGACAGAAAAAGTAAAAGAAAACAAGGAATACAAAGAAGAATAAAAAAATAACAAGAAAAAAGAAAAAGAATATGAAAAAAGACAAAATATAAGAAAAAAGATGGAGTAGAACAAAAAGAAAAAACGAAGAGGGAAAAGAAAAAGAAAAAAGAAAGAAGAAAAAGAAGAAAAGTAGACAATGAAGAAGAAGAAGAAGAAGAAGAAGAAGAAGAAGAAGAAGAAGAAGAAGAAGAAGAAAAACAAGAAAAATAACAAGAAAAAAAGAGAAAAAAAGAGGAAAAAGTCCAAGGAGGAAAATAAGAACAAAAAGAAAAAACAAAGAGAAGAAAAAAATTCAGAAGAAAAGGAAGAAAAAAAAAACAAGAAGAAAAGAAAATGAGAAAGAAGAGGAACATAAAAAATGAAAAAAAAGATGGACAAGAAAAAGAACAAGAAGAAAGAAAAAAAGAAAAAGAGGGAAAGAAAAAGAAGACCAACAAGAAAAAGAAAAAACAAGGAGGAGAAGAAAAATACAGAAGAAAAGGAAGAAGGAAAAGAAGAAAAAAGAAAGAAAAAGTTGCAGAAGAAGAAGAAGCAGAAGAAGAAAGATTTCGAGCTGAATAGCAGATTGTACATTCAGTAAAGTCCAACTGGTGATAGAAATTCATATGCTATTTGTGTATTTGCCTACATGGTACAATGGGTGTAGATGTTCTTTGGCAAAATAGTAGCCGGCTAAATTGGTTGCTGAACAAGCAGATAGGAATTTCAGTGAATTTATTGAGATTTGACAGGAATTAAATAAGCAGAAATAAGAGTAAGAAACAAGTAGTAACAATAATAAATGGAAAATTTATCATTGTTTGATATATTGAATGCATGAAGAGATATACGATCGAGCATTATCAGGTGATAACTTGTTGAATTTCATGCCTCACAAATCAAGCAAATAATGCTGAGATATATACAAGATTCAACATTATGAGCGTCCTCCTTACTAACAATTATCTTGTCAAACATTTTTTTCTTTTCATTCAACATAAAAAAAAATAAACAGAGAAAATTAAATTGTCTTTGAAAGATTAACTGGCTTTCAAACATAAACAATTTTATCAAACGTTTGATATTTTCATGAGATAAATCTTACAGAAAAGAACGCTGACAAAATTCCATGCTTAATAAAATAAATTTTCAAATGTAAATACCTCTAAAAGTAGACAATCAGTTATGTACACTGATAGCTAAGTTCTCAATAAGAGACTAAGATTTAAGTAATTCTGTTTGATACACTAGTACCCTGATGACAACAGAATGAAATATATATGATCATAAATTATTAAATTATGATTAGAAATCAAAATAATGTTAAAATACAAGAGAAACTTCTGCTTGATACACTAGTCACTTGATGACCCAAGAATGAAATATATATGATTATAAATAATTAAATTATGATTAGAAATCAAAATAATGTTAAAATATAAGAGAAACTCATATTGGATACTCTAGTACCCGGTTGACCCAAGAATGAATATATATGATTATAAAAGATTAAATTATGATTAGGAATCATAATAATGTTAAAATACAAGAGAAACTCATGTTTGATACTCTAGTACCCGGATGAACCAAGAATGAAATATATATGATTATAAATGCTTAAATTATGATTAGAAATCAAAATAATATTAAAATGTAAGAAAGACTTCTGCTTGATACACTAGTCACCTGATGACCCAAGAATGAAATATATATGATTATAAATGCTTAAATTATGATTAGAAATCAAAATAATATTAAAATATAAGAAAAACTTCTGCTTGATACACTAGTCACCTGATGACCCAAGAATGAAATATATATGATTATAAATGCTTAAATTATGATTAGAAATCAAAATAATATTAAAATGTAAGAAAAACTTCTGCTTGATACACTAGTCACCCGATGAGCCAAGAATGAAATATATATGATTATAAATGCTTAAATTATGATTAGAAATCAAAATAATATTAAAATATAAGAGAAACTTCTGCTTGATACACTAGTCACCCGATGAGCCAAGAATGAAATATATATGATTATAAATGCTTAAATTATGATTAGAAATCAAAATAATATTAAAATATAAGAGAAACTTCTGCTTGATACACTAGTCACCCGATGAGCCAAGAATGAAATATATATGATTATAAATGCTTAAATTATGATTAGAAATCAAAATAATATTAAAATGTAAGAAAAACTTCTGCTTGATACACTAGTCACCTGATGAGCCAAGAATGAAATATATATGATTATAAATGCTTAAATTATGATTAGAAATCAAAATAATATTAAAATATAAGAGAAACTTCTGCTTGATACACTAGTCACCCGATGAGCCAAGAATGAAATATATATGATTATAAATGCTTAAATTATGATTAGAAATCAAAATAATATTAAAATATAAGAGAAACTTCTGCTTGATACACTAGTCACCCGATGAGCCAAGAATGAAATATATATGATTATAAATGCTTAAATTATGATTAGAAATCAAAATAATATTAAAATATAAGAGAAACTTCTGCTTGATACACTAGTCACCCGATGAGCCAAGAATGAAATATATATGATTATAAATGCTTAAATTATGATTAGAAATCAAAATAATATTAAAATATAAGAGAAACTTCTGCTTGATACACTAGTCACCCGAAGAGCCAAGAATGAAATATATATGATTATAAATGCTTAAATTATGATTAGAAATCAAAATAATATTAAAATATAAGAAAAACTTCTGCTTGATACACTAGTCACCCGATGAGCCAAGAATGAAATATATATGATTATAAATAATTAAATTATGATTAGAAATCAAAATAATATTAAAATATAAGAGAAACTTCTGCTTGATACACTAGTCACCCGATGAGCCAAGAATGAAATATATATGATTATAAATGCTTAAATTATGATTAGAAATCAAAATAATGTTAAAATACAAGAGAAACTTTTGCTTGATACACTAGTCACCTGATGAGCCAAGAATGAAATATATATGATTATAAATGCTTAAATTATGATTAGAAATCAAAATAATGTTAAAATGTAAGAAAAACTTTTGCTCGATACACTAGTCACCTGATGAACCAAGAATGAAATATATATGATTATAAATGCTTAAATTATGATTAGAAATCAAAATAATATTAAAATATAAGAAAAACTTCTGCTTGACACACTAGTCACCCGATGAGCCAAGAGTGAAATATATATGATTATAAATGCTTAAATTATGATTAGAAATCAAAATAATATTAAAATATAAGAGAAACTTCTGATTGATACACTAGTCACCTGATGAACCAAGAATGAAATATATATGATTATAAATGCTTAAATTATGATTAGAAATCAAAATAATATTAAAATTAAAACAGATACAGGGAGCACAATGACACTGTTGGATAGAGCAAGCTTTCAGCTACAAAACACTATTTTCCTCACATAGACCCCAACATTGGCTATTTATTGTGCTCCAAAAGTAATGCCTCCTATTTATTTCCATAGAAACTAAAACAGATACAGGGAGCAGAATGACACTGTTGGATAGAGCAAGTTTTCAGCTACAAAACATTATTTTCCTCACATAGACCCCACCATTGGCTATTTATTGTGCTCCAAAAGTAATGCCTCCTATTTATTTCCATAGAAACTAAAACAGATACAGAGAGCACAATGACACTGTTGGATAGAGCAAGTTTTCAGCTACAAAAATACTATTTCCCTCCTAAGAAAATATAAACATTTAACAAGTGTCAATAAAGGTCAATGAATATATTTTTTTCTGCATGGGTGAATTCAATGATACAAATGACTTTTTATGTACTTTCATGTCAGATATTATTTTTCCAGACTACCAGAAATAAGGAAAAAATATGTGTTATTGACAATAAGGTTCAACTTTTTCTACCTAACCCTCTCTTCTGAGATCATAGTCAGTCAGTTAAGTGCCATACATGATACATGCTTGGGTGATCATGTCTCGAAAGAGACATGACTGACTAGGCAGAAGATTATCCCGCAGTAGGTTGCCGTTGCTTTCTGCGGTAGACTGGTTGCCGGCCAAGGCTATAGAACCCAGTCTGTCCTGTTATTTAACTCATAACTGGAAGGAAAAGATGGATTAATACCTTTCCCTAGGGTATTTGCGCGTCAGTGAATACAATGGATTCAACTGGAATTCGAACTCAGCTCCCCGGTTTCTCATCCCGAGCCGATATCCACTGTACCACAAGATCATAGACTTACACAATACTTGTAAAATTTCCCAAATCATTATAATGAATTTGAAGTGCCTGGTTTTATGATGTATTTAGGAAGCAATTCTTTTCTTATGCCTCAGTCATTCAGTTAAGTGCCATATGTGATACATGCTTGGGTGATCATGTCTCAAAAGAAACATGACTGACTGGGCAGAAGATTTTCCTGCAGTAGATTGCCATTACTTTCTACAGCTGACTGCTTGCCAAACAAGGCTATAGAACAGAATCAATCCTGCTATTTAACTCATAACTGTAGGGGCATAAGAAGAGATGGATTCATGCCTTTCTTGAGGGTATTTGTATGTAAGTGAATGCAACGAATTCAACTGAAAATCAAGCACGATTCTCCAATTTCCCATTTCGAGTCGATATGCTTTGCACTACAACACACGTTGTTAGGATCAGTAAAACTAATAAATAAAAAGAGTTGGACATTTTTGTTTCTTGTACGTCTGCATAGAAAGAGTTTATCAAAATAGGCGAGGTACAGGTTTCTGCTTTCAAAATCCGGCCTCATCAATCTTGTTAATAAAACCCTGTGTACTGTTGGAAATCTTGATTAATGATCAATCTGACCATGTATCCTTCAAGCAATGACATGTTATTTAATATATTAAGTGTTCAATATCAACAAGAAGTACCTGATTCCTTCTTTACAAGACTCAGATTCAGCCAAAAATGGAATATTGCTGTAATATCAGTACTTGGGCTTCTTTATCCCTACTTTCCAGTCTTGTTAGGGTCCAAAATCATTTATGCAGTCTTGTGATATATAAGACTTATATTTTATAAGATTTATATCTTATCTTGTGACTAGCAGTATAGCCTGGCGTTGCTTGGGTGTAATGAAAGCTTTAAAACTAATCCATGATTCTGGAGCTCAGACTCTTTGGATGTTGGCACAAAAGACTAAAAAGCGATAGTTGTTTCCAGTTAAAGCGAAACCGTAGACTGAAAGAAAAATGAATGGATGTAAGTCAAATTTTGATTTCCTGGAATAGATATCAAGTAAGTTTTTTTCGTCGTAAACTGAATTTTGAAGGCTAAGTAAGTCCTCTGAGTAAATGGTATCATGGTTGAGACTAAGAACTACAATTATACCTAATTAGAGCCAAACCCAAAGCAAAAACTAAAATAAAAGGGCTGAAAAAAATACAGACATACAGTCAGATAAACAGACACACACACACAAACATCTTGCCTTTTATATATATATATAATATATATATACTATAGTCATCCACAGACAGATCTGTTTCACTGTATTACAGCTCATCAGTATGGCTTAGACTCCGTATATATATATATATATATATATATATATATATAGGAAAAACTACTAAAAAGTTGTAAGTTTAAAAATGTATAGCAGAACACTTCAATCAACCAGGTCACACATTAGAAAACTGCAAATGTTTACTAATAGATTTTGATTTTAGTTCTACATACTCATGCAGAAAGAAAGAAAAATACTGGATTTTAAAATCAAATACATACAGACTACAGTTAAATAGGGACTTAGGTGTTTTAAATCTTTATAAATATTTCAATAGTTAAACATTTTTTAGATACACTTAAAAATATTTTTTTTAAAACAACATTTATAAGTATTATTAAAGATAGGTTTACGTTTACAAATATTAAAAAAATCTGTCGCTTCTGTAAACAATCTCTCTACGAACGTTCCTCGCGAAAACGCTTCTAATTTAAATTTTAAAATCATTTGTTTCTGATGAAAGGCCGAGGATGGTCTGAAATATCAAATATAATAATAGAAATAAATAAATACTGTCAAAAAAATACACTTTTAAACTTACAACTTTTTAGTAGTTTTTCCTATACATATTAAGACAGTATACGTGGATCATCACTATATACATAAAATCGATTTTCTGCACTATTGTAAGAACAGCAACCTTGAAACTTCTGAATATCGGTTCTTATGTCTTTGTCTATGAGTGTATCAAATTTGATTAAAATCAGACCACTCCTTCTATAACTCGATTTTTTCGATTATCGATATTTATCGGGGGTATCTCGACACAAAACCTAGCTAAGAACACTAGCAGATGCTTATAGTACAACTGTGTAAATTTTCAAGAAAATCGGTTCAGCCGTTTAGGAGTCTATAGGTAATGGACACACACACACACTGGCACACACAAAAACACACACAGACACACACACATACATACACAGACAAAGTTCCATTTATAAATAAGTTTAGAGTTACATCTCATCTAATAAGATTTATATCCTATTTTGTGCTATAAATTTTTTTTTCTAATCTGAGGCCTCTTTTCTGTAAATGCAATGCTATAAGCCAATCGTAACTACAGCAATTTCGATAATAAATGTTAAATTGTGCTCAACACTTTAGTATACGTGCACAGAATGTATATATGAAAATAGGTGGTACAGGCTTCTTCAGTCAGTTAAGTGCCACACACGATACATGCTTTGGGTGATCATGTCTCGAAAGAGACATGACTGACTGGGCATTATTCCGCAGTAGGTTGCTATTGCTTTCTGCGGTAGACTGGTTGCCACCCAAAGCTATAGAACCCAAGTTTTCTTGTTATTTAACTCATAGCTGGAGGAAGTAGAGATCAATTATATTACATTATAATATTAAGTATACTTAATCGTACATCAGTTTATTACTTCCTAACAATATAAAACGAATCCCCCACTTTATGACCAATAGAAGCTTTAATCATGACTCCAAATATTATATTCAGTCAGTCAGTTAAGTGCCGTATGTGATACATGCTTTGGGCAATCTGACTGGGCAGAAGAATATCTTGCAGTAGGTTGCCATTGCTTTCTGCGGTAAACTGGTTGCAGGCAAAAGCTATAGAGCCCAATCTGTCCTGTTATTTAACCCATAACTGGAGGAAAGAGACAGATAAACACCTTTCCCAAGAGTCTTTGCGCATAAGTGAATGCAATGAATTCAACTGGAATTTAAACTTGGCTTTCCAATTTCTCATTCCAAGTCAGATGTGCGTTGTGGTGCAGTGGATATCAACTCAGAACAACAAATCGGAGTGCCGAGTTCGAATTCCAGTTGAATTCCTTACATTCACTTACACACAAATACCCTTGGGAAAGGTATTAATCTGTCTCTTCTCTCCAGTTATGGGTTAAATAATAGGACAGATTGTGTTCTATAGCCTTGCCTGACAACCAGTCTACTGCTGAAAGCAATGGCAACCTACCGCGGGATAATCTTCTGCCCAGTCAGTCATGTCTCTTTCGAGACATGATCGCCCAAGCATTTTTCACATATGGCACTTAACTAACTGACTGACAGTTACTGTGCATTGTGGTGCAGTGGATATCGACACCAGTTCAATTCATTGCATTCACTTACTCACAAATACCCTTTGGAAAGGTATTAATCCATCTCTTCCCTCCACTTATGGGTTAAATAATCGGACAGATTGTGTTCTATAGCCTTGCCTGGCAACCAGTCTACTGCAGAAAGCAATGGCAACCTACTGTGGGATAATCTTTCCTGCCAGTCAGTCATGTCTCTTTCAAGATATGATCGCCCAAAGAGTGTATCACATATGGCACTTAAATGACAGGCTTCTTGCTTTAAAAATCCGGCCTCATCATTCTTGTTCATAAAATCCTGTGTAATGTCGAAAATATTGATTAATGATTGATCTATGAATCAATGTATCATTCAAGCAATGACATGTTTTTTTAACACATTAAGTGTTCAATATCAACAGGAAATACCTGATTCCTTCTGCCAGGCTTTACCTTTACAAGACTCAGATTCGGCCAAAAATAGAATATTGCTGCCATATCAGAACTTGGTCCAGTGTGCATTGTGGTGCATTGGATAATAGCTTAGAATGAAAAATCGGCAAGCCGAGTTCAAATTCCAGTTAAATTTGTTACATTTACTTCCATGCAAATACCTTTGGGAAAGATATTAATGCACTGCTTTCTTCTTCAGCTATGGGTTAAATAACAGTAGAGATTAGAATTTGTAGCCTTGGTTGTCAACCAGTCTATCATAAAAAGTAATGGTAACCTACTGTGGGAAAATCTTCTGCCCAGTCAGTCAAGTGTCTTTCGAGACATGACTGCCCAAGTGTGTATCCTGTATGGCACTTAACTAACTGACTAAAGTCTAAAATCATTTATGCAGTCTTGTGATATAAAACTTATTTTTCAATCTGAGATCTCTTTTCTGTAAATGTAATGTTACAAACCAATCATGACTGCTGCAATTTCGATAATAAATGTACAATTGTACTCAGATCTTTACTTCCACCAGTTCAGATTTTTAAAGCTATGGCATTTCAGGCTACTTCCACCATGGACTTGAATCATTCATCGTCAATCCTCATTCCAAATATAAGAAGTAAATTCAATGCAGAGGACTTTTCTTGAAAAACTACCACTTTGTGGGATAGATTGTTGGAGATTTCAATTTTGCTGTCCTGGGTATGACACTAAATTACAACTGGCAAGAAAGGCCTCTGATTAGGAAATTTAGAGTAATCTAAACACCGTCTTTTTAGAAAGGTCTTTAAGCAAAGTCTGTAAGCAATGTGTTTAAACAAGATGTGTAAGAAAGGACTCTAAGCATGGCCTCTAAGCAAGGTTTCTAAGCAAGGACTTTAATAAAGGTACCTATGAAAGGTCTCCAAAGCAAGTTCTCTAAATACAGTCTCTAAGCTCAATCTCTAAGCAAGTTCTCTAAGCAAGTTCTCTAAGCAAGTTCTCTAAACACGGTCTCTAAGCAAGTTCTCGAAGCAAGTTCTTTAAACACAGTCTCTAAGCAAGTTCTCTAAGCAAGTTCTCTAAACACAGTCTCTAAGCAAGTTCTCTAAGCAAGTTCTCTAAACACAATCTCTAAGCAAGTTCTCTAAGCAAGTTCTCTAAACACGGTCTCTAAGCAAGTTCTCGAAGCAAGTTCTTTAAACACAGTCTCTAAGCAAGTTCTCTAAGCAAGTTCTCTAAACACAGTCTCTAAGCAAGTTCTCTAAGCAAGTTCTCTATGCAAGTTCTCTGATAAAGTTTTTTAAAAATGGTCTCTAAGCAAAGGTTTGTAAGCACAGTCATTAAGAAGTTCTCGAAGTAATGTCTCTCAGAAAGCTCACTAAACAAGATCTTAGCAAGGTTTCTAAGCAAGGTCTCTAAATTGGTCGGTTGTTTTGTTTTATGGTATATCAACCTTGGAGGGTCATTTATTGCCAAGTAAATTTTATTTATTTATTGCTGGTAATAGCTTTTTCTTTCAACAATTTATTGTTGTTTTAATATATAAATTTTGTGTTTAGTAATACATTTCTTTTCGAGTATCAAAATTCATTGGGATTTGTTTTTAAAGGCAGGGTTTCCAAATCCTACCATTGTTATTTAACCCATAACTGTAGGGAAGGGACTGATTAATACCTTTCCCAAGGGTACCAGTGCTTAAGTGAAGGCAGAATATTCAACTGGAATTCGAACTCGGCTCACTGATTTCTCTTTCCAAGCCGATATCCACTGCGCCACAACGTGCATCCGTCACTAAATGCTTACAGCACCTGGTATTCCCAAGCAGTCACCCATCTAAGTACTGACCAGGTTCAACTTTGCTTAACTTCGGTGGTCAAGCCAGAACCGGTGTATTCAACGTGATATGGCTGTAAGCCCAAGTCTCTAATTAATTCATATATCAAGTCCTTCGGCAACCATTTACACCATTTGTTTAATGTTGATTTCTTGAACATTTAATGAGGAAAGAAGTCTTAGTGAATTTGACACACACAATTTATATTGAAGGCAAGAGAATCAAGGAAAAAACATTAAGTATCCTACTTGAGTGACTTGATGGCAGCTTAAGGAATGCAAAGACAAATAAAGATGTTTGTTACTTGTTAAGTTGTAACAAAAGAAAAAAATGATTGACAAAAAACTCAGAGCAAAATCACAGACAAATATTTAATTTACAAAAACACGACAAATAAAATATTTACAAATATACAATTTTTGTTGCATTTAAAACAAGAAACATAGAGTTTACTACTGGTGAGTGTTACGAAGAGAAAACGGGAAGGTACAGTGTCAAGTACCTTTACCCAGTTAAGTTGGCAAAGAAGTTAAGTGCTATACTTTTGGGAAATCCTCAAATGTGTATATAAAAAATAATTTCCAGTATGGTCAATGAAAAAGCCAAAAAATCTCTTTACCCTTTTAGTTCCATGAGGTTCTCTTTAAGGTTTTAGTTGGTATAAGAAATAATTATTAGTTTGGTCAATGAAAGAGTCAAAAATTTATATTTACCCACTTAGTTCCATGAGGTTCTCTTTCAGGTTTTAGTTGGTTGGCAACTTTTCTTAGAGATTCTTTTGGCTGGATATACAAATCTTTGACTCAAAGCCAGAGTTGATAATGTCAGTAAATCCTTTTAACAACTAACTACTCTCTTCTCAAAACCTATTTTTATAGGGGCTAACACCTAATTTGCATATTTCTAGAATCATTTAGAATTCTCTAGATTTTACTGGAATGTTCTAGAATCTTCCAAAACGTTCTATTCCTAATTTCTCTATTTAACAACTACTTCATGAATTGAAACTTTTTTGTAATAACAAGTAGGACTCAATAGAATCCCGGACTATAACTTTTTAGACATTATTAATATTATTTTTTATATAAATGCATCCTTGTAACATGTTCAAGAGTTACTTAAAGCAACTGAAGCCCAGACATTGTAGAGACCCATGTCCTGAAAGGAGATGGCATATGAAAAAAGAAATTTTTTTGCCTGTTCATCTATGTTGGGTCTTGTCTTTTCCATTAGTTACAAAGTGTTGTGGAGTAGTTTTCGCACTGAAGGTTATAATCATGTTATGTTGGTTGCTAACTGACTTAACGTACCCTAGATGTTAGGAACTTGGTAATCTTCCACTGAAAGCTGACTTCTTAGTATTCGGCTAAATGTCGACTAATTTCAACTGCCTAGTAGCCCTACTGAACTCCAATAGAACTCTCAAGAACTCTCTAGAACTTCTAAGAACTCCTATGAACTTCCCAAGAACTTCTCAAGTTAACTTTCTGTTAACTCTTATTGATATAGGAGAAAGAGTCCGTTATCTGAGGAATATGTGTGTTTCACCATAACACAAAGTCAGGTTTTAGTTGCCATATTTTGTGACTTTCAAAATTTAGTAGAACAAAAGAAATTGAAAAACTAACCTACTTGTGAAGAACATTTTCACTAAATCCTTTGCAAGTAAAACTACCTTTTATATGATGAGTAGAAACAATAATCATTTTTTCCTTGTCTGATCTTTAAGTGTGGCTGAATGTTGATATGAATCATCAGTGATTGTCATGCAAGAATTTGGCTTGTTATAAGCTGATTATTAAACATATGACTGAGAACTCAATGTTCAAGTAGTCTACAGTCATAACAAAAACTGACCTTCTAGGAAAATATTTCTACTTTGATAAATATACAGAATGCAATGGCTAAATTGTCGCCATTTTATACTTTTAATTTTGAGCATGCATGTTTGTTTTTTTACTTTGTGAACTGCGCAGTATAGTAGGATCAGTTGGGCACCACTTCTGAAAAAAAAAAGACACCATGACACAATTTACTTCACCAGCATTTTGAAAACAGCATTGCTTAGCATTCATGCTGGAAGTTCAAATATGAAAATTAGCAATCTGAGAACAGTGCAATTGATTCGGAAAGATTTTGATGATATATCCAGTCAACATCATGGTGTTTCGAGTGATGACTAATTATGGTGAGGTTATGCCTCCATTCAAATTCCCACAGAGCCTCAGACTCAACACAGAGACTTAAGTGCCTTGAGGAGGTAGTGTTGCCCTGGGTCAAGAGGGTGGTTGCTGGAAAATCCTGTGTTTCATAACAGGACTCTGCACCATACTACAAAATCAGGAGAAGCCAGTCATGGCTGTCAGTCAATTTCTGTGACCATATCACCCCTTACATATGGCCACTTAACTCCCCAGGATGTGTGTTGGGGTGCAGGATGTGCGTTGTAGTGCTGTGAATATCGGCTTGGAAGGACAAATTGGGAAGCCAAGTTTGAATTCCAGTTGAATTCCTTGCATTCACTTATGCGCAAATGCCCTTGGGAAATGTATTAATCCATCTCTTACTTCCAATTATGGGTTAAATAATAGGACAAATTGGGTTCTGTAGCCTTGGTTGGCAACCAGTCTACCACAGAAAGTAATGGCAACTTACTGCAGGATATTCTGTGTGAATCATGTATGGCACTTTACTGACTGACTGAATATAATAGTTGGAATAATAATTAAGGCTTCTACTGGTCAGTAAGTGGGGGATCGGTTTTCTATTGTTATGAAGAAATAAACTGATCCCTCACTAATTACTACTTAATAATATAATACATCTCTTCTTTCTCTAGCTACGAGTCAAATAACAGGACAGATTGGATTCTATAGACTTGGCTGGCAACCAGTCTACCGCAGAAAATAATGGCAACCTACTGTGGAATAATCTTCTGCCCAGTCAGTCATGTCTCTTTCAAGACATGATCTCCTAAACGTGTATCACGTATGGCACTTAACTGACTGAATTCCCTATATTGCAACCCTCTTGATTATTATATCTTGAATGGAGTTGAGCGAAAGACAAGGAGACCATTCAGAATAGATGCAGGAGATTCAAAAATTTAAATTTGATGCGTCAATCTTGATTTCCATGTCAATAAGTGCTGCTCCATGTGTGCACCAACAACAAGATTAACCTCAACATATTTTATCTCCAGCAATTTAACGGATGATAGGATTGAATATGGATCAGTCAAAAGTGGCAAACCAAGTGCAGCTTTCTTGGAAAAGGGCATGAATCCATTTTTCCCTGTATTCTTTCTCCTCATTAAATATCATCACAAAACAACTTGTTGCTGGCATGCTGTAGTTGTTGAAAGAGAAGAGAGTAAGCTGATGAATATTTGGGAAAACCACTCTCCTATAGCTACCAGTTACTCTTATTATCAACCATGAAAGGATCCAGATGCTGTTACTTTCATTATCAACCTTGATATTGTCTTGATTCTGTTACTTCCATTATCAATCTTGACAGGGTCCAGATGCTGCTACTACTATTATAAACTTTGACAATGCTTAAATGCTGTTACTTCTGTTATCAGTCTTGACATTGTCCAGTTACTGTTAATAGTTTTAATAAAGCAAAATCTCTTAACTAAAAGCTTATGATGTTGTACTTGACTAGTTCAGTTTTAGTGCTAAAAACATTTATTTTATTATAGCGGAAGGTTAAAAGTGAGAGGGGAGATGAGAGGGACTTACACTGCTCTTATCAACCTTAACAGTGTCCTGATGCAGTTACTCCCATTATTAAAATTGACATTATTCCGATGCTGTTACACTTATTATCAACCTTGACAGTGTATAGTTTTATATTCATGTGAGTGTGTGTTGGTTTGTTGGTTGGTCGATCAATATCAGGCTGCTATATTGAATTCTTTGTGGCATCTCTCAGGTAAGAGAAATCACTTGGCAGTACCTATGTCTGTTCCAAGTAACAAGTACTACAGGGTTAAATCGTGCACATAGACGGGAATAATCTTCCAGATTAGCTATTACAGCACGGCAATGATGTTTGGACATTAATGCCAACTGAACACACCAGGGGGCCTCAGATGGACATTGTTAATTCACGGATTGTAGTTTTTGTAGTGACAACAATTCTCTGAGTCTTGAAAAAAAACTTTTACGAATCTCCAAATGTTTTTGCACTTCAGACATGGAAACACAGACATCTACAATGGACACACAAACATCTACAATGGACACACAAACATCTGCAATGGACACACAAACATCTACAATGGACACACAAACATCTGCAATGGACATACAAACATCTGCAATGGACACACAAACATCTACAATGGACACACAAACATCTACAACGTTCATGTTTCTTCTTTCTTTTTTCCTGAATACCGTATTTTTCAATATCGGAAATACTCAATGTTAGACAACATAACAGAATCAGTTAAGTGCCATACATGATACACGCTTGGGCAATCGTGTCTCAAAAGAGACATGACTGACTGGGCAGAATATTTTCCTGCAGTAGGACCATTACTTTCTGTGGTAGACTGGTTACCAACCAAGGCTACAGAATCCAATCTGTCCTGCTATTCAACCCATAGCTGGAGGGAAAAGACATGAATTAATATATTTCCCAATGGTATTTGCGTGTAAGTTAATGCAACTAATTCAACTGAAATTTGAACTCGGCTCTCCAATTCCTTGTTCGAAGACGATATCTACTGCACCACGGCGCACATCCAAATACGAATATAGAATATTCAGACTAATTATTTACATTGTTGCCATATTCAAATATGTTAGTTATATTGAAATATTCATGGCAACAAAGATGAGGACAACTGTCCAAACAATGTAAATACAGTGGAGCCTGTCGTATGCGACCACCCCTCCTGCCATCGAAACTGGTCGCATATGGCAGGTGGTTGCTCAATAAAGGCTCATAGTCATGGCCTATTTACGCCAGGAACGTATATTCCACTCATCAGAATGTACATATTAGAATTTTACCATGTAATCTGGTAATAAGTAAACGAGAACATAAGAAAATGGGCTAACTTTTTAAAGAAATTTATTCAGCATAATTCATTTTAAAATTTTAAAAAATATATTTACAACGGTCAACAAGAGACTAAAATATTTATTCACAAAAAATATTTATTAAGTGGACTTTAAAAAATCAGTTATTGCTTTCCTTTTCATGTCTGTACTAAAATATGTAGGTTGGAAAAATTAGTTTTCTTCTTAGAAGTGACTGATAGCAAAAGAGAATCTTCAATACATGGAAAAAAATGAACAAAACAAAACATACAAAAAACTGACAGCAATCGTGGGTGGGGGTAGAGAAACAGAGAGATAGAGATAGATATACCCAGATAAAAATAGAGTAGATAGATACACAAAAAAATAAAGGAACGAAAGAGATAGACATTTGAGAAAGGGACATAGCAAATCGTCTGTGCATAGAAAAACGGTCATTAACAACAGGTGCTCGCTGACCAACATGGTCACATACGACAGGTTTCATCTAAGAAGTACAGACAAATATATTCAGAACAATACTTTATATGTGAAGGATGTTAATCAATAACGTCTTTCTTTATTTTGTTCTTTTTTACACGTGTGACATTTTCACTGTATTCTCCAATGTCTAATCTAAAAAATGGGGACATAAAATTATAATATTCAGAGCATCGTTTCTTAGAAACAAAGAAAAAAAGTATTGAACTGTTCATTGTGATACCGGTCCTCCTACTTGGCAGTGAACGCTGTGCAATCTCCTCACAGATAAAGAAGAGACTTGAAGCAAGAGAAATGTGGTTCTCCAGAAGGATGCTGAGAAAAACATGGACCAAAGATGCGAGCAATTTTAAAGTTCTAGAAACAATGGTAGTGTAGCAGATTTGTCGGCCAGTTCACCACATTAATTTAATTTTGGTTAGAAAACATCACACAAGACTCACGCAGAAGGATAGCCAATGACAAGTGTTACATAAATACATGTATTAACAAAGGTACAACAAAACAAGATTGATAAAGAAAAGCATTTAAGTCAGATTGCCGCTCCCATCTCGGACTGACTTGACCGGTCAAGTGGCGTAGTTAAGTAGTGAATTTTAGTCATGTGATCGGCTCCGAACTGCATACTCATTTTCTAGGTATGAAAAAAAAAATAACCGGGTTCAGAGATCAATTTGCTATTTCCTATCCAATCAGAATCTAGAATCTTAACTAAATACACGAATATATATACATAAACAGAATGTTTATGAAATCCCTTATAAAATGGATTAACTCAAACTTAATTTATTTGTTTAAACATATTTTAATGAATACTCGTATTTGAGTAGATGATCTCTTTTTTTTATAATTAAACAATATATTTATTTACATCTACTGGACTAAATAATCAAAACATTTTTGAGTTAAGTTAAATGGAGTTAAATAGAGATAACTAAGAAATGAATTCGAAACTCAGTAACAAAATAAAGAGTTATTCGGTTCTAAATTTCAATCACCTGAAAAAGTCGGGACATACAACGGCCGAAACGTTGTGAATATGACAATAAAGGTGAGCAGTGTAATTAATATAAATACTTCATATATATATATATATATATATATATATATATATATATATATATATATATATATATATATATTATTATTATTATTATTATTATTATTATTATTATTATTCCGCCCCAGTTTTTTAAAAGAAATGCTGTATTTCATACTATTTTTAAGTGAATAAGTCTAAATGAAAATAGAATGGTTCTTTTTGTTATTATTACTTTGCAAAATTCTACAAGGCAAGAAAGCAAAGATGAACTCATCCAAATCACCATAAATTTTCTTCATTCTTTCATTGAAGAAATTGCAATATAGGTAATTATTGAATATTTATAAATTCATTTGATGCACATGTTATTGTGCAGTATTAACAAAAGAACGATTATATTTTCATTTAAAATGATTCACTTGGCAATAAATACTAAAAAATACTATGAAATACATAATTTTTCTAAAACACTGGGGTGGCCTAATAATTATGGCCGGTAGTATATATATATATATATATATATATATATATATATATATATATATATGAACACACACACACACACACATACACACACACACACACACACACATATATATATATATGAACACACATACACACACACACATATATATGAACACACACACACACACACATATATGAACACACACACATATATGAACACACACACACATATATGTGTGTGTATGTGTTCATATATATATATATATATATATATATGAACACACACACACACACACACACACACGCATATATATATATATATATATATATATGATGAACTAAAGCTTTTATTTGATTTTTCTTCTGCGTGTTGAGTAGTGTTTCGGTCTTCTGCCATTTTGAATTGTGCCTAGAGCAGTAAAACTTTGGCCCTTATCCATGTAGACACCCTGGCAAAGAACTCAATACAGTTCAAGACAAGAAGACTATTTGAACCAATCGAGTCATACATTATTCAGGAAGTTGAAAATATCTGTTTACATTCAATATTTCATGGAAAAGAGAAGCTGATCACTTTGAGTCGAGAGGGGCTTTTATAAAACAATATCGATGGAGATCAAAATTGGAATGACTTATACTTACTGTTATAAAAAATGCATTATAAGAACTTCTGTAAACTTCTTTTTCTTTAATGTGCCCTGTCCCTTCATGACGTGGGCGATCATGGCTTCCATGTCTCCCTATCCCTGGTGTATCTTAGCACGCTTTCTCCTGTTACAACACCCAAACCCCGCTCTGCCATCCACTAGCTCAAGCCCATAAATCTACAATATAAATGTATAGAAATTAGTGTGGCCACAATTTATATATTGATTATAATATAGATTTGATCCCCCACTTTATATCCACAGTATAATTTCTTATAAACAGTTGGCATATATCTTCTTCTTCTATGTGCCATGTCCCTTCAGGACGTTGGCGATCATGGCTTCCACGTCTCCCTATCCCTGGTGGCTGTTAGCACGCTTTCTCCTGTTACTACACGCAACCCTCGTTCCATCATCCACCTGAACAGGTCCTTCAAATATGTTATCCGCTACTTTCCCCTGTCTCTTTTATCTCTATCTGGCCTGTTAGTATCAGGTTCTCCAAGCCCTCCTTCCTCATTGCATGTCCCAGGAACTTCAGCTGTATCTTCCTGATAGACAGTATTAATTTCCTTTTCGTTTCCATCCTTTCCAAAACCTCATCATTGCTCACATGCTTGATCCATGATATTTGCAGCATCCTTCTGTAGAATCACATTTCAGCAGCTTCAAGTTTTTCCTTCATCTTTGAAGATATTGTTCAGCATTCACTGCCATATTGAAGAACAAACATCACATAGCAATCCAGTACTCTCTTTTTTGTTTCTAGCAAAGTTTTCCTGTTTCTTAATACTTTACTCATCTTCTGGAATGCTTTTTTCGCCATGCCAATTCGCCTTCGGATCTCTGTGTCGCACTTTCCGTCTGTTAGCACACTTCCCAGGTATTTAAATTCTTGTACCTGCTTGATTTTAGTATCCCCGACCTGTATTTGGCATATTGAGCTGCCCTTTTTACTGATGACCATGCCTTAAGTTTTCTTGCAGTTTATTTGTAGTCCTTTCTTGTCACTCTTTTCAGTTACCTTCTGTAGGAGGTTTTGTAGTTTCCTTTCCGTGTCTGCTATCAGCACTGTATCATCTGCGTACCTTATGTTGTTTAAATTGTGGCCTCTGATGACGAATCCTGGCATAACTTCTAGGGTTCGCAGAATAGTCTCGCTGTACAAGTTGAATAGATCCGGTGAAAAGACACATCCTTGTCTTACGCCCCTTTCTATCTTTGTATAACTGCTGAATTCGTTACCTGTTCGTATGCAGACAGTTTGTTGCCATTAGAAATTCTTGATTACTCTTAGGTCTTTCCCAAGTATGTCGAATCTGCCGAGCATCTCCAGCAATTCTTTGTGGCGTATTTCGTCGAACGCCTTTAAGTGGATAATTTTGAATTCATCATTTCCTGTTTCATTTCTGAATTGAGTAATTGTCAATATTCGGCTATTGTTTCAAACTATTGATCTCAACTTTCAAGACAAGAAGAATAGTTTGAAATAATATAAGAATTTTAAAAATAAAATAATGGACCAAATTATTTTGATAACAACCGATTGATATCTTTATCCATCTATATAAAGATATGGCCCCTCTGTATTTAATTAAAAAACTAATTTCAAGGCAGTAAAAGCTATAAGGATGCAAGGGGTTACTGAGAGTAAAATAAACAGAGAGTACAATAAAAAGAATATGATTCAAAGGGGCAGAAGATAACTGTTAACAATGCATTTAGATTTTTGAAGATAGTAGTTGATAGGAAAGCTTTTTCTATTACACTTCTCGCTAGTGGAACTCTCTTCCAGCTTCTTGCTTCCAAGTGAACTTTGGTTTTCAAAAACTTAAATGCAAATGTCCTCTTAGTTCTTATTCCTTGATTGTCTTCAATCCTTAATCGTATTTTTTCTGATATTCTCTAACGCTAAATAACCTCTTGCATCCTGGTGTCATAACTATCTTGCTCGGGGTGAAATGATTAATATATATATATATATATATATATATATATATAGAGAGAGAGAGAGAGAGAGAGAGAGAAGGAGGCAGTAGAAGGAGGCAGACTTTTTAGCGTGTATATTATCATTATACACGCCCAATAGCTGAGAGTGTTCTAATTCATTGCTAAATGAACGATGCGTAGATGCTAGAGTAGCTACTGTTTTTCAAAGTCTACAATTCTTCTAGAGTGCTCAATCAGGGTGTGAGAGCATAAATAGTCATATATATATATATATATATATGCGGTGTAGATATAGAAATCGATGTGTCAGCAGTCTGACTGACTTACGTAGAGTATCTTTGAGTTGACATCCGTTCTTACGCGTACTCTTTGATTATTTGTTGCGTATGTATGTATGTATGTGTGTGTATGTGTGTGTGTGTGTGTGTGTGTGTGTGTGTATTCGCCTAACTCATGCAATGATGCATTTTTTCTTAAATTTTCACTTTTAAGGGAGTGATCATTATTTTTATTATTATTTTGAGGTTTTCTGGGGTCTTTATTTGTGAATTTCATTCGTATAAAATATTCTGTACAATAAAGACAGAAGCTGACGATGGTTCGCCTGAAATAGGCCTTTACACACACACACACACACACACACACACACACACACACACACACACATACACACACACACACACACACACACACACACATATGAACGAATGGTAAACTTTAAAAAAAATAGCTACTCACGTATCTACGCATCGTTCATTCCATAATGAATTTGTACACTCTCGACTACTGGCGTGTGTTACATTGTATATAACATGCTAAAGTCTGCCTTCCTCTACCGAGCGCTGATAGCTCAGAGGTGACTGATGTCAGTTCGGTCGGGTTTAGATCCTGACTAGAAGCAATCGGATGTTTAACCGTACTGACGAGCTGTGACACAGCAAAACAGATCTTTCTGCGGATGACTATATATATATATATATATATATATTGTAATTTTGTTATTACAATGATTTGTGAAAGCATTATATCACTACACAAAAATCTTCATGTTTCAGAACAATGTTGTTCTTCTTCAGATGACCACCTGAAGATGACCAACATTGTTCTGAAGATCACCTGAAGAACAACATTATAATATTAAACTATTTACTTTGTATTGAGCACTCTTTATAAAAGTAAATAGATCAACTGTGGGTTTTAATCTCTCTGTTTTTTTCACTTCCTTTTCATATATGTGTGTGTGTGTGTGTGTGTGATACTTTTCTACATTATCAAAGTCCATTATATAAAGATCCATGTAACTGATTCGTTCACTAACACAGTCACCTAATCTTGAGGCTATATAGTCTTTGTTGCCGTAAATGTCATAATTATTCAAGGCTCGACAAAATTTTATTCTTAGTTTAATATTAAAAAAAAAAACTGAGCATAAATTAGTAAATTCCGAACAACATAAACTTTTTGATATAATTTAAATCCAACTCAATTGCCAAATTATTTAAATACTGACGTCATCTTTTGAGTGCAGGTAAACTAATAATTTTATGAAACACATGTATTTTTTGTTTGCCTTAACTTTCATCGAATCACATAGTCTTTGATAATTTTAGACATATGTAAGACAATACTAGTGGTGATTTGTAATAAATAAATATATGAAAATGATCTCTTGGGTAAGACGAGATATTCCGGTCCGGGTGTACTTCCCAACCCACTGTTAAGAATCTAGTTTCAAGTTATATAAACTGCTGTTGGGTAAAGATTCCACTTTGCTGTAAATAAATCCATTGGTGTCATCACAAACACGTTTAGTCAACATTTATGGAGATTTCTCTCGTTACTGCCCAGTTGAGAAAATGAATAGAAAGCTTTAAAATAAAACCTTGCAAAAAATGCTTGGATTCTCATGAAAAAAGATCTCGCTGTTGTGATTTCTTATTACAACATGCCAACTTTCATTGCATTTATTAATATGCGTTTTAGAAAAAACTAGTCAGACACTCTGGTCTTAATTTGAATGGTGGATAAGTATTTTGAAATATAAACAAAGTGAGGTAAATATGGTCAGTTAGTGAATATATATGAAATAATAAAGGTAGATATTATTAAAATAAAATAGTATGGACGAAGTGAGCTATATATAGAGAGAGTGAAATAGATATGAAGAAAGAGAAGTTGATATTGACAGAGAGGGAAAAGATATGAAGAGAGGGGGTAGATATGGACAGAGGGAGGAGATATCAACAAAGAGAGGCAGATATGGACAGAGGAGAGAGATACGAACAAAGATATATATATATATATATATATATATATTGTTATCCGCAGACAGATCTATTTCGCCGTATCACAGCTCATCAGTACGGTTAGACTCCGATTGCCTTTTTACCCAGAATTGAAACCGAAATGGCGTCAGTCGGCGACTCTACCCCTGGGCTATGGGCGTTCGGTGGAAGTAGGCAGACTTTTTAGCGCATATCATTATACGCGTCCAATAGCTAGAGCGCTCTAATTCATTTCACTGAATGATGGGCGGACGGAATAGATATGAACAAAGGAAAGTAGATATGGAAATTGGGAAGAGATATGAACAAAGAGAGGTAGATATAGACAGAGGGAGAAGAGATACGAACAAAGAGAGGTAGACATGGACAGGTGGGAGATATGAACAAAGAGAGATAGATATGGACGGAGGAAAGAGATATAAACAAAGAGAAGTAGATATGGAAATTGGAAAGAGATATGAACAAAGAGAGGTAGATATATACAGAGGGAGAAGAGATACGTACAAAGAGAGGTAGATATGGACAGGTGGGAGATATGAACAAAGAGAGATAGATATAGACGGAGGAAAGAGATATAAACAAAGAGAAGTTGATATGGAAATTGGGAAGAGATATGAACAAAGAGCGGTAGATATAGACAGAGGGAGAAGAGATACGTACAAAGAGAGGTAGATATGGACAGGTGGGAGATATGAACAAAGAGAGATAGATATAGACGGAGGAAAGAGATATAAACAAAGAGAAGTAGATATGGAAATTGGGAAGAGATATGAACAAAGAGAGGTAGATATAGACAGAGGGAGAAGAGATACGAACAAAGAGAGGTAGATATGGACAGGTGGGAGATATGAACAGAAAGCGATAGATATGGATGGACGGAAGAGATATGAACAAAGAGAGGTAGATATGGAAAGAGGGAAGAGATATGAACAAAGTGAGCTAGATATGGACAGAGGGGGGTTAAATATGAATAAAGAAAGGTAGGTACTGATAGAGGATGAATAGATATGAAAAATGAGAGATGGTTATTTGAAGAGGTTGAATAGGTATGAACAAAGAGAGGTTATTAATGGATAGAGGGCATTTTATATGAACAAAGAGGTAGGGAACAGAGAATGAATAAATATAAACAAAGAGAGGTATATATAAACAGTGGGAAATAGATATGAATAAAGAGAGGTAGATATAGGAAGAGATTGAATATATAGGAACAAAGAGAGGTAGGTATTGAAAGAGGGTGAATAGATCTGAAACAGGAGGAGTAAGTATTGTGAGAGGTTGAGTAGATATGAAGAAGTAGATGTGGACAGACGGTGATTTGATTCGAACAGTGAGGTAAGTATTGACAGTGGGGGGAATAAATATGAATTAAGTGAGGTAGGTATGGACAGAGGGTGAATATATTTGTAAAAGAAGAGGTAGGTATTGTAAGAAAAGTAGAAAAAAGAGGTAGATATGAAAAGAGGGGGATTTGATATGAACAAAGAGGTGGGTATTGACAGCGAATGAATGGATGTGAACAAAGAGAGGTAGATATGGACAGAATATGTATAGATTTGAACGAAGTGGGGTAGTTATTGATAGAGATAAATAAATTAATTAATAAAGAGAGGAAATTATAAATAGAGGGTGAATAGATATATACAAAATGAAGTAGACATCTACAGAGGCTATATATGAATAACGAGACCCCTATATAAACAAATGGTGAAAAGATATGAACAAAGAGAGGTATATATGGATAGAAAATGAATAGAAATGAACACAAGGAGGTAGATATAGACAGAGGATGAATAGATATTAAAAAGTGGGCTAAATTCGTGAGAATTTACATTTTTTACATTATTCGGACTATTGTCCTTATCTTTGTTTCCATTTGTACGACGTTTCGGTCGTTGTACGCTCCGGCCTTCTTCGGGTACTAGGAAATTCGAACCGAAAGAATCGAAAGAGTTTGTCCCTTTAACTAAGCAGATCCATGCCGTCGGCTTCGAAGTCTTGTGGGGACACTATTTCCAGCGAGGTGGACAAACATAATCTCGCTGCTGATCTTGAGAGGGATCTACATTTTGACGTGGAATGGGGTAAGAAGTGACTTGTAAATTTCAATGCGTCTAAGACCAAGCTGTTGTCTGTCAATCATCACAAGCAACCTCTTCTGCCTCCCATAGGCATGGACCAAGCGAGTCTCCATGAGAGCAATGCACTGCGCCTCCTCGGCCTCACCCTCTCTTCCGATCTCAATTGTAACCATTACATTGAGTCAATAGCTACATCCTCTGCTAGGAAGGTTGGGTCTCTGTGTCGGGCCATATATATACATATATACAAATCAACCACCCGTCCGTGCATGGAATACTGCTGTCATATATGGTCTGACGCACTCGCTGTTCATCTCAGTTTTTTGACAGGCTCCAAAGGAGAATCAGTAATGTGATTGGTACCAACTCAAGCCACTTTCCCACCGATGGGATGTGGCTTCCCTCTGTCTCTTCTACAAATATTTTCATGGCTTCTGCTCCAACTAACTTAAATCACTGGTGCCTCTGCAACAGGTATTTACTCATGCAACCAGACTGGCAACTGGGTCTCACCCATTCACAGTTAACTCAACCAAATGCAGACGACAATTCTGCTCCTGCATCTTCTTTTCTCGCACTTCCCGCCTGTAGAACTCGCTTCCATATTCTTGCTTTCTTGACAGCTACAACCTCCATGAATTTAAATGCAATGTCAATACCCATCTCTTAACCACTTGACTCTAGCTCTTTCTACACCACCCTGTATATCTTTTCCTTTCTCGCCACCTTTGCAAGTGTCATCACACCTGTATTCCCATCCTTAACTGGTTCATCTTTCTCTTTACTCTTCTCCTATCTTTTGTTTACTCTTATGTAGCCCCTGCACATCAGTAGCGTTACCGTCTTGTTCGGGGTGATACGATTTTAAAAAATAAAATAATATTGAGAGGAAAACTCAACACATAATTAAACGTTTCTATATCGAGAATTTATTTCGGCAATGTAAAAAAATACAATTGCCTCCTTCAATTTCAAAATTATATTTGAAATATAATTAAGGTAAATAATTCTTTGCCTCTAAGTAATTTGATAATTTACATAATTAGTTCCTTCGAAGTTCAAATTCTCTAACGTATTTTTACGGCATTTAAAATCTTAACCAAGTATTCCATATAATTCACGCATCTACGTGAGCACATATCTTCACGTTTGCATGTTGCTTACATTATTACTGCCTTTGAATTTAAAAATTCTTCATTACGTTTATTTATTTTCTTTTAAAATGTTGTAACACTTTTCCTGCTACAAGGCACTATTTGATTTTTAAACTGTAATATAGTCCCTGATGATGAACGATGACGTTCGTAAGTAGTAGGACAACCTTTGGACAATTTTTATACAAATATAATTCGGAAATAAAAAATCTAATCAGAAAATATGAAAAAATTCAAAAGAAAATATATAAGACTATGTTGTCTCTATCGCTTAACACAACTTGTTTAAATATATATATATATATATATATATATATATATATATATATATATATATATATATATCGACAATTTGGTCGGGTTTCAATCCTGGGTAAAAGCAATCGAATGTCTAACCGTACTGATGAGCTGTGATACAGTGAAACAGATCTGTCTGCGGATGACTATTTACGCTCTCACACCCTGATTGGGCACTCTGGAAGAATGGTAGACTTTGAAAAACAGTAGCTACTCTAGCATCTACGCATCGGTCATTCAGAAATGAATTAGAGAACTCTAGCTATTGGCGTATGATATATCACACGCTAAAAGTCTGCCTACTTCTACTGAGCGCCCATAGCTCAGAGGTAGAATCGCCGACTGACGCAAATTTGGTCAGGTTTCAATTCTGGGTGAAAAGCAATCGGATGTCCAACCGTACTGATGAGCTGTGATACAGCGAAACAGATCTGTCTGCGGATGGCTATATATATATATATATATATATATATATATATATATAATCTGTTTAATAAAAGCCTCATCAGAAAAAAAATCTGCACAAATATTTCTCTTTGTGCAAAGATTTTTTATTTACTTTACCGATACAGATATGTGAATACAGTTTTATACTCAGAAGAAAATGCTTTTTTTTATTTAAAAAAATGCATATTTTTAATTCTGACAATCAGTGAGTTCAATACGCTTTTTAATTCCCATGTGAATATGTATATGTATATGTATATATATATACATATATACATATATGTATATGTATATATATATATGTATATATGTATATATACATATATACATATATGTATATGTATATATATATATGTATATATGTACATATGTATATATACATATATACATATATGTATATGTATATATATATATATGTATATATACATATATACATATATGTATATGTATATATATATGTATATATGTATATATGTATGAACAAAATTAATAAAATAGAAAAAGAAAGTTATTCTAAGAAACAATTTGTACGGTTCAAAAATGGCCGCTTCCATTGTTGTTCAGTTGCATTTTTTATTCGACGTTTTCAATTGAAATCCTCCCGAGAATTTAACGAGATGAAGCAAGGTAGGTTTCATTGATCGATTATAAATAATTATCTGTTCGGCTTGTTTCACAGGCCGTAATCGATCGATATATACCTATTTGCTATGCATGTTCACTTTGGCTTCGCGAATGAATATCTAAGGTGTTCTACTTCTTTTTTAATAATCCCAAAGTGGGACAAGCATCTTCTGCTGCTACTACTAAAGGTTTGAAAAGTAGAAGAATGACATTTTTCTTCTCCAAAATACCTTGAAAAACCGTCTCGTCATATTGTTCAGCCAGTAAACTATACGAAAACCGAATGCATGGCTATCAGTAAACCCTAATATAAGAGAGTTGTTGGGACCGGATAAAAATTATCTTATATTCGGGTTTCTCTTTTATCCGAGTTTGGTCTGTTTTATATACATTACCACTGGCTCTAAGTTGGGACCAGATAGAATTTCTCTTATATCCGAGTCTCTTATATCCGGGTTATACTGTAAATGCCAATTACAAGTCGGGGAGACTAAAATCAAGCAGATACAGAAATTTAGATCCCCGAGAAGTGTTCTAAGTGAAGACGGCAAGTGCGACACTGAGATCCGAAGGCGTATTGGCTTGGCCAAGGACTCATTCTAAAAGCTGAGTATAGTACTAAAAGACAGAAAAATTTCGTTGAAAACAAAGAAATACTGAACTGTTACGTGATATCTGTCCTCCTATATGGCAGGGGATGCTGGACAATTTTCTCAACGATGAAGGAAAAACCCGAAGAAACAGAAATGTGGTTCTACAAAAGGATGCTGAGTGTACCAAGGACATTTGTTTTTTTTTTTAATCGTGTCACCCCAAGCAAGGCATTCCACTGCCACTATAGCGCAGGGGGTTACATAGTGGGATTGGGTATAGGAAATGTCAAAAGGAGGGTGATAGACGACTTAGGATGTACATAGGGAGAGAGTTGGAGAGAGTGGGTGTGAGTTAGTGTGTTAGGAGGTGTCTATTGACCTTACATTTAAACTTCTGGAGGTTGTAGCCGTCGGGGAAGCAAGCATGCGGTAGGGAATTCCACAGGTGGGAAGTGCGAGGAAAGAAGCTGTTGGAGTAGAAATTGCGGTTACATTTCATCGGTTTCACTGTAAAAGGGTGGGACCTAGTTGCCAATCTAGTATCTCGTGCAAATTCACATCTAGGGGGCACCAGTGATTTAAGTTCATCAGAGCAGAAGCCATGAAAGTATTTATAGAATAGGCACAGGGATGCCACGTCACGCCGGTGAGAGAGATATTGCAGGCAGTATCAATCATATTACAGATTCTTCACTGTATTTTGTCAAGAACCCCGAGGAGAATAGAAGGGGCACCCGACCAGATGTAGCAGCAGTACTCAATACACGGGCGGATGGTGGATTTATATAATTGCAGGATAGATTCAGGCGGAAAGAATTTCCGGGCCCTGCACAGAGAGCCGACTTTCATAGCTGCGGGTTTAGCAATGGATTCGACGTAGTCATTCCACTTGAGGTCCGCTGAGAGTGTCAGGCCAAGCAGGCGTAGTGATTTACTCTCTGGGAGGCAAGCCTGTTCCATGTTAATGGGAGGGAGGTGCGGTTGTCTGTGGTGGTTAATTGACAGCAGCTTCGTTTTGGAAGAATTGAACTTTACGAGCCATTTCTTACCCCAATCCACCACGGATTGGAGGTCCTTCTCAAGCTCGGCAGCGAGGTTCGCCTTGTCACCAACACCAGATTTTTGATCGAGACGGGACTAAACTGTGGTATCATCAGCGTACATGCCTACTTGTGATCTTATGATATCGGGGAGATCATTGATATAGATTAGAAAGAGCGTAGGACCTAGGATAGAGCCTTGGGGGACACCCGCGTTTGTATGGTAGTTCTGGGAGGCATGTCCGTTTAATACCACCTTCAGTGTGAGGTTAGAGAGGAATGACCGGATTAAGTCCAACAAAAGTCCAGTTATGCCATAGCTTCGCAGTTTCCGTAGAAGGCCGGCATGCCATACTCTGTCGAATGCTTTAGAGATATCCAAGGCGACGGTTCGGGCTTCACCATTCTTGTCGAGAGCCTGGTATATATACTCGGCGATGGTCGTTAGTATATCAGCAGTGGACCTGGTGAAGCAGAAGCCATACTGTTTGTCCGAGAGGAGCCCGTGGGCTGTGAGATGCTGAACGACCTCGGCATTGATAATGGCTTCGAACACTTTGCCGAAGATCGGAAGAAGGCTGATGGGGCGGTAATTTGCGGGGTCCGATGGTTCACCAGTGTTCTTGAATATTGGAACCACAGAAGAAGACTTCCAACAGGCAGGAAAGCAGGAGGAAGATAGGCAGAGGCTGTATAGCTTAGAAAGGACAGAGGAGAGTTCAGGGGCACAATTCTTCAAAACTACGATTGGGATTCCATCCCCACCACTCGCTTTGAGATTATGCTAGAAATCAGCGAGGGCGTGATGTGGACGTCATTCAGTTGGGCCTCAGTTCTAGATGGGAAATCAGGTGTATGGATTCCAGACGAATCCAGAGTGGAATTGGTCGAGAATCTGTGGGCAAAGCATTCAGCCTTGTCCAAACATGTGAGAAACGATAAAGTTTTTGGAGAGAATGGAAACGAAAAGGAACCTTATAACTAACATCATGAAGTGACAGTCAAAATTTCTGGGACACGGAATGAGGAAGAAGAGCTTGGAAAGTCGGATACTCACAGGGCGAATAGAGAGAAAGAGGAACAAGGGAAAGCAGCGTGAGATATACTTGATGAGCTTAAGCAAATGGATGATAGCACAGGGTTTGGGAGAAATAACAAGACAAAGTTCATTAAAAGCTACAAGGACAGGAAGATGAGAAGGTCCATTATCGCCTACGTCCTGAAGGGACACGACACATAGAAGAAGAAATTTGCATTAACAACTGCCATTACGCGATGCCGAAGGTGTTGAAGGCTTTTTATCTCTTACGTATTGCCTTATCTCGCTAACCGTTGATATAAACCAATATCAATTTATATATATATATATATATATATATATATAGATATATATATATATATATATATATATGTATATATATATATATATATATATATATATATAGCATAATGATGATCCACGTATACTGTCTTAATATGTATTGGAAAAACTACTGAAAAGTTGTAAGTTTAAAAATGTATTTTTTGACAGTATTTATTTATTTCTATTATATATATATATTTGATATTTCAGACAGGCCTCGGTCTTTCATCAGAAACAAATGATTTTAAAATTTAAAGTAGGAACGTTCGTCGTGAGGAGCGTCTTTCGCGAGATGTTTACAGTTTTTGGATATTTTTAAAAACGTAAACCTAACTGTAATAATACTTTTAAATGTTGTTTTAAAGAAAATTTTTTTAAGTGTATCTAAAAGTTTTTTTTAGATACACTTAAAAAAACATTTGGACATTTTTTTATTAAGCTGGTTCTAAGCTTTCATCAACGTCTCTGTAACCTCTCTGAAGATGGCTCATATTAGCTGAAAGCTTAGAACCAGCATAATATAAAAATATCCAAATGTTGGACAATTTTTGCCTTCATTTTTACTGAAATAAAAGCCAAAATACAATGTTTAGAACGACTCATGATTAAACATAACAGATGTTGATTATCTGTAATATTTAACAATATATATTTAGAAAATTATCTGCTGCCTTGATACAATATATATATATATATATATATATATATATATATATTATGGGATACATATTTTTTTTTATTAAAATAAGCAACAGGAAAACACAATAGAACATTCTAGAGAAATTGGATCAAAACAGCAGTAGAATTTAGATTACATTTTTATATTTCTCAACCAATCAGCCAATCAGATAAGAACATTCTAGAAAAATAGGCTTGGAAGTAAATTAACACAAAAATATTTAGGCCCCAAAACAAAAATGTAAAATAATAAATCTGATTGGTCAGTAAATGTTTTCACACCCTAATGTTAGGAAGATTAGTTGATCCCCTATTAATGTATATAATACACACAGTTAGAAAAAAAGGTCAGTCACCAAGCAGGCCATTAAGTCCGCATGCCACCGTATACTTTGCCGGCCATGTCATTTCTTCCATGCCAAAAGTTCGTGACCTCGCTCCAAGGACCTTAAAAAGAATAAACCGACGAACTTTCTTTTAGCAACGCGACACGCTGCCGCCAACTGAAACGCACCAAATGTAAGTAGGAAAGGCTTATTTACAGACTCTGCTAATGTACACTTATACACGTTTTTGGACAAAAATTAACTTCTTGCCAAGTTTATATTTCTCAAAAAGGCAATTTTCGAATCATGTATTTTGTTGGTTTCTACATACCATTTTATTTGTCACATAATAAATTGTTTGTTGTTGAATGTCCGTTGTAATTTATTCCTGCACTTTGCGCGATTGCAAAATAGAGTGTTGTATTTGTGGGGGAAATAATCAACATACAACCCAGCAAATACCAAATCCCCCACAAAATTGGTGACCTTCCGACTAGTGAAAGCACGTAACACAAAAAAAGCTCTCATATTAGAAAACAACACAAAAATTTCCACAACGCGTAAAAGATGGAAAACAACGACATTGAACCCACAACAACAACAAATGACGCAACACAAAGGAATACACCAACACCAAGAAACACAACATCACAAACAACCACGCCAGACAGGTATACTGAACTGCTGCAGGGCATGGCAAATCTAACTCTGCAGGTTCAAAGTTTGGTGAAGTTGCAAGCATCCGAACGTTCCCGTCCTTACAGAACCTCCTCACGACGCAGAAGTCGAAGTAGATCGAGCTCATTCTCTAGAGAGCGACGCAACTATGATACCTATTGGTATCATTTCAAATTTGGATGTGAAGCAAGGAAGTGCATAAAACCATGCGACTTCAATTCGACCTCACACACTTCAACACAAAACCAGGGAAACGGTTACACCAGCAGCAAGTAAAGACGACATTAGCTGCTGGTATAAAACAAGGAAGTCGTCTATTTTACATCCGAGACAAAAATACCGGATATTTATTTTTAGTCGACACCGGCGCACAAATCAGCGTTATTCACCGGATCCCAGAAAAAAACACCAACTATCTTCATTCACACTGCAAGCAGCAAATGGATCAAGAATTGACACCTACGGAGAGATAGCACTGACGCTCAATTTGGGTTTACGCCGATCTTTTCCGTGGATCTTCACAATAGCCCAAGTAAAAACACCGATTCTTGTAGCGGATTTTTTGTCCCATTTCAACGTTTCAGTGAACATGGCTAGGCAATCTCTCGTCGATTGCAACACAGACCTAACAGCAAAGGGAATCACCTCAATCTACAAGTCAACAGGAATCTGTGCGGCACTACCAGATGCGAATGGACTACAAGAGTTGATTACAAAATTTCCAACTCTTACTACGCCCTTTAAACATTCTGATGAAGTTCGTCACACAGCCAAACATTATATCACAACCTCTGGACCACCCACACATGCATCACCACGCAGATTGCATCCAGAGAAATATAAAGTAGCAAAAGACGAATTTCAGCACATGTTACAATTAGGCATTATACATCCTTCTAATAGTCCATACTCCTCACCGCTACATATGGTCCATAAGCCAGAAACAGGTGCATGGCGACCTTGTGGGGACTTCAGGAACCTCAACGCAAAAACAGTTCCTGATAGGTATCCAATCCCACATCTACGCGATTTCGCCATGGGCTTGCAAGGAACCAGAATCTTCACAAAACTAGATTTGGTTAAAGCTTACTACCAAATTCCAGTAGCCGAAGAAGACATAGAAAAAACAGCAATTACAACTCCTTTTGGACTTTTCGAATTCACCAGAATGCCATTTGGACTACGTAATGCTGCCCAAACTTTCCAGAGACTCATTGACGAGGTATTGAGAGGGTTACCATTTGCTTTTGCTTATATCGACGATGCCCTCATTGCTAGCAATGACATCAATGAACATAAAGACCATTTGTTACAAGTTTTCGAGACTAGCACATTTCGGCTTGAAAATCAACATAAGCAAATGTGATTTTGCTGTCTCGAAATTAAACTTTTTAGGCCACATGATAGACGAACAGGGAATCACACCTATCCCAGAAAAAGTCACAGCCATACAAAATTTCCCACAACCAACATCACTGCGACAACTTCGACGATTTCTCGGTTTGATAAATTACTACCGTAGATTTATTCCACGTTGTTCCAGAATATTAACCCCGCTAACAAACATGTTGCAGCAACAAAAAAATAAAAATGCAAAAATTCAAATTGAAGGAGAAGCTTTAACTGCTTTTCACAATGCTAAAAAAGCATTAGCAGATTTTACCAAGCTCTCCTACATCTCTAATGACAACACTACAACACTTTCACTAACAACAGACGCGTCAGGAGACTCAATTGGAGCAGTCCTACAACAAAAACAAAATGGCTTGGAAAAACCAATATCCTTTTTCTCAGTGAAATTGAACACTGCACAACAAAAATACAGCACCTTCTCAAGGGAGTTACTGGCAATTTACTTGTCCATAAGGCACTTTCGTCACTTACTCGAAGGACGAGATTTCACCGTTTTCACTGACCACAAACCACTTACTTACGCCTTACATGTAAATACCGAGAAATATACGCCCAGAGATACTCGACAACTGGACTATATATCACAATTTACCTCGGATATCCGATACATAAAAGGTTCAGACAATATTGTGGCAGATACACTTTCACGCTCTACAATACAATCTATTGAGTCGGTAGATCTCACCTTCGAGCTCATTGCAGATGAACAAAAAAAAGATGCCACATTAGACAAACTAAACGACACTTCCCTACAGCTGAAGGAACAGCCTGTTCCATTTGGAACAAAAACAATACTTTGCGATGTCAAAACTGGTCACTCTAGACCGTATATACCACCATCACTAAGAAAAAGGTTATTTACACATTTCCACAACCTTTCACACCCTGGACGCCGAGCAACCGCAAAATTAATCAGCAACCGTTTTGTTTGGCCTAATATGCACACTGACATAAAAAACTGGACTCAAACATGCTTGAATTGTCAGAAGAGCAAAACAAACAGACACACAAAGTCTCCTCCAGGACAATTAAAAAAACCAGACGGTAGGTTCACAAACCTACACATCGATATTGTCGGGCCATTGCCAATAGCAAATGACTGTCAATATATACTTACTATCATTGACAGATTTACAAGATGGCCTGTGGCCGTCCCACTTAAAGATATATCAGCAGAGACTATCTCTAAAACCATATTACGAGAGTGGATCGCAGTCTTTGGTTGTCCTTTAGTAATAACAACAGACAGAGGCTCCCAATTTCAATCAACGCTTTTCGATGAATTTACAAAGTTATTGGGAGTCAAACATATAAAAACAACAGCATATCACCCCTGCGCAAATGGATTAATCGAAAGATTCCATAGACAACTTAAAACAGCTTTAACAGCTAACAACAACTCCAGAACATGGTTTGAAAATTTGCCTCTTGTTTTATTGTCAATAAGGAATGTTATCAAAGAAGACTTGGGATGTACAGCTTCCGAAATGGTTTTTGGAACATCTTTAACACTTCCAGGTCAATTTTGTGAAAAAAACACTTCCTTACAACCAACTACAACTTTTGTAAAAGATTTTAAACACAAAATGAACGATTTAGTTTACACACCCACAAGAACACAAACTAAAGAACTTTACACACCAAAAGACCTTCACGACTGCAAATACGTTTTTATTCGAAATGATGCAGTCAAAAAACCTTTGTGTCCTACCTACTCCGGACCTTTCCAGGTAGTTGAAAGACACCACAAATATTTTAAACTCGCCATAAAAGGCAAATTTGATACTGTCTCCATAGACAGACTAAAACCAGCGTACTTAGACTTACCAGTAAAGGAAAGTACGACTGAACACTCTACAAGTACACAAAATACCACATTGTCCAAACCAACCCCCACGCCGACAAATACACCGACAAACACCCCCACAAAAGCTGGAAGAAAGGTACATTGGCCGAAACATCTTAAAACTTATATTACATATTAATAAATACTTCCATATTTATCAATCTGCGGGGGGGGTATATGGGATACATATTTTTTTTTATTAAAATAAGCAACAGGAAAACACAATAGAACATTCTAGAGAAATTGGATCAAAACAGCAGTAGAATTTAGATTACATTTTTATATTTCTCAACCAATCAGCCAATCAGATAAGAACATTCTAGAAAAATAGGCTTGGAAGTAAATTAACACAAAAATATTTAGGCCCCAAAACAAAAATGTAAAATAATAAATCTGATTGGTCAGTAAATGTTTTCACACCCTAATGTTAGGAAGATTAGTTGATCCCCTATTAATGTATATAATACACACAGTTAGAAAAAAAGGTCAGTCACCAAGCAGGCCATTAAGTCCGCATGCCACCGTATACTTTGCCGGCCATGTCATTTCTTCCATGCCAAAAGTTCGTGACCTCGCTCCAAGGACCTTAAAAAGAATAAACCGACGAACTTTCTTTCAGCAACGCGACACGCTGCCGCCAACTGAAACGCACCAAATGTAAGTAGGAAAGGCTTATTTACAGACTCTGCTAATGTACACTTATACACGTTTTTGGACAAAAATTAACTTCTTGCCAAGTTTATATTTCTCAAAAAAGCAATTTTCGAATCATGTATTTTGTTGGTTTCTACATACCATTTTATTTGTCACATAATAAATTGTTTGTTATTGAATGTCCGTTGTAATTTATTCCTTCACTTTGCGCGATTGCAAAATAGAGTGTTGTATTTGTGGGGGAAATAATCAACATACAACCCAGCAAATACCAAATCCCCCACAATATATATATATATTAGGACCTTGAATAAGTTGTCGCTGAATTGTCATGAAAAGTAATAATTTTATTTTCAAAAATTAGTAAGAAACATGTCACTAATATATATATATATATATATCCGAGTGAATAAGGAACGAAGAAAAATTTCCAACGTTCAAAACATGAATTTAAAACAGTGCTCGATATATAATATAGAGCTGTGAATATTTATTATAAATTATATTTTAGAACATGTACAATTTTTTTTATATCCACTACAAAGTGTACGTTTTGTTTCGACATTGAAATTACAATGTCTCATCAGGTGGTGTGGAAAAGAATGGAGGGCTTCTTTTCTTATATTTGGCGAGTTGTGTGTGGGATGTTGGTGGGGGTTAGTGATAAGGGAATAAGTCTTGTAAATTGTCCGTTAGAATTTTGAAGAAAATGGTGTGGATAGGGAATATAGTTGATTAATGAAAGTGTCGGGAATTTTGTGGACAGATTTAACATTAGAAGATGGGGTATAGGTTTTATAGCCGCATGGCTAGACTTTATTCTTTGGGTTTGTTAGAGGGGAAGAATAAGGAAGTGTAAAGGGTGGGGAGGGATGGGATTGGACCTATCTTTAATGTTTATTTGTACAACTATAGAATATTTTGTAATTAAACACAGTTTTTATAATTAATCTAATTTTGTATATTTAACCATAATTTTGAATTTGGGAAATCACTTTCTTCTATAAAACTTTAAATCAGGTCACAGTTTGTGGTATGTAATATTATATATATATATATATTAGGACCTTGAATAAGTTCCCGCTGATTTTCATGAAAAGTAATGTTTTATTTACAGAAATAAGTAAGAAACATGTCACTGAAATTATTGTTCATCGCTAAACATTACTTTTTCTTATTCTTTCTTTTCAGCATTTGAATTCCACGTTAGAAAAACGATACGTCTTTTGAGGCTAACCACAAGTCGACCCATTTTTTGGCATCTTCATACAAATGAAAGTTCTGCTCGTCCATGTGCTATCGATCGGAACAAGTGATAACCGGACTGGGACAATGTCGGGTGAATACAGCGGGTTGAGTAGGACTTCCCATTTAAACGTTTCCAAGTAGGATTCCACCCGTTTTGCAACATGGGTCTTCGTAAAGTAATGCCTCTCCAATCCTTCGTCTTCAAAACTTTTTCGGTGTGCCAGAGCCTTCTTTATCTTCAACACCAAAATCATTATTTTTGAAGTGTCTAAACCAATCTCTGAATCTTGCTTCCGACAGAGCATGGTTGCCGTAAGTCTCAAGAAAAATCCTGTGTGCTTCAGCTGCAGATTTCTTTTCAATAAAGTAGTACAGTAAATTTCCCCGTAAATACACTTCCTTTTGTACGAAATCTGACATGTTTAACGTTATGAAAAACAATGTTCTGGGAACGCCATCTGTTAGAAAACAGAGAGAGCCTATTCAAGATCCTAATATATATATATATATATATATATGTGTGTGTGTGTGTGTGTGTGTGTGTGTGTGTGTGTGTGTGTGTGTGTGAATAAGGTTTGGTTAAGTAAGACTTGGATTTTAAAAGGCAAAATAAACTTTGAGCAGGCAGCTTTAATATTTCCCACCTTCAAGTCAACATCACAAGACGAAATGTCTAAGTTGGACGAAGAAGTACGTAAAAACTGTTTTTCTCGAAAATCATTTTTACTGATGAAAGTAGATCTACATTAGATGAATCAACAACCGGTGGTTGGATGGAACAATGTTTCTGGTTAGTATTAAAAAGTATAATTATACAAGGACAATACGCCTTTGCATAATGAAAATATCAAGATAAATACAGGGGATTGTGAACTTTTGGACAAGACATATTGACTTGGATTCGTCGAAATCAAAATGTTTGCCGCAGTTCCTAATTTTGTCTGAATTAAAATCAGTGGCAACTAAAATTTTCACATACAAATAGCAAACTTTTTTTTTACTTAAAATGACAATGATATATTTCCACAAAAATAATTTTAAAAAACACTAAATGTGCGTGTGTATGTGCCTGTATATGGGAATATACACCCTTTCTTTTAAGTAATTCTCCATCGACACTTTTGGCAGCAGTACTTGTTTGAATCAATCGTTTGAATCTTCGAAAAGAATTCATATTAAGGAACTCCACTTCCAATCACATTTTATATACAGCCTTTTGTATATGCTGCTTTGCATCGCCCGGTTCACACTCCACCCACATCTATTGAACAGGTGAAGAGGCTCATCCCTTGTTTCCTGTTTTGGATGCGGTTTCCGGTTTTCTCTTTTCCAATCTTTTCACTCTTTTCCTTTTTTATTATTATTATTTTTTTTTTTTCAATTGGAGTAGATAGACTAAACTATCGCCCGGTTCACACTCCACCCACATCTATTGAACAGGTGAAGAGGCTCATCCCTTGTTTCCTGTTTTGGATGCGGTTTCCGGTTTTCTCTTTTCCAATCTTTTTACCCTTACGTAGCCCCCTGCGCATCAGTGGCGTCACCGCCTTGCTTGATTAAAAAAAAAAATATTCATACCACATGAACCGTACATGTGAGTACATGTCTAAGGGAGGTAACTTTGATTTCACAGTTAGCTCTAGGTACTTGTTTGTAGTAATTCAAACAACAATGACCGATTTTATTTATTTATTTATTTTTCCTTTGAAGCTGTAGGAGTTGGTTCTGGGTCAGGGTTGACTTTTCGGTTTGTTGACCCCCACTCACTCTCTCTCCCCCTCTCTCTCCCCCTCTCTCTCCCCCTCTCCTCTCTCTCTCTCTCTCTCTCTCTCTCGTGTGTGTGTGTGTGTATATATAATATATTGGATATAATATCTTATAGTCACGGAAGATTCTCACCGACTGAATGAAAAACAACAGCAAAACGAAAAACGTGAAATGGAATTCGCCATGATGAATTTTAAGTTTCACTCAACTCAGTTAATATTCTTATGCCAGTAGATTTCGTTTCTGGTAATCTTCATTGAATTTATTTTTCTGAACGTTTAATCGTTAACAATTTAATTTTTTTTTCTTGCATAAAGGTTGCATAAATTTCAAGATATACTTGTGTCAGTTAAGATTTCACAGCTCTAGATTGTTTGTAGTCGTTCTGACAGCAATGGCCAGTTTTATTTTTCTTTTGAATTTCCAGAGAAAGAGATCTTAAAATTATCTTGTAGGAACTAGTAAGGAATCTCTTGACGTTACCTAAGTTAAAACTTAGTAAAATTGTATTTTCATTAATTTTTCATTTTTAATTACAGGAGATAGACCCTGATACAATCCGGTTCATACTCCTGCCCTTCTTTTGAACAGGAGTAAAAACTCATTCTTTGTTTTCTGTTTATGAAGGGGTTCCCGGTTTCTTTCTTCTCCTCAGGTCTTAATAGTGGTGCTGTCGCAAGTTTTTTGCAATGTGTGTGGATGGTGGCAACGTCTCTTCATTCTGAGGGTGCCAGGTTGGCAGTTTCCAGGTTGATTTCCTGCCCAAACTCTTACATAGCGTCTTGAGAGGCTGCACTGGTCAACTGTTGAATAATATCGGGGTTTCTTATGCCATGTCGCGCATGGACGGTGTCCCTCCAAGTGCCTCCGGTGGGCAAACTTGAGGCCACATTATGATGCAATCTGCATCAGTTCCCTTTCTACACATGTTGCATTTGACGACCGACTGATACTACTACTCTAGGACTCTCCTTAAAAAAAAACCTCTAATCATAACACACAAAGAAAGAAAAAAAAAACCAGCTAAACAAGAAACACCTAAACCTCTCAACATTTCTTTCACGAACGTCCGTGGTATCCGTACCAACTTTTGCAGCGTTGAATCCTTCCTCCACGAAAAGTCACCAGACATCTTAGTTCTCTGTGGAATTGACCTTAACCTTTCTATCCCTTCTTCTGATTTTGATATCTCTGGTTATTTTCCTCTCTTTAAGAAGAGCCCCAATGTCCATATGCATGGACTTGGCTTTTATGTCAGTGAACATCTCCCTCTAGCTAGGGTGACTTCTCTTGAATCTCTAGAACATTCCTACACGTGTTTTCGTCTCTCTCTCTCTCTCTCTCTCTCTCTCTCTCTCTCTCTCTCTCTCTACTAAACTCGATTAGCTATCTTTTCATTCTCTACCGCTCCCCTGACTGTTCTGTACTTGGCAGCACCTCAAACAATATTGATATGGCCATTTCCTCGCATCCGTTCGCTCATATATTTGTGTTTAGAAACTTTAATGCCCACCACGCCAATTGGCTGGAAAACTCAGTAATAGATCTTGCTGCTGTCTATACGTTAAGCTTTTTAATCACTCAATCTCTCAGTCAAGTGGTGGATTTCCCCACGCGTTTCCCTAGTAACCATAATGAACTCGGCTCACTGCTAGATCTCTGTTTCGATTCTATCCCTGACTCTTGCCATGCCATACAGCATTGCCCTCTTGGTAACTCTGATCATGCTGTGGTTTCCGTGAATATTTCTCTCCCACTCCCCCAGGAACCTCTGACCAGCAGAATCTCTTACTGAAGCCAAAGAGCGGGCTGAGTGTCCTTCCGTGATTTTCTGTGTGGCGTCCCTTGGAACAACGTCTCCCCTCTGCATCTTAGGTTTTCTCTTGGGTTAAACCTGGCATCAATGCTTTCATCCCACCCAGGAAGTTCCGATTTAAACCATATTCGTCTCCCTGGTTCTCCACTGCTTGCTTGGACGCTATTGCCCACAGGAATCACTTCTTCCGGCTTTATCAGAGCCATGCGGTTGACCATGATAGGCACCTTTTTTCCTCTGCTCGTAATGAGTGCAAGAAGATCCTAGATGATGCTAAGCCGTTGTTTGATGACAAAATGAAGCAGCGTATAACATTCCGCAGGTTCGGCCCCAAAGACTACTAGCAGCTTTGCAAAAGTGTGTTAAACAACAGCAAACCTTCCATCACTCCTTTAATCAATAAATTCGAGGTCATCACACCTCAAAGCCTAGTGCTTTGCTCGCAGATTTTTCACCAACTCCACATTAGATTCATCTGAAGTATCCGCATCCGACTTTCTAACCTAGAACTGAGGCTCAGCTGAGTGACATTTACATTAACCCCTCGCTGTTCTCAAACATAATTACAAAGGGTTGTGGGGTTCTCCCTTTTCATAAAGCTGGACTCGTCCAGACTATACTTATAGAAGCGAAACTGGAGATTACAGAGAGAGTTAATTGGAGAATACGAGAGTCCAGAGAGAGATTAGCAGTCAGTACACAGTACTTCATAGTAGCTCTGTGATCCACCCATCGAGAAAATTATTACGCAGTACCTGTCAGCTTCACTTTCAGAGACTTGTACATATACTTTTTACTAACCCGCATTCCTGGATTACTAATCTTCATTCAAGTTTGTATTCTTATGTTAATACACCTATTTTCTATCTCAGTTACTGGTCTTTGTTCATTTATTTGTGTGGGCCCCATTGCCGGGATCTACAACACAAAGCTTGACCCCCATAAGGCGAGCGAAGGTGACAGAATCCTAGTCATCGTCATGAAGAAATGTGCCCTTGAACTCTCCTCTGTCCTCTCCAAAATCTACAACTACTGCCTCTCTGCTTTTGGCTTTCTGGCTTGCTGGAAGTCCTCCTCTGTGGATTCTGTTTTAAGAAATCTGGAGAACACTCAGAAGCCTCTAATTCTCGTCTTCTCAGCCTCCTACCGATTTTTGGTGAAGTGTTCGAGGTTATTATCAATGCTGAGATGTTTCAGCATCTCACAGCCTATTCTCCTACAAGCAGTACGGCTTCCGCTTCGCCAGGTCTACAGCTGATATGCTAACGACCATCACATAGAGTACATATACCAGGCTCACGGTAAGAACAGTGAAGCACAAGCTGTTGCTCTGGATATCTCCAAAGCATTTGACAGAGTCTGGAATGCTGGCCTTCCGCGCAAGCTACAGGGCTATGATATAACTGGACGCTTGTTTGATTTAATTCAATCGTTTCTATCAAATCGCGTAACGAAGGCCATATTGAACGGACATGCTTCCAGATCCTATCATACGAACGCGGGTGTCCTTGAAGTCTCTATCCTAGGTCCTACGCTTTTTTTATCTTCAGCAACGATCTCCCGGTTGTAATCAGATCCCAAGTAGATATATACGCTGGCGACACCACCATTTACACACGCCTCGATAACAAATCTGCCGAGGCTGACAAAGAAAACCTCGCTGCTGATCTTGAAAAGAACCTCCAATCTGTGGTGGACTAGGTTAAGAAATGGCTTGTAAATTTTAATGCTTCCAAAATAAATTTGCTATCCTTGAACCACCATAGACAATCTCTCCTCCCTACTTTCAGGACCATGCTCTTTAGTATCCCTGAAAGCAATACACTGCGTCTCCTTGGCCTAACTCTCTCAGTCGACCTCAGGTGGAATGACTACATTGAATCAATAGCTAAATCTATTGCTAGGAAGGTCGGGTCACTTTGTTAGTCCAGAAAGTGTTTCTCGTCTGAATCCATCTTGCATACATGCAAATCTACAATCCGCCAGTTCATTGAATACTGCTGTCACATTTGGTCGGGGTTCTCGATAAAATCTAAATTAGAATCTGCAATGTAATCAATCCCGACCTGGCAGCTCAGCTCCAGTGCCTTTCTCACTGACGTGATGTGACTTTCTTCTATCTCTTCTACAAATGCTTTCACAGCTTCTGCCCCGACGAGCTTAACTCCCTGGCACCTCTTTTGCACGAATTTACTCGAGCTACTAAACTGGCAACTAGGTCCCACCCTTTTTCAGTGCAAACAATCAAATGTAAAAGCAACTTCTACTCTAACAGCTTCTTTTCTCGGACTTCCCGCCTGTGGACCGCCCTTCCGTATACTTGCTTCTCCGATAGCTACAATCTCTAAGAGTTTAAACGTAACGTCAATTGCCATCTCTTATCTCCTTGACTCCCATCCTTTTCCAGACACTCCCTGTTGTTCTCGCTTTCCACTCTACTTTCACGCAGCTCTCTTCAGACGTGTGTCCTCATCCTTATCCTAGCCACCCTCCGACTCCCCCTGTTCCTCTTCATGACTATCCTCTTATGTAACCCCCTGCGCACCAGTAGTAGTACTGCTTTGCTTAGGTAAAACGATTATAAAAAAAAAGGTAATTCACTTCAGCAATATTTGTTAATCTATGTTCTTGTTTATTTTATTTACTTACTTCTATTGTGATCTTGGTTCCTTTAAGTTAAAGGATACATTAATGCAAAACAATGCTTCAATACAGTCTGTAAAACTAATCATTGCCCAACTTGCCAAAAATGTATTTCAAAGAGCAAATTAATAATGCACTGCCCCAGGCTCTCCAGAATCTAATAAAAAGCGTCTGGTTTATCATTAAAAGAGTTATATGTTCAGACTAAACTTAGTTATTAACCCCCCCCCCCCCCACACACACACACAAGATCCTCGGTTCTGGAGCTTTTCCACAATTATTTAAAAAATATTTCCAACCGATTAAAATACAAAGATGCAGTAATGGGTAATTTAAAATGTTTCTTTGTTTTATAATGCTTTAAGACATTTGTGTTATTTTTGTTGTTTAAAGACATTTTTATTGTTTTATTGTTTTATGACATTTTTATTGTTTTCTTATTTTAAGGTATTTTTTAGTTTTATTGTTTTATGGCATTTTTATTGTTTTATTGTTTTATGACATTTTTATTGTTTTATGACACTTTTATTGTTTTGTGACATGTTTATTGTTTTATGACATTTTTATTGTTTTCTTGTTTTAAGGCATTTTTATAGTTTTATTATTTTATGACATTATCATTGTTTTACTGTTTTAAGACATTTTTATTGTTTTATTGTTTTAAGACATTTTTATTGTTTTATTGTTTTGTGACATTTTTATTGTGTTATTGTTTTATGACATTTTTATTGTTTTATTGTTAAGATATTTTTATTGTTTTAGCGTTTTAAGACATTTAATTGTTTTGTGACATTTTTGTTGTTTCATTGTTTTAAACCATTTTAATATTTTATTATTTTATGACATTTTTATTGTTTTATTGTTTTAAGACATTTTTATTGTTTTATTGTTTAATGACATTCTTATTGTTTTTTGTTTTATTGTTTTATGAGATTTTTTCATATTAACTCTATTGAACCACGTATTTCGACATCTCCTGTCATCTTTCAGCAAAGTTAAATTCCAAAAATATCTGCAATGTTATTGCCCTTGACCAAACATATCAGCTTAAGTCACTATTCCATTCCCGTAACATAGCTTTTTCTTTTCTATAAATATTTCCTGGTAATTGTTCAAATGAACTTTCCGCTATGATATCAATGCTTTATTTAGCGCAGTACTAGAGTGGCTGCAAGGTCTCATCACTTTACACTTGAAATGGCTAGATATAACTGAAAGTTCCATGCTAAGAGTTTCTTCTATCGCACTTCTCGCTTATGAGACTCTCTTCCGGTTCTTGCTTTCTAGACAACTTTGATGTTTAAAATTTTTCAATTCAGTGTCAGCTGCTATTTTCTGTCTTCTTAAGTTCGTATACTTTTATTATTCTCTTTCCTTAATATTTTTCTTTTCTTGTATTCCCTAACACCCTGCAACCCTTTGGCATTATTGCCTTGCTTGGTGGGAAAGGATTAAAAAAAACTTTATAATTCCATCCATCCATGACGTCTTATCTTTCCAATAAAATAAAATAATAATAATAATGATTGTTAAGTACAGCCCACACACTAAGGAGGACTTTGTCGATGTAACACTAGGGATGTTAGGGGAGATAGAAAAAACATGAAATGGAGCCATAACAACACACCACGACCTGCCTTAGGTCTTCACGCAGACTTGGTAGATAGTGCGACCATAGCAGAAATAAAAATATAATGAAAAATGACAACATAATAAGAATAATAGCTGCAGTAAATATCTTTACAGTCTTTGAGAGTTTTTTCTTTAAGAGAATTATCCAATGGCAGGAATTAATGGTATCGGTAGGCGAGTAAAAACGTTCCAGTCAAGCCGTGAGAATCGTTACTTAAGATAAGCTTTTGGTACAATCAGGGGTGTTTCTTTCTACTTGCCTCATCTTTTCTTTCGTTTCACGTTGTTGTAACCTATCCACTTTTCCTCGCTCACCAAATGTTGTTTTAGAAACGAAGCAGTTACGTTTCTCTTTTACGTTAAAGGCACAGATCAAAACAGTATAATCAAGTTTGTGCACATAACTTCCTTGATTTTACAGACTGTATCGAAGCATTGTCTTGCATTAATGTACTCCTTAACTTAAAGGAACTAAGATCACAATAGAAGTAAGTTCCTGCACTTAATCTGCATGTTTTGACCATGTTGATTTTTTTTCCCGGGTTGTATTTTCAAGTAACGTCCTTATTATATTTCTGTCGACCTCAGCTAGTCTGCTTTAACTGTACTGAGGTGTCGTTCAGATAACCTCCAGCACAAAACTTCGCAAATCACTTTTAACACCTTCGTTCATTTACCATAACTTATTCATGTTAGTATTCATGTAATATAAGAAATATGATATACAAGTTATTTAAAACTATAGTTATCAGATATTATTCAAACATGAAATCAACAAATAACTGAAGTTTAGTTTATTTATTATCTTAAGAAATGTGGTTCTACAGAGGGATGATGAGAATACCATAGATCAAACATGCGAGCAATAACGAGATTTTAGAGAAAATAGAAAGAAAAAGGACAATTATGCTTAACATCAGGAAGAGACAGTCGAAATTTCAAGGGCACAAAATGAGGAAAGACGTGATGGAAAATTTGATACCAACAGGACAGATTTGAGACAAGAAGGGCTGAAGAAAACGACACATAACCTATCTAGCGAGCTGGATTAAATGAGTTTGGGAGAGATAGCAAAAATATAGAATTTATTAAAAGCAATAAAGGAGAGGAAATTGTGGAGAGCCATAATCGCCAACGTCATAAAAGCACTTGGTACATAAAGAAGTAAACGTATGCATACAATATGCAACTTAATACAAGCTAAAGAAAATATCCATTATCTTAACTGAATCATTTTTTTTGGCCTTTAGGTTTGATAGTCTTTTCTTGGAATTTTCAACATCTGTCTTCTTTAAAGGTCATTCCTATTGACCAAAGAACCAAAGACTTTAATCTTGCACACTTATAAATCTTTCATTCGTTCGTGCATTGAAACTCGAGATGAATTGCAGGAACATTCGACCAGATATGGCAACAGTGTTCAATGCATGGTGTCCTGACTTGGTCTCTCCACTTCAGTCACTTTCTCACCGATGTAACATAGCTTCCCTATCTATTCCACAAATATTTTCATGGCATCTGCTCTGACGATCTTCTTTCCCTAGTATCCTGATCACATGAATTTAAGCATGCAATTAGATTGGCATTTCGTAGATATTCTTTCGGCTGGATATACAAATCCTAAATCGGGCTGGAGTTGATAATGTCAGCAAATCCTTTTAACAGCTAACTACTTTCTTTCCCAAAACCTATTTTTTATAGAAGCTAACACCTAATTTGCATATTTTTTTAGAATCATTTCGAATTCTCTAGATTTTACTGGAATTTTCATGAACATTCTAGTATCTTCCAAACGTTCTATTTCTAATTTCCTTATTTTTACGACTACTAAACTAAACTATCGCCCGGTTCACACTCCACCCACATCTATTGAATAGGTGAAGAGGCTCATCCCTTGTTTCCTGTTTAGGATGCGGTTTCCGGTTTTCTCTTTTCCAATCTTTTCACTCTTTTCTTTTTTTTTTCAATTGGAGTAGATAGACTAAACTATCGCCTGGTTCACACTCCACTCCACCCACGTCTATTGAACAGGTGAAGAGGCTCATCCCTTGTTCCCTGTTTAGGATGTGGTTTCCGGCTTTCTCTTTTCCATTCTTTTTTACCCTTACATAGCCCCCTGCGTATCAGTGGCGTTATCGCCTTGCTTGGGGTGATATGATTAAAAAAAAAAAAAACAAACTTCATGAATTAAAACTTTTTTGTAATAACAAGTAGGACTTAACAGAATCCCTGATTATAACTTTTTAGACATTATTATTTTTTTTATATATATAAATTCATCCTCGTAACACGTGGACAACCGCAAGTATGTATGTATGTTTTTATACGCTTTAGTTTTTGGATGATCCCAAACACAAACGTGGCAGCGTGATGGCGCCCTCGGCCTTGATGGCGCTCCGGGCGATCGAAAAAGGTCATAGTCGGTCAGTGCCGAGTTAGATGAATATGGTAGCTGGAGCAGAGCAGACCAAATGAGTTACCCCCACTTTTTTTTTGTCTTATTCTTGCTGCATACAACCGGACTTTGTCGTTGAAGAGAACATTTTCTCATCACTCCATTATTTACGCTTCTACTGCAATGCAAATCAAAGAACTTTACAGCCGCTTACTCCACAGGCGAAATGTCTCATACTTCTCATTACTGTCACTGTTTCTACGGTAAATGTACTGACGAACAACATTCACAGTTAAAACCACCGGCTATGTCACATACACTTGGACGAATCTTTTCTTTCATATTCCATTAGTACGAAGGAAGTTCAATCTGGACAGTTTGTGGTGCGGTGGATATCGGCTCAGAACGAGAAATCGGAGAGCCGAGTTCAAATTCCAGTTGAATTCCTTGCATTAACTCACACACACATAACCTTGGTAAAAGTATTAATCCGTCTCTTCTCCCCAGTTATGGGTTAAATAACAGGACAGATTGGGTTCTATAGCCTTGGTCGGCAACAAGTCTACCGCAGGAAGCAATGGGAACATACTGCGGGATACATCTTCTGCCCAGTCAGTCATGTCTCTTTCGAGATGACACTTATCTGACTGACTGGCTTCTTAAGCTACTTTGAAGAACGGGCTCCCGAGGGGATGCTCTACGATCACTACAATCTTGACCTCTTCAATTCTGCATTTGTTAACTCCCCTGCCTTATGTGGCTCTTGGGCTTTGTAAGATTAAAAAAAAGCTATTTCTGATCAGTAGTTAGGGCGATATATCTATCATTACTATTTGTTTCCCAAAACAGAAACTACTTATAACTCGAGCTAATCATTTTTATTTTACAAAGAAATAAGTGCAACTTAACCGTTTTTGTTTGTTATATAACAAAATGATTTAACTAAATTTCTTTTTACCAAATACTCGTATCTTAACTAGGAAAATTTGCATTCGTTTACTTAATTTACATCTTTTTACCAAATACACAAATCTTCATTAGGAAAATTTACATTTGTTTATATAACTCTATCAAACCTAGGTGTTCCTTGTTCAAAGCTCAAAACACTGACAGTCTGTCTTTTTCTTCTTTATGTGCTATAATCCCTTTAGGATGTAGGCGATCATGGCTCTCCACATGTTCCTGTTCCTTGTAACTCTTAATAAATTTGGTCTTTCTGCAATTTCTCCTAAACCCTATTCTTTCATCCATTTGCTCAAGCCCATCAAGTATATCACACGCAATTATCCCTCTATTCACCCTGTGAGTATCAGATTTTCCATGTCCTCTTTCCTCAATAAGTGTCCGAGAATTTTCAATTGGTCTGTTCCTGATGTTAAGTATGAGTTTCCTTTTTTGTTTCGATTCTTTCCAAAACCTCGTTGCTCACTTTTTCGGTCCATGGTAACCTCAGCATCTTCCTGTAGAACCACATTTCTGACTTTTCTTCGTCTTTGAGGAGATTATTCAGCATTCGCTGCCATATAGGAGGACATATATCACGTGACAGTCCAGTACTCTTTTCTTTGTTTCCAACGAAATTTTCCTGTCTCTCAATACTCTGCTTAGCTTTTGGAAGGCGCCCTTGGCCATCCCAATATGACTTCGAATCTCATTATCGCACTTTCCGTCCTCTGTTAGAACACTTCCTGGATATTTATATTTCTGTACTAATAGTCAGCTGAGTGCCATACGTGATACACGATTTGAGTGATTATGTTTCGAAGGAGACATGACTGACTGGGCAGAATATTATCCCGCAGTAGGTTGCTATTACTTTCTGCGGTAGACTGGTTGCCAGCCAAGGCTATAGAATCCAACCTGTCCTGTTATTTAACCCATAACTGGATGGAAGAGACAGATTAAGATCTTTCTTAAGAGTATTTGTGCATAAGTGAATGCAAGGAATTCAACTGGAATTCGAACTCGGCTCCCCCTGTACTAATAACAGACCTAAAAATATTCCTAGAAAATTAAAAAACACTTTTAAAAAAATATTTTTTATAACCAAATAATTTCCGAAAAGTCGGCCTTACTGTTAACAAAAACAAATCAAAATGTGGAAATGACAAAAGAACAAATGGAGATAAGACGTGGTTGAGATGAGTAAGATTTTTATTTCGTGGTAATTACGAGGTTTGATCGCTTGCTCGGTCCAGGGTACCATGAATCAGTCGAGGGAGACTGAGAGTTAGGTATAATACAAGGTAGTAACTGAGATAGACATGCAGAAAAAAAAAAAAAAATAAACACGCATACATGGTCGATTGAGATAAACTCGTAGGAGAAATATTCCACAAATATCGCATTGCAGTAGTCGATTTAGTCTCTGCTGCCCGTTGCTGCTGGTGGTCCTGTCGCTGGTTAAAAGTATCTCTGTTGATGAAAGCGCCTTAGTGTCGCTAGTGATAGCCTAGGCAGTAATATAGTCTTCCACATTTGGTTAAGTTGTTGATCCCTCACTAACGTCTTCGTGGGTGAAAACAGTTTTTCTGATTGGTCAGAAAAGACATTTTGTGACACTGGTATTTTTGGAAGGTGTTCCGGAAGTGGATGAACGTAGCCTGACGAAATTAAGGCTTGTTTGTGCCATATGAGCTGTGGATGACGAAGTAAGTAGTTCGATTTCAGTTAAAGAATTGGGGTTCCGACAGGAGACAACAAACTTATGTAAATTATCTTTTTTTTTTTCAGGGTTTAAAAAATAACTTTTTTTTTCTCTTCTATCCGACTTTATTATTTTATTGATCAGCCCAGGGTACGGTTTGTCCAGACTGAGTGAGAGAGGAATCCATTTTTCCAATATCTTATTTCAATCTCAAATTGTCAGTCACTCACGAACAAAAAATATATGTGCATATGCATTACGTGCACATGTGTGACGGCCAAAGAATAAACGCTTTTATAATGCATATCATCTGAGTCCCTTGAAAATGGATCAGTCGACATAACAGAACAGACGCCATGGAAGTTGGCATCCGCTTAGGAGAGTTTTAATAATTTACCCGCTAAATCGACTGGTTTAGAATATTTTACCCTCTCAGCCTCCAGTGACCACTTGAATTGTAAATAGCGACTTACTTGGAACTTCACAGGGAGAACGTGACCTTTTGGTCAATAGCGTGTCTGAAATAGGGCATGTGTCATGGGCGCCTCTTCAGAGAACAAATATTTTTTGTCAGTGTGATATTCATTAATTAGGCATGAAGAAATGAATCATTTGCCAACATTCGACACCGACAGTCTGTTGGTGTCGAATTTTTCCAGGGACTGGTTTTTGTTGACCGCGGTGTTTTTGTAGCTGTTGTTAACAATTTTTTTTTTTTTTGTAGCTGTTGTTAACAAATTTAGGATGTGTGTTTTGGTGCAGTAGATATCGACTCGTAACGCGACACCGGGGTGCCGAGTTCGAATTCCAGTTGAATTCCTTGCATTCACTTACGCGCAAATACCCTTGGAAAAGGTATTAATCCGTCTCTTCCTTCCAGTTATGGGTTAAATAACAGGACAGATTGGGTTCTAAAGCCTTGGCTGACAACCAGTCTACCGCAGAAAGCAATGGCAACCTACTGCGGGATAATCTTCTGCCCAGTCAGTCATGTCTCATTCGAGACATGATCGCCCAAAGCGTGTATCACGTATGGCACTTAACTGACTGTTAACAAATTTACATCAGCGAAAGCAAGGAAGATGCTATTTCTCTATACTTTTGAGATGAGGTAGCATTTACATTATTTACATTGTTCGGAATTTTGTCCTCATTTTTATTGTCAGACGTTTCGGCCGTCTGTACGCTCCGGCCTTTTTCAGGCGATAGAAATGTTTAACAGAACTCTTTATTTGTCTATACTTCTGAAATGACGTATTTACATTATTTATACTCTTCGGACTATTGTCCTCATTTTTATTGCCATGTTTACAACGTTTCAGCCGTTGTACGCTCCGGCATTCTTCAGGAGCTAGGAATTTTCAACAGAACCCTTTATTTCGATCACTGGAATATATAATTCTTATTTCATGGGTAATGCCACTTCCGGATGCCATGGAATCTCTTTTTAACTCAACTTTCTAAGTTATTTGTTCTTCAAGTATACATGGCCCAGTTGATATAAGCGTTAGTTAGTTCCAGTGACTTGGCCGAAAGAGTTGTGAGTTCAATACCTAGCTACAGCAGTGTTGAACAAATTTTTAATATCTCCCACGTTATTGGTCTTCATCTGGCTACTCGGCTTCAGTCACTTCTCCGCCGCCGTGATGCCACTTTCTTGTGCTTTACAGTAAATACTTTAATGTAAATTGTTCAGACCTACTTTCCTCTATGGTATCAGCGTATTATAAATCTTATGACAGTATTAGATTTGTAAAAAAGTTTTCAACATTTTACAGTTGAATTGGCTAGATTTAACAGCAAGGATAATATATTACTTTGACCCGAGTAAGCATGAAAGCAATTAAGTCCCAATTTTTGATTTCAGATTTATATTTAGTATTTTTTCAGTAATTATAGCAATTTGCAGTGTGAAGAGATTATTTGCAAAAACTAGAATTTAGTATTATGGCTCGTAAAAAAGAACTAACAATGAATGAAAAGAACTATATAATCAAAGAAATTGGCAAAGAAAAGTCTTCGCTTCAGATTTCTAAAGATTTGAATAGGGATCATTGATCAATCAAGAAAATATGTCAAATGGGAATTCAACCAAGAAAAAAAGTCTCAGGCTGAATTCAAGAATTTAACAAAGCGAGATCTATCACATATCCGAAGAGAATTAATAATAAACCCAAATGTGTCAAGTGCGTTCATATTTGAGGCCATCTGGAGCTCCTATGGTGTCAAGGGAAACAAGGTGTAAAACATTAAGGAAGTTTGCTGATGTCAAAAAATCAAATAAAGAAACCCGTTTTAACAAAAATCACAAGGAAAGAAGATTGCAGGGGGTAAGAAATACATGAAAACTGATTTCATTAAAATGCTTTTTACATATGAATCCAGGATCACCCTCGATGGGCCCGATGGATGGGCTCGAGAATGGGTTTGCAAGCAACATAACTCAAGAAAAATTTGTAAACGCCAACAAGGCAGCGGTGGGATCATGATATGGGCTGGGATTATTGGTAATGAGCTCGTGGGTCCATTTAAATTCAAAGACGAGGTTAAAATGAATTCCAAAAGTTACTGTAATATTCTAGAGCAATATTTCTTTGAATGGCTTGATAACCAGTCTTTAGCCAAGCGTAAATCTATGATCTTTATGCAAGACAACGCACTAAGTCATGCATCAATGTTTACTAAATCCTGGTTGAAAGAAAAGGGATTTGTTGAAGATTCTCTTATGGACTGGCCTTCAAATCGCTGTGACTTGAAACCCACTGAGAACTTGTGGAGCATCCTCAAGAGAGATATTTATTCTAATGGAAGGCAATTCAACAGCAAGTGTGACCTCTGGGGGGCAGTTAAAGTTGCTGAAAACAACTTACCAGCCGCTAAAATTGCAAATCTAACATCAGATCTTGTCAATAGGCTGCTGAGTGTTATTGAAAAGAAAGGAGCATTTGTGCAATAAATTTTAGGAGGTTCTTATTATTTTTTGTTAATATATCTTTTATTTTTAAAATAAAACGTTTTTGTTATGTTTTTCCTTTAAAAATTGACGAATTTGTTCTAAAATCTTTTCATATTATTTTTTATATTAGTTTTACAAGGTATAATAATGTAAAAGTATCAAAATATATAGTTGCAAATAAACTACTGACAATCAAATTAGTCTGTTTTGTTAACTTAGTAAATTTTTTACAACCAAAAACAATAATTTTCTCTATCACTATATATTTAAGTTAATAATATTGAGTAGAATTTAAACAACATCATAATAGGACTTTTAACATTAAAGACGCAACTCTTGATACCAATTCATAACGGTAAATTTTCGTTTTAGGCCTTTACCCCTTCAAATCTTTCCAAAACATCCCTATTTCCGTGCAAATGTATATGCTGAACTCAAATCGATAATTGTTTATAGAAGAAACGTACCTTTTTTCATGTTATAGGCCAGAAATAAATCGGACTATATCTCATCCCTTACCACCGTTCTCATATCTGATTAACCGCTGAATGACTTGAGGCGTAGGATACTGAATTCGTTCTATTTAGTCCCTCTGGCAGCAATTACTCCGCTATTTGTTGTGTTTCGGAACTCATTTTCCGCGTATTAATCACAAAATGGAAGTAAAAAGACCGAAAAATCGTAAAACTACGCGTGAATTCAGTCTGCAGTGAATAACATTTTCTAACCGTAGTTAGGGGGTGAGATAAACAGCGACAAGAAGTTCCATATTTTTCTTCTCGATAAGATGAAAAAAAGGGGGGTTTCTTCAATAAACAATTATCGATTTGCGTTCAGCATATATATTTGCACGGATATAGGGATGTTTTGGAAAAATTTGAAGAGGTAAATCCCTTCGGGTCCTAAAACGAAAATTTACCTTCATAACTTGCATATAATCTCTAGTCGCAGTTTACATTTTTCACGTATTAACTTAACAACCTAGCGTTAACGATGAAGAAAGAAGTTTTAAAAGATTTTTGAAATTTTATAAAATATTATAATAAAAAATAATAAAAATAGAAACAATTTTTGTAAAAATTACCTATTCATTGAATTTTTTTCTTTTCAGACTATGATATCCTTAATATATATTGTTTTGAAAAGTTTATCTAAATAAAAAATGGCATAGTTTTATTGCATTTTTGTTTTCATAATTTGGAACAGATTTTCTGAAAAAAGGGTTAATTTAGAAAAAAAGAAGACAGTTGATTAGCATTCCTCAATGACTCCTGAATTTAATTAATATTAGGTATATGGGTGGACTCTTGCGAATTTCAGGGCATTTCAAGAAATTAATTGATAGAAAGGGGTACCATATGTAAAAAAAATACTTTTACCAAGATTTTGTATAAATCATTATTTCAAAAATAATTTCAGTCATTTACGAATAAGTCCTGAAATTTTTATCGAAATCAGACCATTATTTGATTTTTTCAAGAATTTCCAAATTAATGTATTTGTCACCGGCAAAAAAGTGACTTGCGTAATATTACGTTTGTCGTAATAAACCTTTGTAAAAATTGCGTCACTCACGCAGGAAAAAAAAACAAGATTTTATACCAAAATTTCGTACGTGTTAAAAAGAATTAAAAAAATTTTTTTTTAAAATCCTTTGATCTATCCTCTTAATGATAAACATTTTACCGATAAAACTTTGTTTTAATTTAGTTTGGGGCTTTTTTTCTTCTTACTGGGCTGTTTTTTTTTTGTTTTGTTTTTGTTTTTTCAATGAATTCGTGGGGGTACCTAGGCCTTGTATAGGTGCATTAACTTTCTGGCTATATCCTACCACCGACACAGTATCAAAAAGAAGGGGAAACATGGAACGTGTTGATATTTAAAACATTTCTCCCTGCAAGGATTCTACTAAGAGAACACGACAGCCATTTTCACCTCGTTCCAGTTTTTCTGCAAACATTTAATTTGCTGTAGTTTCACGAACAAGCAAAGCCTTTCGGCGAGATTCAGTCAATTAGAAACTAATTAGAAAATTAGTCTGAAATTGGAGACTGTACAGCAACACGCTCATGTCAGGCAAATAACGAAACCTAACCAATTCCCATCTTCTCGAAAGCTGCTTTGGAAGCCGAGACTTCGAAATGCAATTTACGCAAGCAGCACGTTAATGTTGACTAGAGAATTTCACTGATTGTATAACAAGGTTATTTTGGGACGTGTTCATCAAGATGTTCGCTTTTATGTTAAGCTGAAGAAATGGCTGTAAAGTTAGCAAAAATCATGCTGTTTCGACCTGTAAATAATGTTCCTGTGGCAGCATAAGACTGCTAACACATGGTCTTATATAAGTGCTATATAGCAGCCATCCCGCCGCCAACACTAAAAGTAGAGAATAGCCGGCAAATATTGACAAAAAATAAAATGAAACTGCTGAAAAAATTAATTTTCGATTCATCAACAAACAAACAAAAAAAAAAAAAAAAATTGGTATAATTGGGAAGAAAAGAGGAAATATCTGTGTGAAATAAACATTGAACTAAATTTATTTTTATTTTTAGAAATCACATTTTGGAGACTGCCCAGGATATTTACTCTTCTTCCCCCCCCCCACTTGAGAGAGATGTGACACAAGGTCTTTTTTAATGTGGGGAACCTGGGCGCGTACGCCCAGGTACTGGTCAAAACAGTACCTATCCACCGCGGTGGATAGGTTCAAAACCCGTTTAAACTGGTCTTAAACTGGTCTTAATTGGTCATTTCGGACCCAGTCAAAAGGCCGAGGGCCGAGTGATATTTGCTCTTCTCTCCCACTTGAGAGAGATATGACACAAGGTCTTTTTTAATGTGGGGAACCTGGGCGAGTACGCCCAGGTACTGGTCAAAACATTACCTATCCACCGCGTTGGATAGGTTCAGAACCGGTCTAAACTGGTCTTAATTGGTCATTTTGGACCCCAGCCCAAAGGCCGGACCTCGAGTGATATTTACTCTTCTCCCCCCACTTGAGACCCCAGGGGGCCGAGTGTGTGTTGAATATGGGATAAGAATTATTTATTCATAATGTTCATGCATGTGTGCGTGAGAAACATCATTTTTATTTCCTCGAAATAAGGCAATAATTTCTTTTCTTTCGTCACGTATGACATTTGGTAGGTTGAATGTGTGACTTCAGAGAATAAAAATCGCCAGTTTTTATTGTCTTTTTGGGAAATTCAAAAGGCGTGAAAATTAATATTTTATCTTGCTTCTGATTGATTAAAGTGTAATATTTTATCTTGCTTCTGATTGGTTAAAGTGTAATATTTTATCTTGCTTCTGATTGGTTAAAGTGTATTTTTTAAAATTGGGTAATGCGTTCTCTACTACATCAATCAGTTAAGTGCAATACGTGACACAAGTTTCTTTTAATCCATTAGGCAGAAGATATTCCAGCAGTAGGTTGCCATTTCTTTATAAGGTAGATTGGTTGCCAACCAAGGCTATAGAATACAATCTATCCTGCTATTCAACCCATAGCGGGGGGGGGGAGAAGAGATGAATTAATATCTTTCCCAAGGATGTTTGAGCGTAAATGAATGCAACGAATTCAGTTGGAATTTGAACCCGGCTCTCTGATTTCTTATTCCGAGCTGATATCCATTGCACCACAACGCACGCCTCTACTATATCAGCTAAGTGCCGTACGTGATACACGCTTGGGCGACCATGTCTCGAAAGAGACATGACTGACTGGGCCGAAGATTATCCTGCAGTTGGTTACCATTACTTTCTGATGAAACCTACTACCCAATCTGTCCTATTATTTAATCCATAACTGGAGGGAAGAGACGGATTAATAATATTCCCAATGGTATTTGTGCGTAAATGAATACAAGAAATTCAACTAAAATTTGAACTTAGCTGATTTCTCGTTCCGAGCCGATATCAACTGCACCACAAGGCACAACCCATATACGCGACAAAATTCGTTTTATGATATTAAACTGGTGTTCACCGACAGTAATGATTTCTTTTTTGTCAGGATTATCTTGTTTGCATCTTTACAAACTAAGCTTATTTGTATATTTTTACTGACTCTGATTCGTTCGTTGTTTATGTCCTGATACTTGGTGGTCACTGGGGAAACTAAGAATTTAGGCTTTTCCTTCCAAATTTAAAGAGTTTTTAATTGTTTGTAGTACTTGCATAAAATATTCTGATTATTAAGTTTCGGCTTTAAATAACCCACAAAGAGTTAAACCGTAAAAAAAAAATTATTTTAAATTAAAGAGAAAAAAAATTCTGATGAAATTTCAACTCATATCCAGCGTCTTACCAATTAGGTCATGGAGACCAACAACGGACAGTTTATATTGTCATATAGTTACACTCTCCTTGCCCATGTTTCTACACACCATACTATTAATTTACCTCTTTCTTAGTAGTTTTCGGGAAAGTGTTCAAGGTTATCATCAATGCTGAAATATTTCAACATCTCACCACCCATAAATAATTCTCGGACAGACAGTATAGCTTCCGCTTTGCCAGGTCTACAGCTGATTTGCTAACGACCATCACCGTGTACATATACCAGGCCTTCGATAAGAACGTCGAAGCTTGAGCTGTTGCCCTGGATATCTCCAAAGCATTTGATAGGGTCCGGGACACCGACCTTCTGCACAAGCTGCAGGACTATGGTGTCACTGGACGCTTGCTTGGTTTGATTTACTCGTTCTTATCAAACCGCATAGTTCGGCTTAAACGGGCACGCCTCCAGATCCTATCACAGGAACGTGGATGTCTCCCAGGGCTCTATCCTAGGTCCGACGCTCTTTCTGATCTTCATCAACGATCTCCCTGACGTGATCAGATCCCAAATAGGCATTTACACTGACGACACCACCATTTACTCCCGCCTCAGTCATAAATCAGCCAAAGCGGACAAAGATGTCCTCGTTGCTGATTTTGAGAAGGACCCCCAATCTGTGGTGGACTGGGGTAGAAATAGTTCGTAAACTTTAATACTTCCAAAACGATGCTGCTATCCGTTAACCACTATAGACAGTTCGTCATGACCCCACCCCATTAACATGGATCTAGCTAGTCTCCCTGAAAGCAATACACTGTGCCTCCTCGGCCTCACTCTCTCAGCCAACCTCAAGTGGAACCACTACATAGAATCAATAGGTAAATCTACTGCTAGGAAGTTTGGGTCACTGTCGAAGTTTGAGTCCATCTTGCACGTATACCAATCAACCATCCGCCCGTGCATTGAATATTGTTGTCATATCTGGTCAGGCGCCCCTGCTATTCATCTCGGGGTTCTCAACAGGTTCCAGAAGAAAATCTGCAATGTAATCGATCCCGACCTGGCAGCTGGATTATAGCCACTTTCTCACCGACGGAATGTGGCTTCCCTGTGTCTCTTCTACAAATATTTTCACGATTTCTGCTCCGACGAGCTTAGCTCCCTGGTGCCCCACTCTACAGCAATTTACTCAAGCAACGAGACTGGCAACAAGGTTTTACGGTTAAAACAACCAAATGCAGCCGTCACTTAAAGCAATCTGAAAGACATCTTCCACACAGCTGACCCAAATGACCTTTCAGAATTTCTGTTAGGGCGCCGCCCCTATCTGACTACATAATGGACTGTTCCCATTGCTATATATAGCAATGGTGGATTCTCTACGGGAGAATCTTACAGAGTCTCTAGACTGACGACTCTACGACACTGTCAGCTCTCTGCCTTCGGGTAGAGAGCGCTCTCTGCTTCCGATCAGAGAGCAATAACCCAGTCGTGGTTCCGCCGAAGGGTAGAAGCACGACTGGGCAAAAATAGACAGACATTTTTTGGCCGGGCCATATAGCCCGGAAATCCCAGATATAAACTGACCATGTGTTATATGTTGCCCTTACTGGGAGGGACGACTAAATAATGAGTCGTACAGAGTCACTAGACTGACGACTCTACGACACTGTCAGCTCTCTGCTTTCGGGTAGAGGGCGCTCTCTGCTCGGAAGCAGAGAGCAATAACCCAGTCGTGGTTCCGCTGAAGGGTAGAAGCACGACTGGGCAAAAATAGACAGACATTTTTTGGCCGGGCCATATAGCCCGGAAATCCCAGATATAAACTGACCATGTGTCATATGTTGCTCTTACTGGGAGGGACAGCTAAATAATGAGTCATACAGAGTCGTACAGGGTCGTACAGAGTCGTAGAGAGTCACTTGAGAGTCAGTGCGAGAGTTAGTCACACTTCCGGTGGCGTACCGGAAGTAATCACGTATACACAGGTCTTACGACGGATTGGACTCTTGTATCTTTCTATTGTAAATATTACTAATCACTTCTGTACATACTAACCGTCTTTCCGCGGAATACAACTTATATTCTGATTCTGTTGTTGAGTTATTCATTTATACTTGGCGACATAACAATTTCTAAAAGCAACAAAATTATATAACAAAATATAGTTGCAAAAGAAGATAGCATATAACCATCACACATCAGATCACAACACCTCTACTTATATCTCGACAGCAATACTCACAAAAGATCAACAAGCAGTAAACAAAAACCAGACAAATTCTTCGGCATTAAATGATCTAAAATGGTAGATATGCTGGTAAAGCAAACAACTAAACTAAACTAAACTTCTACTATACAGCTTCTTTTCTCGCAATTCCTGTCCGTGGAACTCCCTTCTATATACTTGCTTCCTTGACAGCTACATTCGCCAAGAGTTTAAATGCAACGTCAATGGCCATCTCTTATCCTCTTGACTCCCATACATTTTTATCCTTTCCTCAACACCCTCTGAATCTTATTCTTCTTCCTTTTGGACTCTACTCTCACGCAACTCTCTTCACACCAGTATTCCCATTCTTCTCTTGCCCACTCTCTGAATTCCATGCAACCTGTTCCTCTTCGGTTCCTTTTCGCCCTCATCCTATGTAACCCTTCGCTATCTTCTTATGCAGCCCCCTGCAAACCAGTGGCCGTACTACCTTGCTTGGTGGGGGAGTGAATGATTAAAAAAATGAAGCAAACGTTATTGAAATTTTTGATAGGGAATGTATTCTACCTGACTATCTTGCTACAGTATTACCATATTCATTTTATGGTAACATTTTGTTTATGAGTGACAACTGACAAGGACATTGAGAGGATAACTGTGCCCCGACTACAGGAATTTATGCATACTATTAGATTGGCATCAAGGTCCCACCCATTTACCTTTGCAGTAGCTAAATATAACCTCCTCTTCTACTCTAACAGTTTCTTTTCTCGAATTTCCCGTCTGTGGAACTCCCTGCCGTTTACTTGCTTCCCTGATGGCTACAATCTTCAAAAGTTTAAATTCAACGTCACTTACCATCATCTATTGTTTTGAGTTTTTGAGTTTTGTTTAACGGCATATCAACGTCTGTGGGTTATTTAATGCCAAAAAAAGAAGAGTTTTAAAGGCATTTTCTTTTTTAGTGTTCGGTTATAGTGAGAAGTTTGATTTAATCAGATTTTGGTGAAAATATTTTGTATTTTAGAAAACTGAAGATGTCTTCTATTTTTGTATTCAAAAATGTATTTCTAGTAATAATTTTTTCCTTCAAAAATGTGTTATGGCAATAATTTTTTTTTTCCTTCAAAAATGTATATCTTTCTATAAAAGTCTCTCTCTCTCTCTCTCTCTCTCTCTCTCTCTCTCTCTCTCTCTCTCTCTCTCTCTCTCTATATATATATATATATATATATATATATATATATATGGGTGCATTTTTATACTTTCGTAATGTTTGACCCCAGTTTGAGGGGTTAACTATTTGCCCATGGCTGGGACCCTAACAGGTGCTACCACTCCGGGTCAAGAGTGGAACTTGGAATAACAGTAATTAAGAGGAGGTTCCATGCTCCTCACAACCTCTCAATCAGAGGCATTGCTGCCGGATGCAGTTTACTTTCATGCCCAGGACTTCTATCGCCTTAAATTCCATCCATTTCTTATACTTTCTTAGACACTTTCTGTATCTTGTTCTTTTTTTCTCTCACTGGATCCGCCTGCGAACCAGTGGCGGCTTTGCTTTGCTTCGGGTGAAACCATTAAAAAAAATTACAGAACTTGCACGCAACAATAGTCTGTACCGTCAGTGAAATGGGCGCAATAAAAAGGTCCCCACTTCATGTAATCCTTTTATTCAGGGAATACACAATGAAAGGTAATTGAACCTCCGCCCCGCTTCAATTAAATGAATCCTTTTAATTGAGCGGATGCTGGATCCAGTTATTGTGAAATGACTGCAAAAACCTCTCCTCCCCAGATGTATAGAAGAAGCAAACAAATGCATGCTGGGATTTCTTCCTAACCAATATGATAGGCCACTTTTTCGCCTCATCCGATATATTTCTCTTCTTTTAGTGAACAATACCACCAGGCTTTACTTCTTCCTCGAAAAAGGGCCAAATTTATTGCCCAAAGCCTAAGGCGTCCTCAAAAAGGGAACTGCCGAGGGAACTTGGGAATCTTTCGACGGTTTAGCCGATAAACCCGCTTTAAAAACCACATCCTTTTGTCACGACGTGGACGCGCTGCTAAAAACCTATATTTCTGGGGTTGATAAGTCGTAAAAGAAACAAATTGATCAATCAATCAGTTAAGCGCCATACGTGAAACACGCTTGGGCGATCATGTCTCTAAAGAGACATGACTGACTTGGCAGAAGATCATCCCGCAGTAGGTGGCCATTGCTTTCTGCGGTAGACTGGTTGCCGAACAAGGCTATAGAACCCAATCTGTCCTGTTATTTAACCCATAACTGGAAGGAAGAGACGGATTAATAGCTTTCCCAAGGGTATTTGCGCGTAAGTGAATGCAATGAATTCAACTGGAATTCGAACTCAGCTCCCCGATTTATCGTTCAGAGTCGATATCCACTACACCACGACGCACATCAATAAACCTTTTAATTTTTCAGCTTCAAAGTTAAACTCTGTGTGTGTGTGTGTGTGTGTGTGTGTGTGTGTGTGTGTGTGTGTGTGTGTGTGTGTGTGTGTGTTAATTGAAGACTTCTGAAGAAGAAAAAACGCGAAGTTAGAATTTAGAATTTCCTTGTGGGTCGAGGAACCGTTAGGATGAGCGTGGCGGGATCAAAGTTTTCTTGTGTGCATCTTGAATAATGAAGGCGTGCGCTTTTCATGCTGAGCGCTAGAAACGTTGAGACAGGGGACTAAATTATTTCGAACGGGTCGAGGTCGCAACGTATCTCTGATTGCTTGAGTCAACTGCTTTGGCATTTGTTAAGTCGCTCGTTGCGTGTTGAAAGATGTGGCTTGCAACACTGATATCCGTTTTTGCTATTTGGCTGGCAACTGGTTTAGTCCGTTCGTGTGTGCGTCTGGCGTTTCTAGCAAAGAGTCTGAAAGCGTGTCTTGAAGCGTGTAGCATTGGGCTCGTGTTGCACAAACATGGCGTGGCTTCTGCTGGTTGACTCTTGTCTAAACGTTGCAGAAATCAAGAGTTTGTATTTGGTGAAATCTAAAATCGGTTCACCAATGCCTAATCTCTTTTCTTTCATTTCTTTTTTATTTCATGACTTGTTATTGATTTAAAAATAACTTTCCATTAAGTACGATTGGTTGAATAATGTGTATAAGTGTTGAGACTATTCTTGTAAATATACATGGCGATTTCCCCCCAAAATTGATTTCACTCAAAACTTGATCTGGGCAGTTCGAGCCAGAAATTAATTGCAACAAAATCTGTTTTTTGTTTTAAAATCTCACTCCGATTTGAAAACTTCTAGTTGTATCTCTTAATGATTAAATAACACCATAACGCTTAGAGTGATCATTTTTAAAATTTTATTTTTATACTAAAGTTCACTCAATACAAAGCTTAAGAGTCATTCAAGGTAGAGAGTTATTTAATGAATTTTGTTTAGGAGGAGAAAATAAAGAATACAAGATAGATAATTGTTGTGGGATCTCCCCCTTTTTGCATATAATAATGGACTTGACTGAGTGTACATATAACAGCAGTTGAAGATCTGGAAGCTCAGTTGTAGTTGCGGATTTACAGTGGAGAGCAATCGTAGAGATCCGTTACAGTTATCGAAGAGTTTAGACAGATACCGAGTTACCCAGAGACCAGACTAGCTCTGAGCTCCACTCAGCTAGAATAAGTTACCCGGACATACTATTTCCCTTCAAGATTTGTATATATTTATTTCTACTAATAGTATTCCTGAATTGTCTAACCCACGTTCCAGTTTGTATATTACGTCCAATATAACCTAATTTTCTATCTCCAAATCTGTTTTTGTTGTTTATTATTTTGGCGGTTCCTCATCTGGAATCCACAACAATGATGAATAATACTCGACTTTTTTTTTCTTTCTACGGCTTATCAAAACTGATATGTCCCGGAAAGGAATATATATATATATATCATTCGAGGTTGTTAAGTGGTTTAGGCAAATGTAACCGGGTAGAACAATCTACTAAGTAGACGTAAGATACGGTACTCGTCGTATGCAGTATCCTAAGACGTAGGCGTAGTCAATAGACGTAGACCTCTAGTGGTAGATTTCTAGTGGTAGATTTCTAGTGGAAGACCAATAGACCTCTGCTTCGTCTGTATTTATGGCTGACACCAGCCAATTACATTACTGTGAGGGGGAACCAAGGTGTATGTATATTCATTACATATTCATTACCTTACAAACATGGCTGGTTTGAATTCAGTGATCCGAATCTGCAGAGTACATGCTACCTCATCTTTCAAGCTTGCTGAATCTACCCGTCAGTGATAGACGTTGCCGGTCGCCCTGCTCCTTCTCCGTGTCTCGCTGGTCCGATCACCTTAAAACATTTTGATCTACTCATACACACTTCTACGCGGTAATGCACTGTTGCTGTATTATGTTAAAAGCTTCCGATGAATTTCAACTCCTGACAAAACTTCCGACCAAAGAAACCGGTTCACTGCTTTTTGTTACTCCTTTGTGCACACTGCTAACGGAGCGAACATGTTTAAACTGTAAGAGCAGCCAGAAAACTGGCACAAGCTAAAACTTCGATCATGTGACCACAATAGTCCCAGCTATAAGCACACATGAGCAGAAGGCAGTGACAAATTTAAAGATATGGTGAAAGTGTACATAATTTTTTATTTGCCCTCGTAGATATAAATATCTTGTATGAAGTACAAATAGGATTCAAGAGAACAACTGCTGAGTACAATATGATATATATATAACAAAAATTTCGATATTTAAATCCGTTGAATAGCCATTTCGACGAGGAAATCCTCGCTTCTTCTAGGTTTCACCGTTGCTGAAGAAACGAGGATTTCCTCGTAGAAATGGCTATTCAACGGATTTAAATATCGAAATTTTTGTTTTATTTTTTATATTTGGCTCTGTAAATAGAATGTAATATTTGCAGCGAGCCCTCTAACTTGATCAACTTTAATATTAATTAAATTAATATTAATAGGATCAGGTTTTTGGGATTTACCTATCTGATCATCCTTTTGGATTTAATATATATATATATATATATATATATATATATATATATATATATAAAAGTATGACGGCATAAACTAGCCGCTTCAAAGTAGCAACAAAAAATAGCTCAGTACAAAGTCGATGAAGAAAATACAGAACAAATTACATACAATATCATTTACTAACAATTTTTACCTTGTTGTATATATGTAATGTCCGTGTGTCACTTTCTAGAAAGCCCAATAAAAAAGGGGAAATTCAAGAAAGCTCAAGCAGACAGACGTAAAACACGTTGTTTAATAGATAAAAAAGGCGCGACTACTTTAAATACGAAGTATTCAATGTCATAAAGTTAGGAACTAATAAAAATGGCTGATTAAAAAATAAATCATTTATTTATTTTTTAAACTGCTGTATATATATATCTTTGAAAATAGAATGGTTCTTTTGTTAATATTACTTTTCAAAATTTTACAAGGCAGCCAGGAAGCCTTTGCTTTAGCCAGCCAATAAAGAGAAGAGACTAGCATGGGGAAGAGAGCACAAAAACTGGACACCAGATCAGTTTATTTGATGCACATATTATTGTGCAGTATTAACAAAAGAACCATACGATTTTCATTAGAATTATCCACTTGGCAATAAATACTAAAAATAGTATGAAATGCATCATTTCTTTTAAAAAACTGGGGTGGCCGAATAATTATGGCCGGTGGTATATATATAGGGGGGAGTGAATGGTAGAAATGAATGATTTACAATTATTGATATTCGATGCATCAACAATGCTTATTTCGGTAATTTTAGATATATTCACGTGTGCGCAAGTGGACAGATCAGAATAATTATATATATATATATATATATATATATATATATATATATATATATATGTGTGTGTGTGTGTGTGTGTGTGTGTGTGTGTGTGTATATATGTATATATATATATATTTGGCGTCAGTCGGCGACTCTACCCCTGGGCCGCGTATATATATATATATATATATATATATATATATAATTAAGATTTCTTTTACTGATTCACATTTAATATTAGAGTTTATTAACTTATTATAGCCATTTTATTCTTCCCTGTGAAGGTTAATAATAGTGGCAGCAACTTTATTCTACGATGCCCTATCCAAGCAAGACATTTATAGGAGAGGTTTTGATCAAGTACTCATTCCTCAATTCTCTTCTGCGACAAAGATCACAACGTTCTAATGTGGATACATCTTATTAATCAGTCATTTAAGTGCCATACGTGATACACGCTTGGACGATCATGTCTCGAAAGAGACATGACTGACTGGTCAGAAGATTATCCCGCAGTAGGTTGCCATTGCTTTCTGCGGTAGACCGGTTGCCGAACAAGGCTATAGAACCCAATCTGTCCTGTTATTTAACCCATAACTGGAAGGAAGAGACGGATTAATACCTTTCCCAAGGGTATTTGCGCGTAAGTGAATACAATGGGTTCAACTGGAATTCGAACTCGGCTCCCCGGTTTTTCGTTCCGATCTCCAAATTTAACACGATGCAAAGAGAAGTGTATTCATGTCTTTCTTGAAAGTATTTGTGTTAAGTGAAGATTAACTGCCTTGGCCAGAGTTTGAACTGCGCTTTCTGATTGCATTTCCCTTATCGATAACACTTGCACCGCATCATTGCCTTCATTCTTCTTCTTCTAAGCGCCATGTCCCTTCGGGACGTAGGCGAGTATGGTTCTGGATTCACTGACATACTGAAAACAGACATCACATAGAAATCTAGCACTCTCTTCTTTGTTTCTAGCGAAATTTTCCCGTCTCTTAATACTCTACTCAGCTTCTGGAATGCCTCTTTAACCAGTCGGATCTCCGTGTCGCACTTTTCGTTTTCTATTAGATTATTTTCTCGGTATTTAATTTTTTTTACATGCTTGATTTTAGTATATCCCACATGTAATTGGCGTTTTGGCTTCCTCTTTTTGCTAATGACCATGCATTCGGTTTTCTTGTAGTTTATTTGTAGTCCGTTGTTTCGAATTTCTTCAGCTACCTTCTTTATGAGGTTTTCTAGTTTTCTTTTCGTGACTGCTAACAGCACAGTATCATCTGCGTATCTTATGTTGTTCAAATTGTGGCCGCCGATGATGAATACTGGCATGACTTCTAGGGTCCTCATAACAGTCTTACTATACAAGTTGAATAGATCCGGCGAAAAGACACATCCTTGTCTTACGCTCCTTTCTATCTTTGTATATCTATAGTGGGTTATCCGTTCTAATGAAGAGTAGTTGTGTGTTGAAATCAGATTAACCGAATTTGGCCTCGTAAGTAGCTATCCCACTATAAGTTATAAAAAGGGTTATAAAACAAGAAAATCAAATTCAGTATAGAAACAACATTTTATATATACACATATCAATTAAGGTTTTTACAAATAAAATAATGTCTTTAGGTTGGGTCCAACGGACGTTAAAATGTTCGTAGCAGTAAATGCCGAAAGAGGGTTTGTGGGTATGTATGTGTGAGCTTTGTCAGTTTGGAATGTCTTTGATGTTTCCGCTCCTTTGCTCGAGTAAGTAGCTCAGGGGACAGCGAAGAAGAAGGTGAAAGGGAAAGGCGAGGCGAACATAGTGGATCGCTTGACGAGGTCAAGGGACTTGCTAATTACGCTCGCACTTTATCAACTCTAGCAATGCTTTCTGTGTCGGCTTTTTATTTCGTCTTTGTGGGTCCCAGGAGGTCATTTGGGAATTCACAATCGTATTTAATTCTGGGTTTCTCATTGGATGATAAATAAAATTCGGAATTTGATGTTTATTAATTTTTGGTTTTCTGGCGGAACATATGCGTGGATCCGGGTGCGCAAAGACCAGTTTTGGTCATTTGCTTTCTGGATCTCTGAGGGCAAGCATCCGGTCCCTCGCTTTGCTCGGTATCACCACATATCTATTGAACTCGTTTCTTGTTTGTATGCAGGCGGTTTGTTGATAGTAGAGGTTCTTGATTACCCCAATGCCTTTACCAAATATTTCGAGGTTACTGAGCATTTCTATCAATTCGTTGTGACGTACTTTGTCGAATGCCTTTGCATTATCGATAAAACATAGGTACACATCTTTTCTCATTTGTATTGCCCTTTCGGATAGCATCCTCAGCATAAATATGGCGTTTCTTGTTCCAGTGTCTTTGACGAAACCGCACTGTTCTTGTTCTATCTCTGGCTTGATTCTGCTTCGAGCTCTATTCATCAGGATTCGGGCGATCAGTTTTGTTATGTGGCTCATTAAACTGATTGTTCGGTGGAGTTCGCATTCGTTTGCACCTGGCTTCTTAGGCAGAGCTATGAAAGCTGATCTGCTTAGGTCGTCTGGTATTACACCACTGTTATAAATTTCATTAATTATTTCTGTAATTTTCTCTATGCCGAAATCACCTAAGGCTGTCATCATCTCTATTACAATGTCGTCTGGTTCAGCTGCTTTGTTTCTATTCAGTTTGGCCATTGCAGCTTCCACTTCGGATTTTAATATTTTCAGTCCGTCAGCAACTTTGTTTATTGTTAGTTACTCACTCTTTTCGGGGAAGAGATCTTTTACATATTCTTCCCATTGCTGGAGTATTTTCTCTTTCTCTTATATGATCGTTCCCATCCTCGGATTTTATACATCCTGTAGAGGAGCATATCCTTTGTCCTGTTAGTTCCCTTATTTCTTTATGCATGTCTGCTTTATTAGTCTTGCTCAAAATCTCCACTTCTGCACATTTGTTGTTGAGTCATTCCTCTTTAGCCTTTCTGCACTTGGTCCTTATTTCTTTGTGTAGTTTATTGTATTCCGTTCCATGTCTTCGCGTCGTTTTCTGTCTCCTTTGCATCATGTCAAACATCTCTTCAGTCATCCTCTCGTTTTTTTCTTCTGCGTCTGATTTCCTTTGTTTTTGGCTGATGTCACTAACGCTTCCTTTAGTGTGTACCATTTCGAGTTTCTGTTTCACACCTGTTCTTCGTATTTGTTTCTCACACTGTCAGTGTTTTTTTTTTTCTGTAGGTTGGGCTCATTCACGAGTGTGTTGTTTTGCAGTCTCGGTGCTGCACTAGGCTTCTTCAGTCTCCGAAGTTTCACCCTTAGTTTACAGATAACTGAGAGGCGGTCGCTTTCACAATCGGCACTTAGGTTTTGCATTAAAGCACTGTTGGACTTTTTTGGTACATATATATTGTGCTGACACCCATGAGCCAACCTATTTTATAGTTCACCAATAGAAGGCTTAACCAATCAGGAAGCTCAAAATATTCAATGCGACGTGTATAAAAGGCGGCCATATTTTTCCGAGTATTGGACATCAAATCCGATTCTGGAGAGTGTTTGATTTGAGAGTGATGGTCTTTGACGTTGTTTCATTGAACAGATTACGTGCGGCGAGGATACTCCTATGGCGGACATGGTCAACAGATGCCAAGAGGATACTCTATATCCAGGAACGTTGTCAACATTACCTTCAATCCCTTACTTTGTGACCATCATGGACTGTTGTTACTATATAATATACATTCGAGGGATTGATTCTCTATTATAATCAATACATAAACTGATTCCTTACTTTGTGACCATCATGGACTGTTGTTTTTATATATAATATTCATTCGGTAGACTGATTCTCTATTATAATCAATACATAAACTGATCCCTGCACTTTATCCATAAATTATGGCGAATTTTACCAACAACCACTGCGTTCCTGAATCTCCTGTTTAAGTTTATGTAATCGATTTGATTTTTCGTGTTGCCTCCTGGGTTTCTCCATGTTCATAGGCGTCTTGGCATTGTCTAGAGTGGAGTAGAAAGATTCTATTTCTATATCAGTGCTTTGCGTTGTTGTGCATAGACTACTGTAATAGCTATGTTGAAGGGTCTCCCTTTCAGTTTGACTAAGAGTACCCTTTCGGATAACTGGCAGTATCCTAAAACGCATTTCTTCATTTCTTTGTTCATTATTAAACCGACTCTCTTTTCGTTATTTGTAATTCCTCCGAATATTATCTTGTGGTTGTCGTCGCTGAAGTTTCCATTGTTAGGCCATCTAGTTTCGCATATTCCTATAATATTGATGTCCAATCTACTCATCTCTTGCTTGAAATTCTCGAGTTGGCCACAGTTGTTCAGCGTTCTGACGTTCGATGCCCCTAGAATAAGTTTTCGTTTGTTGCGCACAGTCGCAGGGTAAAAGTCCTGAGACACCTGTTGCTCATCTCGTTCCTTTCCAGGCGAGAGACAAACTTCAAAGAAATGTGTTCCCTTTACGCAGTTGGTGCTAACAGTTGCTGGATGACGGTCAGGTGCCACCTGTTGCCCACATCGGTCCTTATACCGTCGCCTTCTTCACGGTGATTTATCGAGACACCGCCTCTAATTAGCTGGCCGTTGTCTCTTTCAGAGTTCTTCCACCCTTTTTGTAGTTTTGTTTTGTCCACAACAGGTTGCTAACATCCCGCCTCACTCACAAGCCCGTGCAGTGGGTTAGCCAGTTTAGTCGCCGGCCTCTTGACACAAAATTTGTACATACCTGTGTCTATCAAAAGGGTTCGACTTCAAGAGTTTTATGCCTGTATTTACGGGAAAGTGTTAATAGGACAGTGAGTGGGTAGATAATGTGTATTATTTAGTTGCAAATTATACTCACTTCGTATATATGCACTTTCATGCAGGGAATCCAGCTTCAATTTTGAAGGTTGCAAGTGATATTAAAATATGCAAATAAAACCCTCAAAGTAACATGGAAAATTCTGGAAAAAAAGAATCTGTAAATCATTCTATGACCTCTGCCCTTTGTGCCTGAATGAAAAGCCGCAGATTATAAGGTCCCCTAAAAATAAAGTCCTGCCGAATTGTAGGAATGAATTAACGGTTTTATGTAAACATCGAAAATATATTTCTCTAAAATTTAATTAATAACAATTGTTCGCTTATAACTTTTGCCCTAATATTACTCAATTACTTGACTAAAATAAGTGATCCACACAATAGTTATTTGGATTCCTTAAGTCTAATATACCATAGTCTACCAAAATGACTTAATTCTAATTCTAAACTAAACAATTCAGCCCCTTTAACTGATGAATTAGTACAAAATCAAATGAAAAAAGCAACAAAAAAACTAAAATCCAACATTCTGTTAAAAATTATTGTCTACCCATTTAAATAATGTATGGTCCCTGTTTGTATTGTGCCCAGACAAAATTAAAAATTGTAATTTCTTGACATTATACTACTTTGTTCTCTTTCGCGACCCAAATTTTCAACTCCATAGTTCAATCGAATTCTCACTTTTGATTGAGCAATATTGACACACCTATAAGTATATTGTTTAACTTCCTCCAAACATTCCTCCTTAATTTTCTGAATAACCATGAATTCATCTTATATTTTCTAAATAAATAATTTTCACCATTTATTTTAAAATATTATCTGAAGAAGACCAGTATTGTTCTGTAACATGAAAATTTTTGTGTAGTGATATAAAGCTTTTATAAACCATTGTAATAACAAAATTACGATATACATACATACATACATACATACATACACATAGATAGATAGATAGATAGATAGATAGATAGATAGATAGATATGAACAGACTGCGATAGATAGATAGATAGATAGATAGATAGATAGATAGATAGATAGATAGATACGAACAGACTGCGATAGATAGATAGATAGATAGATAGATAGATAGATAGATAGATAGATAGATATGAACAGACTGCGATAGATAGATAGATAGATAGATAGATAGATAGATAGATAGATAGATAGATAGATATGAACAGACTGCGATAGATAGATATGAACAGACTGCGATAGATAGATAGATAGATATGAACAGACTGCGATAGATAGATAGATAGATAGATAGATAGATAGATAGATATGAACAGACTGCGATAGATAGATAGATAGATAGATAGATAGATAGATAGATGAAAGATATGAACAGACTGCGATAGATAGATAGATAGATAGATAGATAGATGATAGATAGATAGATACGAACAGCCTGCGATAGATAGATAGATACGAACAGACTGATAGATAGATAGATAGATAGATAGATAGATAGATATGAACAGACTGCGATAGATAGATAGATAGATAGATAGATAGATAGATAGATAGATAGATAGATACGAACAGACTGCGATAGATAGATAGATAGATAGATAGATAGATAGATAGATAGATAGATAAAGCTAGTGCTGTAAACAACATCGACAAGATATACTATAAAACCAAATAAATTCTAGGGGCACAAAGGGATAAGGACAAGTATATATTAATCAATACCCACAGAGACAAAACATATTGCAAAACTCCGCACAACACATAATAAAATATTGTCAAAAAGGAAAAGGACTTCCTAATAAACTTCATTCAGAAAACAAGCAATTTTTCCGGACTACCGAAAATTCACAAATCAAGTGAAATAAAAGCAGTCAACCAAACACAAAAATTTGAATATATTAACATCCAAAAATATAGTGACCTTACGTCTAGACCCATAGTCGTAGGACCAGCTTGTCCAATTAGCAAACTTAGTGACCTAGTAAACACCTTACTACAACTATTTTCTAAACATATTAAAAAGTACATCAGACACAATATCCAATTCATAGCTCCATACCACAAACAGTAGATCCAGATACACTCATGGTAACATTTGACGTTAGCAACCTATATAGCAACATATGTCATGAATTAGGTAAGAAAGCAAAATCATTCTGGATTGAAAACCCCCCGGAAATACTACATCCCGGATTCACCAAGGCATTCATTATTGATAGTATAGACTTAACCCTGAACAACTCTTTCGAATTTAATAACAAAAACCATCCAAGCCCAAGGTACCTCGATGATAATGAAAATGGTACCAATATATGCCACCCTAACCTTGGCTTACCTGGAGGAAAACATTTATGAAAAGATAAAACAAAATACAAAAACACACCATACGAAATCTTGGAAAAGATACTTTTTTTTTAATCGTATCACCCCGAGCAAGGTGGTAACGCCACTGATGTGCAGGGGGGCTACGTAACAGTGAAAAGATTGGAAAAGAGAAAGCCGGAAACCACATCCTAAACAGGGAACAAGGGATGAGCCTCTTAACCTGTTCAATAGACGTGGGTGGAGTGTGAACACCGGGCGATAGATAAACTTAGATGGTTGTTTCATCTTTTGGAAATCTCCATGAGGCAGTAGTAACGAATTATACAATTTACTCCAAAACTTACACTCAAAGATTAAATTCACCCAAAAAACATAACTTTTACGAACTGTCATTCTTAGATATACGAGGGTCATTCAATAAATAAGATGAATTTTACGGTATAAGGATTTCTAATACAGATAAAAGCTTACTTTTTTTTTTTCAACGTAGTCTCCCAGCAGTGTCACACACTTTTCCCATCTGTGCACAAGCTTCCGTATTCTCAACGTAAAAACTTTTGGACTGATGTCTCAGCCAATCGCTTGCAGCACTTTTGACTTCATCGTCACTTTCAAACTTCGTGCCTCTCCTGAACGCTTTCAAGGGACTAAACAGGTGAAAGTCTGAAGGGGCAAGGTCTGGGTTGTAAGGAGGATGAGGGAGCAGTTCCCAGCCCAGCTCGTTGATGATCTACACCGTTTGGGCTGCTGTATGAGGCCTTGCGCTGTCTTGATGCAAGACGGCTCCATGTGACTCCTGCGTTTGGTCAACAAATAGGCTCAAAGTCCTTGCAATGTCATCCACTATCATTTTTCTGTCAAACTGAATGAGGTCATTGACTAATTCGATCACCTCAAGAGACCTCACTTCTGTAGGCCTCTCAAGCCTGTCTTCATCCTCAACACTGCTCCATCCTTCTTTAAACAATTTAGCCCACTTGTAGACATTTTTGGCTGAAACATGTGGCACCATACACAGTTGACATTCTCCTATGAATTTCAACTGGTTTGTACCCTTCAGCAACCAAAAACTTGATAACTGACCTCTGTTCAATCCTGGAGCATGCTTTTTGGTCAGCCATCTTGGTTAATCTCCAAAACACTCAAAGTTTTTTTTCAATCTGCAAAAAAAATTAAATCCCTTTGAAAAAGAAGTAAAAGAAAGATTTTTTAAAAAAAGTAAGTTTCTATCTGTATTAGAAGTCCTTATACCAAAAAAATTAACCTTATCTATTGAATGACCCTCGTAGATGTCCTTATACTGAAAAATTCACCTTATTTATTGAATGACCCTCATAGATGTCCTTATACCGAAAAATTCACCTTATATATTGAATGACCCTCGTAGATGTCCTTATACCGAAAAATTAACCTTATTTATTGAATGACCCTCGTAGATGTCCTTATACCGAAAAATCCACCTTATTTATTGAATGACCCTCATAGATGTCCTTATACCGAAAATTTCACTTTATTTATTGAATGACCCTCGTAGATTTCCTTGTACCAAAAATTCACCTTATTTAGTGAATGACCCTCGTAGATGTCCTTATACCGAAAAATTCGCTTTATTTATTGAATGACCCTGGTACTTATCAAAAATAGGAATAACAATATTATCACAGATATCTACCACAAACGTACAGACACCCAAGAATATGTTCATTTTAAGAGTCATCACCCGAAAAAGATGTCCAAAATCTATCCCCTACTGCCTAGCATGTAGGTTTTGCACTTTAGTGGCCGACAAATACTTCTGAAAAAACGCCTAAAAGTATTACGCAAAACTCTCGAAAAATGAGGAGATCCCACTTCACTAATAAACAGGAAAACCAACTTTAAACCAACTACAAAATCCAAAGCAACGCAAAAACGAACAAATTCTGGCATATTTTTCTCAACATACGACAAAAAATCTATTTGCAGAAATAAGAAGAAACCACGACCAAGGACTTAACAAGAAGGAAAAAAAAAGATATCCTAAAAACCACCAAAATAACTAAAAGCAAACGCCAATCAAAAAAACTAAAACACATATTTTAATCTCATCCAAATTTAGTCAGCATACAATACAAAATTCAACAAGATGTGGTGTTTGTGATAGAGTTATTGAGGGGAAACCCCTATACTTTCGAAAACCACACAACAACATTCATAATAAAGAAAATCTTAAAGTGTAACCCCAAAAATGTAATTTATGCTCTTAGGTTCCCAAAACACAACAAATCTTATCATCCAAATGCTAAACAACAGTCTCTATGTACAAAAACAACATTAAATTACCAGACAACAAAAAACTTCTTGTGTCACAACACAACGACAAATGCAATAAGGGTGATTTTAAAATTATGCAAATATAACAAAGAGACGATTACCTTTACCTCCAAATACAAGAAAAGACATCATAGACAAATGTAAACCAACACTAAGCAAATCATAACCCTTCACACGTAAAAGTACACCATCCAAAGAACTTTATATATATATAGCATTATTCTTCAGAAATGAAATGAATTCTTTCGGTGACTGGCATGTGCATACACTGCTTATATACAACATGTTAAAATTTCCTTTCTTTGATTCCATACGCCTATGGCTTATGGGGTAGCGACTCCGACTGACACCAAATCGGTCGAGTTTCGATCCTGGCCAGAAGCAAGTGAACGTGCCCATCACACTTATGAGCTGTGGTACAGTGAAACAGGCTTGTATGTGGATGACTAATATATTATGCTCTCATTACGATTGAGCTCTATAGAGAAGAAAACTTTTTAAAAACAGTTTCCACTTCTGCGATATAAGCATTACTCTTCAGAAATGAACTTTTGGTGACTGGCATGTGCATACACTGCTTACATACAACACGTTAAAATTTCCCCGCTCTGATTTCATACGCCTATGCTTATGGCGACTCCGACTGACACCAAGTCGGTCGAGTTTCGATCCCGGCCAAAAGCAAGTGGATGTGTCTAGTCACACAGCAATACAGGCTTGTATGTGGATGTCTAATATATATATATATATATATATATATATAGAGAGAGAGAGAGAGAGAGAGAGAGAGGGAAGAAAGAGAGGGGGGTCACAAACACATAAACACACCACACAAAGTGCATGTATATACTGTATATGTTCCCTTATAATAATAATAATAATATATATATATATATATATATATATATATATATAGAGAGAGAGAGAGAGAGAGAGAGAGAGAGAGAGAGAACGAATATGTACGCACACACCGCCAAAAACAAACTCACTATATGGACTATACACATAGGCACACATGCGCACAATCTGCGCATATGCACACAAAAAATATAATAACACATTCACGCGCACACGCACAGGCATATTTACACAAATATAGAAAAAAGCACAAATTCACATTTACACACATACACACACAAAAAGTAAAATAGATACACAAACAAGAATTGAGGAAGAAAGACGCCATAAATGATATACGGTCAGTCAGTTAAGTGCCATACGTGATACACGCTTGGACGATCATGTCTCGAAAGAGACATGACTGACTGGGCAGAAGATTATCCCGTAGTAGTTTGCCATTTTCTGCGGTAGACTGGTTGCCAGCCAAGGCTATAGAACCCAATCTGTCCCGTTATTTGACTCATAGCTAAAGGGGGAAGAGATGTATTATATTATTAAGTAGTAATTAGTAGAGGATCAGTTTATTACTTCATAACAATATAAAACCGATCCCCCACTTTATGACCAGTACAAGTCTTAATTATGTTTCCAACTATTATATTCAGTCAGTCAGTTAAGTGCCATACGTGATACACGCTTTGGGCGATCATGTCTCGAAAGAGACATGACTGACTGGCAGAAAATTCTCCCTTAGTAGGTTGCCTTTACTTTCTGCGGTACACTGGTTGCCAGTTAAGGCTATAGAACCCAATCTGTTCTGTTATTTAACCCATAACTAGAGGGTAGAGACGGATTAATACCTTTCTCAAGGGTATTTGCGCGTAAGTGAATGCAAGGAATTCAACTGGAATTCGAACTCGGCTCCCCGATTTCTCGTTCCGAGCCGATATCCACTGCACCACAACGCACATACAAAAGATATAAAGGTCATCTAAAAAGATAACACAAACATCCTCCTTCCTTTTTTCTTTCTCTGACGAAGATCAATTATTTTATCCCTCAAAAAAATAAAAACAACAATTCAACACAAATTCGAATACCAAATGACTACTTCTAAGCACAAAAGACAAAAAAAGAAAAACATACGTAAAAATTTGTAATATGTACAACTATTCTTTGTTTGAAGAGGATCACAAGATTCGAAACACATGAAGCCGAGTTAAATTGATAAATGTAAATTGATACAACTACAATGTAGTGTATCAATTTACATGCCCGTTCAGAGATTTATCTCTGGTACTAATAAGAAACCCACTACATATATTGGTTTTGCTACAACCACGCTCTCACGTAGACTTACCTGTCACCTTTCTGATCAGAGTACAATTAAACAACATTTATTTGTATAACATAGCCATGTAGGTAATATCAGACAGATTTTAGTCAACAATACAATAATCTTCACTCATACACACAGTAAAAAGAACCTTCAGATATTGGAGGCCGTCGACATTATACCCAAAAAAACACGCTTAATAAAATCAAGTTTAAATCTGGTCATAACACATTACATTGCATTTAAATATATGGTTCTGTTAACATTTTGATCTCTCACGTAGTGTGACGCCATAGAACCGCATTACAAATTTACGAACTGCGTTTGCTATTTTTGGTAAATGTTATTGTTGTTTAGGAAAGTTTTATGTCAACACAAGATAAAATCGTCTTTGATGATGGATGTTAACGTTCATGTGAGCCGAAAGCTTAGAACCAATGTATAAAAATTATCATAATGTTGGAGAATGTTTGTCTTTATTTTCACCTAAAATTAAAGCCAAAATACAATGTTTAGACATTCATAATAATAGACATTCATTGTCACTTATATTTAACAGTATATGTTTAGAATATATATATATATATATATATATATATATATATATATATATATATATATATGATGTTTAGAATGGCTCATGATTAAACATAACAGACATCCATTGTCTCTTATATTTAACAGTATATGCTTAAAAAATTGTATGCTGCCTCGATATATATATATATATATATATATATATATATATATATATATAGTCATCCGCAGACAGATCTGTTTCGCTGTATCACAGCTCATCAGTACGGTTAGACTCCAATTGCTTCTAACCCAGGATTGAAACCCGACCGCAGTGGCGTCAGTTGGCGATTCTACCTCTGGGCCATGGGCGCACGGTAGAAGAAGGCAGACCTTTTAGCATGTATATTATCATTATACGCGCCCAATAGCCACAGTGCTCTAATTCATTTTACTAAATGAGCGATGCGTACACGCCAGAGTAGCTACTGTTTTTCAAAGTCTGCCATTCTTCCAGAGTGCTCCATCAGGGTGTGAGAGCGTAAATAGTCATCCGCAGACAGATCTGTTTCGCTGTATCACAGCTCATCTGTACGGTTAGACTCCGATTGCTTCCAATCCAGGATTGAAACCCAACCGAAGTGGCGTCTGTCGGCGATTCTACCTCTGGGCCATGGGCGCACGGTAGAAGAAGGCAGACTTTTAGCATGTATATTATCACTATACACGCCCAATAGCCAGAGTGCTCTAATTCATTAGTGAATGAGCGACGCGTACATATTTTATACACATTCTTTATATATATATATATATATATATATATATATATATATATATAAAGAGTGAAATAATTTCGTGTAATTCGTAAAATAATGACTATATCGATAGGCACACAAGTACATAGGTATATATGTATAAATTTGTATGCGCCTGTATACGCACTCCTGTTTAATGAAACTCTGATTAAAATGTTAACTGAGACATAATTGTTATTACAGTCTATATTGATTATTGCTTCGAGCTCTCATTAATGGGAGGTAAGAAAAGTCATTGAATGCGAAGTCAATATTGACCAACCAAATAGCACAATTATTTTTTTAGATTTGAATCCAGTCTTGTGGCAATTCCAAAAATCGCTTTCCATTCGGCTGTGTTATTAATATTGTAGTCAAAGACAATCATTATTTAACATCATAGCTTAAATATCTCCTGGAAACTGCATATCTTCACCCTTTATAAATAAAGATTTAAAGCAATGGTTTCAATTGAAATAAATGCTTCACGATAGAAGTGATATGTAAGTGGATCAAACATCCTATAAAGATGAGTCATACGTCAGTGTTTTACAAGAAATTATGAAAAAAAATATAAACCTCTAGCTTTTTCCTCTATCAACAGCGAAGACAGTGTGAATCACGTGTAATTCCACACAACTACATTCACTCATTGTACATATATACACGCGACAATCACGTGATAATCTTGCTTTCCCGCTTTTGCACGGGATGTATATATAGCAGACACATGGTACACCCAAAAAGTTGGCAGCAGTTTACGAGCGACACCAAGTCATAACTCCATGCTATTGCAGGGTTCGCGTTCTTCAATATCAAGTAATTCTCTCACGCACCCGCACTAATTGCAAGACGCAAGTAAATGCCTTTTAATTCTTTGAATAACACAATGTACTAATTATTACAGTTGGCACAAGAAATCTTCCTACACACGTCATGTAAAATATGAAGTCCAACTCATTATCTCTTACAAATCCATTCTTCTGTACAATACAAAGATGAACGTTATTCACCAACTCTATTTGCACAGTTCTTTTATCAATAATATTCCTCACACGAATTTCTTATCACACTGATAAATCTTTCAGCGACAATGAACATTTCTACTTACTTTAAAAGCTTTAACACAATTTTCATACAGTCAATGGAAGACACTTTCAAACAAACATTTTCAACATCTATGTAATGTATGTATTTCTTGTTATTGTTAATAGACTTTATAGTTTCAATTGATGCTTTGTCAATTTTATTCAACTTTCCATTTGTTTGTTTAATGAATGATTTCAACACTTATAAAAATAATTGTTGGTATGCAAGAATTTAGTTATGAAGTTCTTTTTGGAATTGGCCTTCTGCCATTTAAAATCCAAACCTAAATTAACCTTACATAGTAAGCCCGAACAACAGTATCAACCCTTCAGGTGTTCAGATAGGACATAACCCTTTTTTTCTAATCCTGAATATTACAACGCTATGTCTGGTTCAGAGTATTTAAAAAAAAGCTCCTAGAAAAAAAGAGATTAAGAAGAAATTCTTTTTCTAGATTATTTTCAACCAATCAGACGAACCGAACTTGAAACCGGCGACAAATCTGAAAAGCTTTGTGGGCCTGTCGTCTTGAGTATAAGAGAGCGGTAATGGGGCTTAAATTACTATTTACTCACGACATGCTTCTGATGATATTGTCAGAAAGACCGATTTGAGAAGAGGACGCTAGGCTCCGAGATATCGCATAGTCAACAAATAATTCCAGACAACATACTAAAATTTTAAAAAGAAATTGCCCTAAAGCATACTAAGTTTTTTCTTGGTGATACATGACAACGAACACGCAGTAACTATAATTTTCAAGTCAGTACCAAATTCAAGAAATTTATCACAACGGCATTTATTCGGTACTCTTTTATTTAATATTTTTATTTCAATTTTTTTAAAATTATTTCACCTCAAGCAAGGCGTTGACGCCACTGATGTGCAGGGCGTTACATAAGAGAGTTGAAGTATTAGGTAAGAGAAGAGTGAAGACAAAGACGAACCAGCTACAGGGGGTGAAAGAGAAAAGGCAAGAGAATTATATGAACACTGGAGTGAAGACAGTTACGAAGGTAGAGAGAAAGGAAAAGAACAAGATACACAGTATGTAGAAAGGGCTGGAGTTAAGTGGATAAGAGATGGGAATTGACATTGCATTTAAATTCCTGGAGGTTATAGCCGTCAGGAAAGCAAGTATATGGAAGGAAGTTCCACAGGAAGGAAGCGCGAGAAAAGAAGCTTATGGAATAGAATTGTCGCCTGCATTTGGTTGAGGTAACTGTAAAAACTTCCATCCAAGTGCGGACACTTCTGCAACTACGTTGTCCTATTAACTTCATACGGGTCAGAAAATTAAGGTCATAGACACCGCCTAACACACTAACCCGCACCCATTCTCTCAAACACTCTTCCTATGTACCTCCTTACTCGTCTATCACCCTCCTTCTGACATTTCCTATATCTAATCGCTCTCTCAGCACCTTCCCCTATGTCACCCACTGCGCTATAGTGGCAGGGAAATGCCTTGTTTGGGGTGAAAAGATTTTTTTAAATAATAACTAGTGATCTTCGCTGACAATCTAACGAATACTTTTTAACTTGAACGTTCCCACTTTTTTATGAATATTTTCCTCTTCCTAGCTTAATTATTTTTAAGTAACGAAAACAATATTTTTAAGTAACCAAAACAATATTTTTAAGTAACCAAAACAATATTTTGAGCCACTACACCCTTTTCTTTTCGCATAAAATAATAAAATAATAAATAATAATAATAAAATATAATAAAATATTCAATAATATAAACTAATATAATAAATATTCATAATAATAATATTCATATAATATTCATAATAATAATATTCATAATATTCATAATATTCATAATAATAAATATTCATAATATAATAATATAATATAATAAAATATTCAATATTAATAAAATAATAAAATATAAATAATAAAATAATAAAATAATAAAATAATTGTATTTTTATTTCACGCCGATTAGGAATCCATTTTATTAAGACAGCATTCGTTGCATTCACTTAAGCATTACACCACAACGCACAATATTATGCAAGCCAATGCTAAGCAAAGTAAGAGTACAAAGAAAAACGTTAACACACACAAGACATACAATCAAGTGAATATGGCATTCCGACTTCAAGAAAAGAAAAAAAAGTGTTGTGGAACGTCGGGAAATGTTGAATTAAATCGAATATCAGAAGGGTTTGAATACGAAGGCTGTTTGGTGTTCAAATTTCCACAAACGTTAAATATTAAAAGAAATATACTGGCAAAGATTGTATGATCACGTGTATTTCCACACAACTACATTCACTTATTGTACATATACACACGCTACAATCACGTGATAATCTTGCTTTCTCGCTTCTTTACGGGATGTATATATAGCAGACACGTGGTACACCCCGGGACAGTAGCAGCAGAACCAGAGAACACAAAGCAGGACAGTTCACAGCTGCCCACCCCCATAGCAGCATGCTATTGCGGAGTACGCGTTCTTCAAAATCAAGCAATTCTCTCACACACCCGCACTAACTGCAAGACGCAAGTAGATGTTTTTTTTTATTTCTTTGAATAACACTTGTACAAATTACTACAGTTGGCTCAAGAATCTTAACACGCACAACATGTAAGACCAACTCACCTTCTCTTACTAATCATTCTTCTAAACTTTACAAAGATGAACTTATCAACGGACTCAGAAATTTTCACCAATCTTCTAACAATATTATTCCTAACACAAATTACATATGACACTGATAAATCTTCCAGCGACAAAGAACTTTACAACTTACCTCAATTGCTGTAACACAATTCTATGCACAGAATGAAAGACATTTTTAATCAGACACATCCAACTTTTGTACAAAGTCTGTAATTCTGTTTTACAATTAATGCTTTGACTATTTTATTCAATGTTCCATTTACTAATTTCATAAATGATTTCAACCGTATAAAATTATTGTTGGAATGCAGGAATTTAGCTAGGACGTTCTTTGGGAAATGGCCTTGTGCCATGTAAAATTCAAACCTAAATTTCTATGCACATGAGGTCCCAACAATTGAAATAGCAAATAACAGCAAGAAACACAGGTTTTAAATTAACAGTAATTCAAATACAATTTATATACAAAAATATACAGATTGAATATATGTGTGAATGGTTGAAATGAATAGATTGCCTCTGAGTTGACGAAAGTCAGTTTAAGAAAGTTCAGCATAAATTACAAACAGTTCTGAGACAAATTTAAATGCTTTAAATTACAACGACAATTTTGAAAACTTATGACAAAACGTGTGTGTGTGTGTGTGTGTGTGTGTGTGTGTGTGTGTGTGTGTGTGTGTGTGTGTGTGTGTGTGTGTGTGTGTGTAAAAGTTCGTAATGCAGAGTTGCAAACCTTAGATTGATGAATTAGCAATATTTGTTTTAAGTAGTTGAAAGCAGTTGTCAACTTTTGGAAAATATTACTTGATTTGACGAATGACGAAAAATCAAACTTCAGTCTGTTAAGGTTCGAGACGAAGAGTGACATCTCTACACAAAGTATCCAGTTGGCGGGCTTGTCTAGTCGTGGGTGTTGAGTTAGCAAGGATCGCTATATCGAGTGGAAAAGCTTCGTGATGAAATTGGTCATTGGCGGCTAGTTGGACGTTGAGTTAGTTTAGGTCGCAGGAGAAGCCTTAATCCTGATTTCAACTATGATATTCAGTCAGTCACTTAAGTGTCATACGTGATACATGCTTTGGACGATCATGTCTCGAAAAGAGACATTACTGACTGGGAAGAAGATTATCCCGCAGTAGGTTGGCATTGCTTTCTACGGTAGACTGGTTGCCAGCCAATGCTATCGAACCCAATCTGTCCTGTTATTTGACTCATAGCTATAGGGGGAAAAGATGTATATATCATTAAGTAGTAATTAGAGGGGGGTCAGTTTATTGCTTCATAACAATATAACAGCGATCCCCCACTTTATGACCAGTAGAAGCCTTAATCCTGATTTCAACTATTATATTCAGTCAGTCAGCTAAGTGCCATACGTGATACACACTTTGGACGATCCTGTCTCGAAAGAGACATTACTGACTGAGAAGATTATCCCGCAGTAGGTTGACATTGCTTTTTGCTGTAGACTGGTTGCCAGCCAAGGCTATCGAACCCAATCTGTTTTATTATTTAACCCATAACTGGAGGGTAGAGACGGATTAATACCTTTCCTAAGGTATTTGTGCGTAAGTGAATGCAAGTGATTCAACTGGAGTTCGAACTCGGCTTCCTACCGTTCCATAAAACGATTTTTGGCAACGCGAGGGCAGATTGTGACAGCTTCCGATCTAATATATCGGAAGCTTCTTTGTTAACCTTCTTCAAGCATGCTGTCCCCAAGACTGCTTTCCTCATTTCAAAATAGATTCTTTCTGGAACTGAGTTTTTGTTCCCTGTCAAAAAAAAAAAAAAAAAAAAAAAACAAATCCAGCAAAAACCAAACATTCGGCCCTGGTTCACCCCTGAATGAACTTCAGCCATAGTTCACCGAAACCACTATTTCAATATCTATAGCAAGGCATGATGTAGTTCGACCCTTACTGAATTCAGAACTGCCCACAATCGCTGCAAAAAAGTTCTAGAAAACGCAAAACGTAGCTCCGCACAAGCTGCCCAAGCCAAGATTGAAAAAAAAAAAATAGATTGAATCCTGCGAATTCTAGAAGATCGCCAACCAAATGATGAATAGATTTAATGTGGCTTCCCTGTGTCTCTTCTACAAATACTTTCACGGCTTCTGCTCAGATGAACTTAGCTCACTGGTGCCCCCTATATATGAATTTACTAGAGCCACAAGATTAGCAACTAGGTCCCACCCTTTTACTGTGAAACCAATAAATTGTAAACGCAGATTCTACTCCAGCAGCTTCTTTTCTCTCACTTCCTGCCTGTGGAATTCCCTTCTGTTTACTTGCTTTCCCAACAGCTATAATCTTCAAGAATTCAAATGTAAATTCAAGTCATCTCCTAACTTTCATCCTCTCTCTCATGCATTTTTCTCCGTCCACTTCACGCTCATCGGTATTCTCATCCTTCTCTTAACCACTTCCTGACAACCCCTATAGCCTGTCACTCTTTCTCATAACTTTCCTCCTATGTAACCCCTTACACAACAGTGGCAGTAAAATGTCTTGCTTTGAGCGGCACGATTATCAAAAAAAGCGGTTGTACAAATTATAAATGGCCCAGAGGTCATATCTTCGTCGACAGACAAGGCGAGGTTCTTCACGTCAACATTAGCCTCAAACTCAACGTTTGACAAAGCACAATATCAGTAATATTTTCATTACAGCACAAGAACTCTCTAGACTTATCAAAAGCCTTTGCCCCTAGAAATCCACTGGCCCAGATAAAATGCTTGTGGTTGTCATAAAGAATGTCAACCCGGAATTCTAGCAAACTTATTCAACCGCCAGTTAAAGTAGAAATCCTTCCCAAATCTGTGAAAGGTGTCAAGCTTGTGTCCTGTTTTCAGGAATTTGAACGAGCGATCTCCTCGCTTCCAGTATAGATCCCTCAGTCTCCTCACTATCATCAGTCAGCCTTTTTTTTTTGTCAAGAAGCATCTAGATAAGAGCAACACATTTTTTTTCCAAGAACCCGTTTTTGTTTTTTCAAGAACACATTTTTTTCAAGAACACAATGTGAATATTTGGAAATATTCTTATGATTAAAATAACTTTGTGAACGAATAAGAATTCAAGTTCATACAAAATATCTGTAAAGTCTGGAGGATAACAAAAAATTATTTTAAAATAATTTTTTAAAAGCTTTTAATCACATTGCAGTTAAGGTAACATTTTTTTATTTCTATTTTTATGCAGTAATTTGAGCCACGTTCATTCTTGGCAAAGACTTATAAACTGGAGATAAATTTGAAGAGATGGAATTTCGCAGCCTAAGTCGATTTTTTTTTTTTTTTGTTGGTCTGACAACAAGTGAAGTCTGGTTGAGAATTCTTTGTTGGAAGCTGTTAAAAGTTTTCTTGTGTCTATTTTGAATGGTGCAAGTTTGTGCGTTGCATATTGAGTGGCAGAAATGTTAAGACAGGTGACGTAAAGGTTAGAAGGTGTTGACGTCGCTCTATGCCTCTGATTGTTGGCAGATGAGATTGGGGAGACATTTTTTTTTCTTGCGTGGCGAAACGTGTGGATTGCAGTATTCAAGAAATTCTAGGAATTAGTTATGGTCACAATTAATCAGATAGTTAAGTGCCATACGTGATACACGCTTTGGGCGATCATGTCTCGAAAGAGACATGACTGACTGGACAGAAGATTATCATGCAGTAGGTTGCCATTACTTTCTGCGTAGATTGGTTGCCAGCCAAGGTTATAGAACCCAATCTGTCCTGTTATTTGACTCATAACTAGAGGGAGAAGCGATGTATTATATTATTAAGTAGTTATTAGTGGAGGATCAGTTCATTACTTCATAGCAATAAAAAATAGATCCCCCACTTTATGACTAGTAGAAGACTTAGTCATGATTCCAACTATTATATTCAGTCAGTCGGTTAAGTGCCATACGTGATACACGCTTTGGGTGATCATGTCTCGAAAGACACATGACTGACTGGGCTGAAGATTATCCCGTAGTAGGTTGCCATTGTGTTCTGCGGTAGACTGGTTGCGAGCCAAGGCAACCCAATCTATCTTGTTATTTGACTCATAACTGTGAGGAAGAGACGGATTAATACTTTTCCCAAGGGTATTTGTGCGTAAGTGAATGCAAGGAATTCAACTGGAATTCGAACTCGGTACCTCGATTTGTCTTTCCGAGTCGATATCCACTGCATTAATAAACTTCCAATAAATGTGGCTATACATTAAACTGCAATTTGTTTTTATTTTTACAACGAAATTTGTGAACATAAATGTACGTGCGTACAAGTTGATTGTATTTCTTCAAAGTAAGCAGTTTTATTGTTTGAAATGCTTAAAGAACTGAACAGCTATCTAATGTAGTGGAAGTTCATACATTCAGTAAATGTCATTACTCACAATTTACGTGTGAAGAAAAGTGCAAAATATGGTATGTAGGTTTGATAGTCGTTGAGTCTTTTGATCTTCTGCCGCTTCGATCCTCTCATTGAGTAAAGAGAAGCTAATTGGCGTTATTTGTGTAAACGAAACTGGTACTTGACTGACTAAGACCTATTGCAAAGTCTCGTAGGTTTCTTCTAAGTTGTTTTCTTTATTTGCTGAAACCAACAGAGGTTGATGAAAAATTTTCCTTTCTACATCACTTGATTGACTTTGTTATTGTTCCGAAACTTTGTAATCATATTTTAAATTTTATTTTTGACGGCATTTTTAAATGTTTTTCCGCTTCATATATATATATATATATATATATATATATATATATATATAGGTAACTCCACTCATTTTTGATAACTTACTTTTAAATTTAAAACTTGAAATTTAGTTTTAATTGAAAGCTAAATGATTAAATTTACTATTTCCAGTAATTAAAATACTCTGGTGTATTTCAAACAGAAATTGTATTGATTGAAATATAAAATCTTTAAATTTTTCTGACATTTTTGAGTGATCAACACATTTGTAAACAAGAGTTAATTCTCGGTTTGTAAAATGTTGCAAAAATAAAAAATACGTCCCTGACACATTTTGGGAAAATTAGCAAATTTAATGTTAAATTAATCTGATTTACGCAAGTATTACTTATTTATAGCATGAAATTTAGAATAAAACTATTTCTTAAACACAGAGTTGAACTTTTTGAGCCGTTCCGCCATAATCGAAATGTGTTGACAGATTGACAGATGAGATGAGATAAGTGCATGGCAATCATAAGCGACATAAGTGTACAATTTTTTTCCGGTTAAAGGGAAGAAAACCTGAAAAACATAACCTTTTATTGTACACACATAAATTACCACATAAAACAAAACGAAATTGAAAATTATTTTAAAAATACGATTGTTAGATGATTTGTATTAAATTTTTCAGTTTTCCATTTGTAAATATAGTGTTCACCTACCAACCTAACATCAACAAGTCTTGGAAATATTTTAAAAATATTTTTGAAACTTTATAGATTATTATAATTCAAAAACAAAAATGAAAAGAATTCTTTTAAAATTTCATTGTTAATCGAAAAATATTTTTTCTTCAGACTATAATGTCCTTAATCTATATTATGTATTAAAGCAATTAAAATCTTATCTAATTAAATAATTTCATAGTTTTATCGCATTTTTTATTTTACTATTCGGAGCAGATTTTCAGTAAAAGTGGTCAAATAGTTTTAAAAAATAATACATGATTTACATTCCCCAAAGAGTCAGACGTTTAACCGGGTATATTGCTGGGTTTTAATCAAACGTTAGGCTATCGTTTAAGCCGATACATTAACCCACTTATGTAAACTGCCCATATTTCTCTTGTTGATATTGGCTGGTACATGTTGGTTAGTAACGCGTCTTCTACCCGTTTAATTTCACAACCATACATACATGTAAGCGAAGCGACAGTTTGACGGACATGAAGCTGTTGAGTCTTTCTTGCTTTTAAATTAGGGAACTCGATCATGTTTATTAAATTGATCTTATGTCAAACAAAACTGAACTCCCCACAATTTAAAGGTTATCAGAAGCTTGAAGAAAAAATGTGTTTCATTTGTATGAATAAGAGAAAGTCTATTTATAGAACAGAATAACATCGATTTTGTAGGAGGATAAATTATTAACTGCGTAAATGACTAAGAGAATGTGTAGTATAGCGGGTATCTCTTATTTTATTTATTCTTTTTCTACTTGTAGTAGGATTCCGTTCTAATGAAGGGTAATTGTATACCGTTGCAGGTTAACGGAATTTGGCCTTGTGGGAAGATAGCCTACTATAAGTCATAAAATGATTATAAAATCAAGAAAGGCAATTTGAGTATAAAATAACATTTATATATACACATTTCAATTAATGTTTTTACAATTAAAATAAAACTTGAATATAAGTCCAAAGGAGGTTACAGTGTTCATGGAAAATATAATACTGAAAAGATAAAAGGCTTAGTAGTGCGATTAATATTCATTTTGAAGTTGCCGCTTCTAAGGTCAGTAAGTACTTTTGAGGAATGTCTTTGAAGAGGTCAATAAGTACTTTTGAGACAGGGAGAAAGAAAGCGGCCAGCATAGTAGCCGCTCGACTTAAGTCAAGGGAGAAACTAATCAGCTCGTCCGTCTCCTCCGGTCTGTCTAACGATGCTTCGTCTCCGCTTTTTATATCTGCCTTTTGGATCAAACAGCTTGTTTTGGATTTTCATACTTGAATTTGATTCTGGACTTCCCATTGGTAAATAAAATTCGCGTAGGCTGGCGAAATGGAAATTTAATATTTGGTTAATTTTTATTTTTCAACCGGAACATCTGTGCGAATCTACCTGCGCGGAGATGACTTTTATTCATTCGCTTCCTGGTCGGCATAGAGCCAACATCCGGTTCATCGCTTTTGCTCGGTCGGTATCACCACAGTAATACGGAGTTAAATGAATTCAGAGTTCGTAGTTGTAGGGAAATATGTGTGTGCGTATGTGTGCAGAAAAAGATTAACAGTAGTTAGTCTGTGTTCCTTTTTTTCTTTATGTTGAAAGGAAGAGGAAAAAAGCGATAAAGAAAAATTGTACTTATCGACGTTAATTTTAGGAGTCTATTGAAGTGTCTTATTGTTGTTGTTGTGAGACGAAGAAGAAGGTGAGGACGAAGAAAAAGAGATAAAGGAAAATAGCAAGCGAGGAGAGGAAAAGCGAATGTATGTTGACGAAACGTCACATCCGGTTCTGTGTTTTGAAATGTTTCTTTTAGATCATGGCCGCTCCCATCTGACTGATTCAACTTTCTTTCTTTCTTTTTATATCAAATAACATTTTGACACTGGCTTGTTAATTTCTTTCAATTTTGTAAATCGCTTCTTTTTCATTGGCCAGAAAATCTTTTCACACAGGCTCGCGAAATTTGCCGTCGTCTTTTTCCTTCACTACGGAGTCAATTTCTTTTTCTAGTGGTTAAAAAGATTTTAGCACTGGCTCGCGAGTTTGTAAACAATAAAGAAAAAAGAGGTACTTTTATTTCGTATTTACCACACTTCATTTTTTTTTTTTTTTTTTGTGAGTAATTTTTTTCCAAAGTCTTACTCCTGTATGTCACTCACGCAGGACAAAGACGTGGTCATATCCATTACATACGTGAAAGCAAATTCACATGCAGAGTGTGCATGACGGACAGAGAATCAAGTCTTATATTGTTATATAGATTAAATTCGGAATATTACTACAAAATAAGTCTTAGCATTCATTTAATCGATTTAACGGACATCTTGTTTCTTCTGGGCTACTGTTGACTTTTCTGTCAGTCATTGAATACGTGTGCGTCACGAGGTTTCATTAAACAGTGACACCATACTCTCTGTAGGTGGCAGCCATTAGACAGTTGTCGAAAAAAAAAGAGATTTATAACTTGATGAAATCTAAAATCGACTCAGCGTAAACTTGTCTCCTTTATTTCATTGCTTGCTATTGGTTTAAAAATAACTCTTCCTTTAATTATGATTGGTTGGATAATGTTTTTTAAGTGTTAGGATCGTGATTCGTGATGTTTGGAATGTGCGTGGCGAATTTGTGCCAATTTACGTTCCGGCAAAACTGTTTGAGACCGGAAATGATTTGAAGTGTACAAATCTGACCCGTATTTACCTCAGTATGATTTCAGGCTCTGAGGTGACAACTTCCGGTTGTCTCTCAAGGGCTGTTTTATATATGTTACTAGTTTGTAGTAAATAGAAATCCCGTCTGGAAAAGTCATGCTGATCAAAATTGTTCAACTTATATATATATATATATATATATATATATATATATATATATATATATAATAAATGTGCCGGTTCAAATAATATGAAAATTTCTACAAATAAACTGCAAGAAAACTGAATGCATATTCGTAAGCAAAAAGAGCAACCCAAAATGCCAAATACAGGTGGGGGATACTAAAATCAAGCAAGTACAAAAATATTTAAATACCTAGGAAGCGTTCTAACAGGAGATGGAAAGTGCGACACAGAGATCCGAAGGCGAATTGTCATGGCGAAGGACGCGTTCCAGAAGCTGAGTAAAGTACTAAGACACAGGAAAATTTCACTAGAAACAAAAAAGAGAGTACTAGATTACTATGTGATGTCAGTTCTTCAATACAGCAGTGAATGTTGGACAATATCATCTATGATTAAGGAAAAACTTGAAACAGCGGAAATGTCGTTCCACAGAAGGATGCTGCGAATATCATGGACCAAGCATGTGAGCAATGATGAGGTGCTGGAAAGAATGGCAACGAAAAGAAAATTAATAGTGAGCATCAGTAAGAGTTAACTGAAGTTCCTGGGACAGGTAATGAGGAAGGAGGGCTTGGAGAAACTGATACTAACAGGCCAGATAGAAGGAAAAAGAGACAGAGAAAGGCAGCGGATAACATATTTGAAGGGCCTGAGCATGTGGATGATGGAACGGGGGTTTGCGTGGTGTAACAGGAGAAAACATACTAAAAGCCACAAGGGATAGGGAGACATGGAAAGCCATGATCGCCTACGTCCTGAAAGGACAGGGCACGTAGAAGAAGAATATGTATGCCAACTGTTTATAAGAAATTATAATGTGGATATAAAATGGGGTATTAAATCTATATTATAATCAATGTATAAACTGATCTCTCTTTTTGTGGCCATGCTAGTTTTTATACATTTATATTCTAGATTTATGGGCTTGAGCTAGTGGATGGCAGAGCTGGGTCTGGGTGGTGTAACAGGAGAAGGCGTACTAAGAGCCACCAGGGATAGAGATACGTGGAAAGCCATGATCGCCTATGTCCTGAAGGGACAGGGCACATAGAAGAAGAATATATATGCCAACTGTTTATAAGAAATTATAATATGGATATAAAGTGGGGGATCAAATCTATATTATAATCAATATATAAACTGATCCCTCATTTTGTGGCCATGCCAGTTTCTTTACATTTATATTCTAGATTTATGGGCTTGGGCTAGTGGATGTCAGAGCGGCGTTTGGGTGGTGTAACAGGAGAAGGCGTGCTAAGAGCCACCAGGGATAGGAAGATGTGGAAAGCCATGATCGCTTACGTCCTGAAAGGACAGGGCACATAGAAGAAGATACCAAATAAACACTGTGCTGTGATAGCGGTTGAGAGGAGGGGGACTGAAGAAAATAATTTTTATTCTGCTGAGACTTTTATTCGAGACAGAAAAGTATCTTCGACAAATTCATATTCCAAAAAGGCATGTAAATATAATGTTGAAACACCGGTTCTCGTACAATCATCAAAGTTAAGCAACATCGAACCTGATCAATACCAAGATGAGTGACCGCTTAGGCATACCAGGTGAGGTAGCTTGGTTGTGCGGGTGGAGTAACGGATAACGGCTCAGAATTGGGAATCAGAGTTCTAATTCCGATTGAGTTCGTTATATTCACTTACGTGCAAACAGCGATGGAGGAAGTATGAATCCACTTCTTCTCTCCCAAGCTATGGGTTAGTTAGTAAAGACTGTGTCAGCAAACCAGTATTATCTTTAAATCTTTAAATTCTTACAATCTAAAATATATTCTGGCTTTAAATAATATGTGAAAGGTTGATAAACCATAAAAAAAAAATCAATAAAAAAAAAATAACACAGGTTGCTACTTCCTTAATACGGAAAATATCAAAGATTCTTGTGATAGAAATATATATGTGATGGTCACCGTTATTTGGTTAGGGTCAAATTATACAGCTTACAACTTCCTTGATACGGGAAATCTCAACGTTTCTTTTTTTTTTTATCATTTCGCCCCAAGCAAGGCTGTACTGCCATTGGTGCGTAGAGGATTACATAAGAGGAGAGTGAAGAGAAAGAGGAACAGATGACAGGTGTCAGAGAATGGTCAAGAGAAGGCTAGGAATACTGGTGTGAAGAGAGTTGCGTGAGAGTAAGATGAAAAAGGGAGAACAAAAAGATTCAGGGGGTGTTGGGGAAAAGGTAAAAAAAGTATGGGAGTTAAGGGTGTAAGAGATGGCGATTGCTGTTGCATTTAAACTCTTGGAGATTGTAACTATAACGGAAGCAAGTATGCGGAAGTGAGTACCACTGGTGGGAAGAACAAGAAAAGAAGCTGTATAGTAGAAGCGACGGCTGCATTTGGTTATTTTGACTGTAAAAGTGTAGGACCTCGTTGTCATTTTGGTTACTCTAGTAAATTCTTGTAGAGGGGCAACAGGGAGCTAAGCTCGTCGAAGTAGAAGCCATGAAAATATTTGCAGAAGAGACAGAGGCAAGCCACATATCGTCAGTGAGAAAGTGGATTGTGTCGAGCTGTCAGATCGAGATCGATTGCATTGCAGATTCTCTTCTGGAACCTGTCGAGAACCCCGAGATGAATAGTAGGGGCGCCTGGCCAGATATGACAACAGCATTCAATGCATGGGCGAATGGTTGATTTGTATATGTGCAAGATGGACTCAGGCTAGAAAAACTTCCTGGCCCAACAGAGACCCAAACTTCCTAGCAGTAAATTTAGCTATTGGTTCAATATAGTCGTTCCACTTGAGGTCAGCTGAGAGAGTGAGGCCGAGAAGGCACAGTGTATTGCTTTCAGGAAGACTAGCTAGATCTATGTTAAGCGGGGGCATTACGAAGTCTAGGGTGATTAACGGATAGCAGCTTCGTTTTGGAAGTATTAAAGATTACGAGCTATTTCTACCCCAGTCCACCACAGATTGGGGGTCCTTCTCAAGATCAGCAGCGATGTTATATTTGTCCGCCTTGACAGATTTCTGACTGAGGAGGGAGTAAATGGTGTCGTCAACATAAATGCCTCCTTGGGATTTGATCACATCGGGGATATCGTTATTGAAGATCAGAAAGAGCGTCGAACCTAGGATAGAGCCCTGGGAGACACCCGCGTTCATGTGATAGGATCTGGAGGCGTGCCCGTTTAAGTCGAACTATGCGGTTTGATAAGAACGAGTAAATCAAACCAAGCAAGCGTCCAGTGATACCATAGTCCTGCATCTTGCGCAGAAAGTCGGTGTACCGGACCCTATCAAATGCTTTGGAGATATCCAGGGCAACAGCTCGAGCTTCGACGTTTTTATCGAAGGCCTGGTATGTATATGTACTCGGTGATGGTCGTTAGCAAATCAGCTGTAGACCTGGCAAAGCGGAAGCTATACTGTATGTCCGAGAATAATTTATGGGTGGTGAGATGTTGAAATATTTCAACATTGATGATAACCTTGAACACTTTCCCGAAAACTACTAAGAAAGAGGTAAATTAATAATATGGTGTGTAGAAACATGGGCAAGGAGAGTGTAACTATATGACAATATAAATTGCATTTCTTACCCCAGTCCGCCACGGAGGACTTTCTCAAGATAAGGAGCAAGATTATCTTTGTCCGCCTTGGCAGATTTCTGACTGAGGAGGGAGTAAATGGTGGTGTCGTCAGCGTAAATACCTCCTTGGGATTTGATCACGTCAGGGAGATCGTTGATGAAGATCAGAAAGAGCGTCGGGCCTAGGATAGAGTCCTGGGAGACACCCGCGTTCGTGTGACAGGATCTGGAGGCGTTCCCGTTTAAGACGACTTTCATCATGCGGTTTGATAGAAACGATTGAATCAAAGCAAGCAAGCGTCCAGTGATACCATAGCCTTGCTGATTGCTCAGAAGGCCAGCGTATTGTAATAAAAATATATATATGTTTACCGTTATTAAGTTAGGGTCAACTCACGTAGGTTACAACTTCCTTGATATCCCGACATCGATCCTAAGTGAGAAAAGGAAGAACTAACCCCTTGGGATTCCCAGTTATTTCTTTTTGCGCATCCCTAAAAGCTGAAAGGGCACCTCGGTGTGGTGTCATGGTTAGCAAGCTCGTCTCGCTAGAATAATTATAACTGAGTAGTGAGTTCGATCCTCACTGGGTACCCCTTACTTTCGGCCGTGTGTCACTTCTAAGCAACGCTTAGAAAATCACCTTCCTCCAGGTTTGGGGGTTGGGCGCAGGTCTAACAACAACCTTGCCGCATAAAAAAACAGTTTGTTACGGAAACAGCAAAAACGCTGCCCTAGACACCATTAGGTGTAAGGAAAGGTTTATTTATTATTTATTAACAGCTGAAAATGGGTTGAAACTGCTGACAAGGTTAACAACACATGCGTTTAGCTTTTACCATAAGTGTTAGTAGAGATATTACTTAATAAGTAGTTATATCTTTAACTTCCGAAGCAATCCTATCTAAGCTTATTTATAAATGGAACTTTGTGTGTGTGTGTGTGTGTGTGTGTGTGTGTGTGTGTGTGTGTGTGTGTGTGTGTGTGTGTGTTAAACCGATTTTCTTGAAATTTACACAGTTGTACTATAAGAGTCTGCGAGTGTTCTTAGCTAGGTTTTGTGTCGAGGTACCCCCGATAAATATCGAAAATCGATAATCGAAAAAATCGGGTTATAGAAGGAGTGGTCCGATTCTCATCAAATTCGATACACTCATAGACAAAGACATAAGAAACGATATTCAGAAGTTTCAAGGTTGCAGTTCTTACAATAGTGCAGAAAATCGATAATATATATATATATATATATATATATATATATAAAAGGCAAGATGTTTGCGTGTGTGTGTGACTGTTTATCTGCCTGCATGTCTATTTTTTTTCAGCCCTTTTATTTTAGTTTTTTTGTAAAAAAGGAAGGTGAAGCAATAAAAATATTGTACTCATTGGGCGTTAGTTTTTATGGGGTAGTTGAAGATGTCTTGTTGTTGTTGTCTTTGACGATGTGTGGGTGAAGACGAAGAAAGGAAAATTGGAAGGAGAGGTAGAACGAATGCATGTCGACGAGACACGACAGGGCGGCGGAATGAAATTTCTTCTTTACATTGCGACGGGGTCCTTCAGATTACCGCTCCCATCTCGGACCAACTTCACCGGTCAAGTGACGTGATTAAGTTGTGAATTTTGGTCACGTGGTTGGATCGAACGACATACCCATTTTTTTTTTTTTAGGTATTAAGAAAATGTGACCGGGGTTATATATCAATTTGCTATTTCCTCTCCAATCAGAATCCAGAATTTCACTTTTCACACTGACTTGTGAAATTTGCTTTGGTCTGGGTTTTTCCAAAATGTTTTCAGTCGTTTTGATCCGATTTTGCGGGTGCGCAATTTTCCTTTTTTCGGTTGAGTTAATTGTTAGATGATATAGGATTTTCATCCTATATTCTATTGTGTACTCTAATCATCAGATGTCGGATGATGAATTTTGTTATGTGGCTCATTAGTTTGATTGTCCGGTGGATTTGGCATTCGTTCGCGCCTGGTTTCTTGCGATGAAAATAGATCTGCTTACGTTTTTCGTTTTATTAGGCGAGATTGCTGGTGAAACACTTATCGAAAAATAGAGATCACAAAAAAGTTTTTATTGTTTTCTTTTAAAACAGATATTTGGTGTGAAGTGAATTTTTAAATACTTCTTGTTAATAAATTCTTATACTAGTGTTTGTTTAGAGCAGTAATCTTTACTGCTTAACGACGACAGTATTTAATGAAAAGTGGTACTGCATCGGATAAGAAATTAATTAAAAGCAACCTTCTTCTTCACTTTACAAAAATTCACAATGACGTGTGAAATCCTGGTTTTCCCAAATATAAAAAAGATTGACCATCTGCTTAAAGAAAAAGTCCAGACCAGATTTCGCAAGTAGGTGTTAAAATGATTTTTGACCAATGAAAGCGACTTACAGGACCAAAAGGACTTCGCGAGTAAGTGCGAAAAAATCTAGATTACAATAAAAGGACTTCATCGGCGTCAGTCATTCAGGAGTCAGATGGGAGCCGCGAGACGAAACATCTAAAATGTAACTTCAACTTCAAGCAACTCGGACATTGTCCTCTTCCTCTTTCTCCTTATTTCTTTCAACAATTACTACTACAAACATTTTGTACGAACTCTTGATACCCTTAACTTTCTCATTGAACATTAATTTCTACGAATTCTTGTCATTCCTCCTTTAATAAATTTCTATTTTAAAATGCAAAATGTATATTTTATTCTTACACTATTCCACACATTCCATCCTGCCGACAAACAACCTTCTGATAATCATTCTGATGATAATTCTGCATAAACTTGTAAGCTCTAGGGAGTTCGGTTAAGTCTGACACAAGGCCGAACAAAAGAAACATTACCCAGCTCCTTACACTTCAAGTCTTCGCACCTCAATTCAAACTTTTACTGACATTGTCAGTCAGATAAATGCCATACGTGATACACGCTTGGGCGATCATGTCTCGAAAGAGACATCACTGACTGGGCAGAAGATTATTCCGCAGTAGGTTGGTATTGCTTTCTGCGGTAGACTGGTTGCCGACCAAAGCTATAGAACCCAATCTGTCCTGTTATTTAACCCATAACTGGAAGGAATAGACGGATTAATACCTTTCCCAAGGGTATTTGCGCGTAAGTGAATACAATGATTGTACAAGTCTGTTAAATAAATGTTCTTTCTTCAGATAATTGTCGCGTCTATTTAACTTTCATTTCATTTCGACTTGCAGTCTGAGGCTGGCTAGCAAACTAAAAACCATAACACGACAGTAACACTGACTCATGTAACTTGATTTTCTTTCTTCGTTTCTCAATTTTAGTATTCATCCAGCATCTGAATCCCTTAAAAAAATCATTTTACCAAGAATGGAACGTGCCATGTTGTTTTTTTTCGGATTTTTTTTTTCTTCTTCTTCTTCTTCTTCTTCTTCTTCTTCTTCTTCTCGTAAACTGATTGGTTGTTTGCCACCAACCAGCGTCTCTCGACTGGCCAGTAACTCGCATATAAATGCCCAACTAGCTGACGTCATCAATCAAGCAGACGGGAAGGTGGCTGGAATTGAGTCTTACGGGCTGAAGGTATGAAATAGAGATTATTTTTTAAATTTCCCCCTCTTGTAATTCTACTTCTGAATTAATTTTTGAGTAGTTAAATTGTGTGCTTTTATTTATATTAGTTCTAAGCTGTAGTGGACGGGTTTTAATTAAAATTCCAATGGATTTTTTTTATTTTTTTTTTACTTCCGTCACCTCGCCACCATAGGCTTTTTCGGTTTTTTATTTATTTAAATTGTGCTTTAAGAACAACATTCCGTATTCTTGTTAATGAACAATAAAATAAATAAAACAGAATATTATGAAAATGATTCCCGTGGAAACTAGCAGTTCCCACTCTCTGTTTAAGTGTTTATGAAATTTCTTTTTTATATATTTGCGAAAGATTTTCCATTCGAGTTAAGTTCCTTTTATATGTTATTGCGGAAATCTGAATTCGAACAAAAATTTTGATCTGTTCAATCAATTTTGAAGTTACAACTTAACTAACAATGTTTACATAATAATTTCCCATTCTAATCAGTTTCTTCACCAACTTAGTACTATGATATTGGTAAAGGTAATGTTCTTTTTCTTTTCGGTAAATTTTTGTTTTGTTCTCCGAAGGCCTTTACCCCGTCAAATCTTTCCTAAACTTCCTTAATTACGTGCAAATGTATATGCTGAACTCAAATCGATAATTGTTTATTGAAGAAACTTACCTTTTTTTTCCTATTTTCGATCAGAAAAAATCGGACTATATCTCACCCCTAACCACCGTTCTCATATCTGATTCACCGCTGAATGACTTGAGGCGTAGGATACTTATCTCGGCCCGTTTAGTACCTTTGAGCAAATACTCGGCGATTTGTTTGGGTTCGGAACTCAATTTCCGCGTAGTAATTGTAAAAAGGAAGTAAATTGGTCGAAAAATCGGCAAACTACGCGTGAAGTCATTCTGCAGTGAATAACATTTTTATTTATTTATTTATTTATTTATTTTTTTTTTTTTTTTTTTGTTGAAGCGTGGTTACGGGGTGAGATAAACAGCGACAAGAAGTTCGATAGTTTTCTGGTTGTAAACTTGAAAAAAGTTAGGTTACGTCAAACAATTATCGATTTGAGTTCAGCATTTACGTTTGCACAGAAATAAGGATGTTTTGAAAAGATTTGAAGGGGTAAAGGCCTTCGGGAGAAAAAAAAAACAAAAATTTATCTTTTTTTTTTGTTTTGTTTTTTGTTTTTTTTATTTAGAAACTTCACATATACAAATCTACCATCCGCCCGTGCATTGAATACTGGTGCCATATCTGGTCAGGTGCTCCTGCTATCAACCTAGGTGTCCTTGACCAAATCCAACGGAGAATCTGTAATGTGATCGATCCCGACTTGGCAGCTAGAATACAGTCGCTTTCTCACGGACGCAGTGGGGCTTTCCTGTGTCTCTTCTACAAATACTTTCACGGCTTCTGCTCCGATGAACTTAGCTCACTGGTACCTCCGCTGTATATGAATTTCCTCGAGCCACAAGATTAGCAACTAGGTTCCACCCTTTTACTGTGAAACCGATAAATTGCAAATGTAAATTCTACTCCAACAGCTTCTTTTCTCGCTCTTCCCGCCTGTGAAATTCCTTTCCGCATACTTGCTTTCCCGACAGCTACAATCTTCAAGAATTCAAATTTAATAGTCATCTCTGTCTCACTAACTTACATCCCCTCTCTCTCTCTCTCTCTCTCTCTCTCTCTCATGCTTTTTCCTCCGTCCACCCCACTCTCATCAGTACTCTCTTCCTGACAACCCCGGTAACCTGTCAATCTCATAACATTCCTCCTATGTAACCCCCTGCACAACAGTGGCAGTAAAATGCCTTGCTTGGGGCCACACGATTATTAAAAGAAAATTCAGTAGTAAATAGTAGTTCTTCTATACAAATTCCCTTCCTTTTTATTAAAAAAATAAAATCTGGGGTCAATGAATGTGATTGAGTTTATAAGGTACCTCTAAAGGAAAGCATACCTAAGGTGTGTTAACTAAAAGAGGAGGAAGAAAGAACACAGTATTGTACCATGACCTTCTTTAAAGGTCATGATCGTACTCACCGATGGTAGGTCTGGGAGGGGAAGTAAGTGCTCTGGCGACGTCGTCTAAAATAGTAATTTTTCTCCCGACCGAACCAGGTCCAAGGGATTGACGATTCTTACAGGCGCTCTGGCCTCACCGAATCACGTTGAACGAGACCTAGAGAGATTAAAAAGTGCTACATTCTGTTGTACACTTCAGTCGTTTACAAATCTTTTGTAAAGCTCACTAGTTACGGAGAAGAGAGTGCTGAGTGTTACCAGCCATTTGACTTTCGTTACCGTCATAAGGAAGACTTCGCTTGTAAGCAACATCAGAATTTCCATTGCAAACCTTGAAATCGTCTTTCCTTCCCCCTACTTGTCGGTGAGATAATCCTGGCAAAGCTTAAAACGCATTAAAAAAAAATAACTTTCTTGAAGTTTTATTTTCAAGTTAATAGATTAAATTCAATATTTCCAATAAACAAAAATACTTTTTATTTCAAACTCAATTTAAATTGAGTTTAAATTTTAAATAGTGAAATTACTTTATTATTAATTGTAAAAACGTCCATCGTGACAAATTTGTCAACACAACGTAATTCTTTATTAAATATATTGCAAGAATATAGTTTTCTGAAACTTGATATGAGGAAGATTAACTGATTTGAAACAAATATTATTTTTAGTTTAAAATATCGCAGGAAAGCATTTATTTAACACAGAGAACTGTGTTTTTATAGTGTTGACATTCGAACTGACAACTTGTAGCTGATAAGAAATTAATTAAAATCAACATTCTACTTCACTTTTACAAAAATTCACAATGACGTGTGAAATTCTGGTTTTCCTAAATAGAAAAAGGATTGACCATCTGTTTAAAGAAAAAGTTCAGAGCAGATTTCGCAAGTAGGTATTAAAATGATTTTTGACCAATGGGAGCCTTTTGCAAGACCAAAAGGACTTCGAGTAAGAGCGAAAAAAAAATTTTGCAATAAAATGACTTCATCGGCGTCAGTCATTCAGGAGTCAGATGGGAGCCGCGAGACGAATCATCTAAAATGTAACTTCAACTTCAAGCGATTCGGATATTGTCTTCCTTATTTCTTTCAACAATTACTACTCCGAACATTTTGTACGAACTCTTGATACCCTTAACTTTCTCATTGAACATTAATTTCTACGCTTTCTTGTTATTCCTCCTTTTAATAAATTTCTAATTTAAAATGCAAAATGTATATTTTATTCTTACACTATTCCACACATTCCATCTTGCCGACAACCAACCTTCTGATAATTCTGATGATAGTTCTGGATAAAACTTGTAAGCTGTAGGGAGTTCGGTTAAGTCTGACACAAGGCCGAATCAAAGAAATATTAACCATCTCCCTACGCTACAAACTCTCTCGGTAGACATGTTTGTAAATGTTTTCTTAAGTGAGCACAACTGTGTAAATTACTTGACGAATATATAACGAAAACGCCTTTTTTATATATTTTTTTCACTAGATAGTGTTCTTAAAAACGTAAGAAATATTCTAAGTAATCTAATATTTTATTGAATCTTACGTACTTTGATTTTATAGTCTTATTAATGAAGGCTCTTGTTGAAGAAGTGCTAGAACACAACAATTTTAAATTTTTAGAGTTACCATTCTTATTTTCTGATAATGTCGTGTATGGACCTCCATATTTACAAACATCGGCACGTTTCGTTTACACACACGCACAAATCAAAATTCTTTTTAAAATACTGGGAGACACTGAATAAGCTTTCTCATTTATTATTACTAAATAGATTTATTTTTTAATACTGCCTAACCGCTACAAATTAATACAGACACTTAGATTTAAAACTTTACAAATTATTCTAATTAAATTTTAAAAAGACGAAAAAATATTCATTATTCTGCGAAATTTTTATTTTAAAACAATGCCCATAATATATTTTATTCATGAAAGCAATTAAGTTTTTTTTTAATTACGATTTAGCACAGATTTTCTGTAACTGTTGGTCTTGTTTGCTCAAACAAAAATTTATTTAAATTCTCCAAGGACTTGTTAATCTAACTAATTAACCTTACACTCTACAGAAATGAATTTCTTGAATTCTCATTAACTGGCGGAGGAGGAACAATAATATATATTTAAAAATTTTTTAAAAGAAACGTTTAAATACTTAATTTGTGAATAAGTCCTGGAAGTTTCATTAAAATCCAACAATTTCAGAAGAGCTTCCAAATCAATGGTTTTCACTGCAAAAAGCTCAAATTTCCCGTACTTATGGTCAACCGTTGACATAAGTAAAACAAAACGCTCCTTACTCCCCTAAGGGGTGGAGGGTGAGGAAGTTACTATTTAAACCCGCTTAAGATGCCATTTAGTTGGTTGTTAAACATCCATTTCCCATGATTCACTATATATATATATATATATATATATATATATATATATATATATATATATATATATAATCTCAGAATGCAATGTGGATATAGAAGAATCCAAAGGAGTATCCAAAGGAGTATCCTGTACATACAATGGTAGGATAACTCTCTAGGAGAGCTCTAAACATATATGCATATAAATACATATAGAACAAATATAAGAAAAATTAAGGCAGACACGTTATTTCATGGTGAATCGGAAGTGTAGGCCTATTTCAGGCGAACCATCATCAGCTTCCGTCTTTATTTTACAAAGGATTTTACACGAATCCGTGCTAAATCCTTTTAAAATCCTTTGTAAAATAAAGACGGAAGCTGATGATGGTTCGCCTGAAATAGGCCTACACTTCCGATTCACCATGAAATAACGTGTCTGCCTTAATTTTTCTTATATATATTTAAATCCGTTGAATAGCCATTTCTACGAGGAAATCCTCGCTTCTGCAGCAACGGCGAAACGAAAATTTGATTTGCATAAATTCAAATGACAAAAGATTTTATACCGGTAGAAGTCAAAAAACATCCATCCACAGGAAAATAAAATGGGATGGGATTAACTATCTTTGAATTTAAGGAAGTAAAGGGGTAAAGCAGACAGATACCCGTGTCTCTTACTAGAAGACATACCCCTCCTCCTTATCTGAGTTAAGAGTTTAAAAGTTAAATTTAACCACGTCATAGGGATAGAAGTGGTAGGGAGAAGGAAAAGAAAAAAGGGTGGAAGGGGTGGTTGACTAGGAAGTAAGCTAAGAAAAAATTATTCCCATAAAAATAAAAGAAAACTGCTACTATCAATGTTGAAAAAAAATGAAAAAATTACCAAAGAGATTTTAGTTTAAATAAATAATGACTGGGACAAATTTTATAGAAAAAAATTGGACATACAAATGTAAATATAAATTTTAAATTCAAAATTACAAATATTTACTTCAATGTGTGTGTGTGTGTGTGCTTTTTTTTTTGGTGTGCGGTGTGTTATAGGCGCCTCCACTACTTTGCCTATAACACACCGCACACCGGAAAGCACACGCACACATGACACGGTCACGGACACGCACACACCACCAGATAAATCAGATAAAACAACAGTAATGAAACCGATACTCTTCAGCCCTGTCAAAGAGTCAAGGGAACGATCAGATCACACTAAGATAAACCACACATACATATCAGACTGATATCATCAGACCATAAAGGCCCCAACTATAACACACACACACACACACATACACACGCGCACACACGCAGACAGCCAGGAACAGCCATTCTGAAGAGGAGATTTTGATCTCGAAATATTAATGTTTAATAAATAGGTAATACCCAAAAACTTCTTTACCTTCCTTTATTTTACTCAACGCATTGTGACAGCCTTCAAGACATAATCCATATAACTATTTTACACAATGCTTCAAACAAATTAAAAAACTTTACTATATATATATATATGAGTTTGTGACCCTGGGTTTCACGCTTCTGACGATCGCAAAAGCGTGAAACCCAGGGTCATAACCTCACACCTATCTGAGTTGAGCGCTTTCAAATAAGTACCGCATATATATATATATATATGTGTGTGTGTGTGGCCGTCATTTTAGACAACATATCGATATAGATATTTTGATGACACGTGCGCACTCATATTTCAACAAAGTGTAGTGCCTGTGTTTAGTAACGATCAGTTCAGTCCTGGGCTGCTACAGATAAGTTCGCACAATATCTTTTGTCTTGCCATTCACTTTTGCATACGCAATTGTCCTGTTGGGTGCAGCATTAACATGGTAGATGACAATAATCAAACACGACTGCTTGACAAGGTAAAAGAAACCTGCAATGTTTGACGCGGTGTTTGTGCGTTGTGGTGCAGTAGATATCGGCTGCGAACGAGAAATCTAAGAGCCGATTTCGAAAATCCACTTGAATTCGTTGCATTCACTTACACTCAAATACCCTTGAGAAAAGTATAAATCCGTCGCTTCTCCCTCTATCTACGGGTTAAATAGCAGGACAGATTGGATTTTATAGGCTTGTTTGGTAACCAATCTACAGCAGAAAGTAATGGCAACCTAATGCAAAAAAATCTTCTGTCCAATCAGTGATGTCTCTTTCGAGACATGATCGCCCGAGCGTGTATCAAGTATGACGCTTAACTGACTGATATTTGCCAGAGTAAAAAAAGGACGTATATTATTTTTCATCCTTTACAGTGAGGTGATCCTGACAGTGTTCGAAATCCTACGAGTATTAATTATTGATGATCACAATGTTGACAATATAAGATACACAGAAGACACAGAAATTACAGGAACTCATACAGAATATAGTCAAGGAAAGCGAGAAGAAAGGACTAACCATCAATAGCAGGAAAACAGAAAGTTTTCAGGATGTGGTCGGTAATTGTTCTCCACAACTTCCTGTCCTTTGTAAGAGTCAGTTAAGTGCCATACGTGATACACGCTTTGGGTGATCATGTCTCAAAAGAGACATGACTGACTGGGCAGAAGATTATCCCACACTAGGTTGCTATTGCTTTCTACGGTAGACTGGTTGCCAGACAAGGCTATAGAACCCAATCTGTCCTGTTATTTGACTCGTAGCTAGAGGGGGAAGAGATGTATCATATTATTAAGTAGTAACTAATGGAGGATCAGTTTATTACTTCATAACAATAGAAAGCCAGTCCCCCACTTTATGACCAGTAGAAGCCTTAATCATGATTCCAACTAATATATTCAGTCAGTCGGTTAAGTGCCATACGTGATACAATCTTTGGGCGATCATGTCTCGAAGGAGACACGACTGACTGGGCAGAAGATTATCCCGCAGTAGGTTGTCATTGCTTTCTGCATTCAAGACTATAGAACCTAATTTGTCCTATTATTTAACCCATAACTGGAGGGAAGAGACGGATTAACACCTTTCCCAAGGGTATTTGTGCGTAAGTGAATGCGAGAAATTCGAACTCAGCACTCCGATCTCTCGTTCCGAGTCGATATCCACTGCGCCACAACGTATATCCCACTTAGTAGTGTTTGTCTTTTTACTATCTTATTTAGCCTTTGTTCAATCAAGGCTAGAGAGTTCAGTCTGACTTAAACGAAGAAAATTTGGGTCCGTGTCTTTCTCAAGGAAGTGAATGTAACGAACTTGACCGAAACTCGAAATTTGTTCGCCGATTTCTCGTTTAAAAACTGTCTTCTAATTTTGTACACAAGAATGTTTGATCAAATTAGCAAATAAACTTTGCAATATACTGATCGGCACGAAACGATGCCAAGAAATGAAGTTTGAATTGGCCAATTGCCAGTCCCGGTGAATACTACCGCTGAACCTACCGACCTGAGAGTCAAGCCTGATTGTGGTCCCAAGCAGTGCTTTGTGTGTGACTCTTGCTATCTTATCAACATTCTCTCTTTTTTCGCCCCCTATCTACATATATATCTTCTTTTATGTGCCGTGTCTTTTCAGGACGTAGGCCATTATGGCCCTCCACATTTCCCTATCCCTAGTGGCTCTTAGGATGCGTTCTCCTGTTGCATCATGCAACCCTCGTTCCGTCATCCACCTGATCAGGTCCTTCAAATATGTTATCCGCTGCTTTCCCCTGTTTCTTTATCCCTCTATCTGGCCTGTTAGTATCAGGTTCTCTAAGCCCTCCTTCCTCATTGCATGTCCCGGGAACTTTAGTTGTCTCTTCCTGATGCTCGGTATTAATTTCCTTTTCGTCTCTATCCTTTCCAAGACCTCATCATTGCTCACATACTCGGTCCATGATATCTGCAGCATCCTTCTGTAGAATCACATTTCAGTTGCTTCAAGTTCTTCCTTCATCTTCGAAGATATTGTCCAACATTCACTGCCATATTGAAGAACCGACATCACATAGCAATCCAGTACTCTCTTTGTTTCTAACGAAATTGTCCTGTTTCTTAATACTTTACTCAACTTCTGGAATGTGAAAGTGAAGGGTCAGTTTATATATTGATTGTAATATGGAATTGATCCCCCACTTTATATCCAGTATGCTTCCGTAGCAATACAGTACTCTCCTCTTTCTTTACGTTGCAAATTAAACTAAATACAACTGACTATTAAAGGATAAAATTTTTTCATAGATTTTGACGCCATTCTTAGGTCTTTTTTTTTTCTCTCCAAATTTTGGAATCTGCTTTGCATAAATCTAGATAAAAAACACTTTAACAAATTCACTATTCTTTATCATAATGTTGAATATTTTAAAGTTACGCAACTTTTTAAATAAGAAAAATCTCAAGTTCATGTTAAAAATTACTGCATATCATTGTTGATTTATTTAAAATGAAATGATCTATTATGACATGTCTTTAATTTGCATTTTGATGTAATTATTTTCAACGTTTACAGTTCACTTATATTGCATGTGATCCATTATTGTACATAATTAGGTTATAATAACATTTGTATTTTCTATGAATGCTACCTTATGAAAATTGTGATGTAGTAGAGTGAGGATACTGTATTATAGATTCGGGTGGGAGTTACAGCATAGATTCGAGAGAGGTACCCACGAGACCCTTGCACCGGCCCTGCCAGTTGCTTCCGGGATTTCTAATCAACAGGATTAGTAAGGGAGACTTTAGATTAAAAACTGTTCTCTCTCTCTATCTATCTATCTATATATATATATATATATATATATATATATATATATATATATATATATTATATTCTAAACATATACTGTTAAATATAAGAGACAATGAATGTCTATCATGTTTAATCATGAGCCGTTCTAAACGTCGTATTTTGGCTTTAATTTAAGTCGAAAATAAAGACAAAAATTCTCCAACATTTAGATAATTTTTTTATTTAGTTGGTTCTAAGCTTTCGACTCACATGAGCCATCGTCAGAGAGGTTATTAAAACAGGCTTGTATAATATAATATATATATATATATTATACAAGCCTGTTTTGCTGTATCACAACCACGTCACAACTCATCAGTGTGACTAAACACTTGCTTCTGGCCGGGATAGAAACTCGACCTATTTGGTGTCAGTCGGAGTCTCTACCCTCCTAAGCCATAAGTGCATGGAATCAGAAGAGAAATTTTGACGTGTTGTACATAAGCAGTGTATACACACGCCAGTTACCGAAAGAACTCAATTAATTCCTTAAGAGTAATGCATATATCGCAGAAGTGGAAATATATAGATTATAGATAGATAAGGTACCTCCATTAAATTGCTAAAAAAGAACAGCATAGTATGAATAAAAAATGCCCCAAACTTAATATAAACATTTTCCATCAAAGTTTTTATAGTTTTATTAAGAGGAAAGATTAAAGTATTTTTTAATTATTTTTCAATTCTTTTTAATACCATTGGTAAAAAAATCTTATTCTGATTTGAGTTAGCAGGTAACCAAATCGTTACGAGAGTTTACAATGGAAAACGTAATATAACTTTTCTTTTTTCCGGTGACACACATTAATTTGGAAATTCTTTCAAAAATCAAATAATAGTCAGATTTTAATGAAACTTCCAGGACTTCTTCGTAACTGAATGAAATTAATTTTGAAATTATTATTTTTAAAAAATCTTGGTAAGAATATTTTTTTACATCTGTTACTCCCCTTCACGTAAATTCATGAAACTTCAAAAAATTAATTTCTGTAGGCAAAAGTGGTTTTGTTAGTTAAACGCAAGACTCATTGGGGATTGTAAATCATGCAATATTACGAAACTCTTTTTTCTTTTTGCCGGTGAAAAGCACTTTAATTTGGAAATTTTTGCAAGAATCAAATAATGGTCGAGTTCTAATTAAATTATTTTTTAAGCCATTATTTTTATACAATCTTCGTGAAAAAAAAGTCTTTTACATCTTTTACCCTATTGTGGTGCATTGGATATCGGCTCGGAATGAGAAATCGGGGAGCCGAGTTCGAATTCCAGCTGATTTCATTGCATTCACTTACGCGCAAATACCCTTGGGAAAGGTATTAACTCGTCTCTTCCTTCCAGTTATGGGTTAAATAACAGGACAGATTGGGTTCTATAGCCTTGGTCGGCAACCAATCTACCGCAGAAAGTAATGGCAACCTACTGCGGAATAATCTTCTGCCCAGTCAATCATGTCTCTTTCGAGACATGATCGCACCAAGCGTGTATCACGTATGGCACTTAACTGACTGACCCCCACCTCCAATTTCCTGAAATTTTTAGAAACTGACTAATGACCGCAAGTTTTGTTTTATTAATTAAATGTACGAGTCCTTGGGGAATGTAATTTTTTTCTTTAATAGTAGCCAATTTTCCGGAAATCTACTGCGAATAGTTTAAATATAGTTTATCTTTTTTTCCTAGTGAAATAAAAATTACAATAATCTATGCCATTTTTTTAGATTAGCTTTTAATTACTTTTATAAATAATATGTATTAAGGATTCATAATCTGAAGAAAATGTTATGAATAATGAATTTTTACAAGAGTTGTTTTCAATTTTAATTCTTTAGTTATAATTTATGACGTTTCAAATCTGTTTTTTAAAATTCTTTCAATCACTGTCTGTATTAGATTAAGTTATTAAATGAAAGAAGATTATATTTACTAATCGAAAATTGAAGAACTTTATACTAATCTTTCACGCACCAAGAATTTTTAAATTATTTTAAAAAAATGTGAAATCTTTTTGTTAAATATGGTGTTTCATATGTGACCTTTTTGATTAAAAAGGTCAACGATATCTCGGGTTAAAAAAACATGAACTTAAAAAAATTAAATCTTTCATTTTAGCTTTAATTAAACTTAAAGATTTTAACGATAAAATTGTTTTTATTAAATTTGGGGACTTATATATGGTCATTATTTTTATCTAAATTTGGAAATGACCTAAACGACCATTTAAAATGTTTTACTTTGATTAAATTAAGAAAATTTCATACTAAATTTTATTTTTTTCAAACGTAAGTCTGTAAAGCTAAAGTAACTGGAATTCAATAAAATATTAGATAATTGTTGAAAATATGTATTTTTTTTATTATTATTAGGTAGTTAAAAATAAAACAAAAAGAAAAGATTCACGAGTTTCATCAATTTACGTCAATTCTGGTCAACCATACTTAGCTTGTCAACGCGTCTGGCTGTCTGTAATTCATCAACACGTCAAAGAAACAAGACCTCCATAATTAAGAAATACTTCTATTCTATGTTTCATGCTATAAGCAAGCTTGTTTCGGATTAGATTAATTTAACTTTAAATGTTCTATTTTTCTTAAAATATCGCGTCACAGATGTATATTTCATTTTTGCAAGATTTTTAAAACCGAGAAATAACTTTTTCTTTATTTTCTTTTTTTTTTTTTGTCAAAATTTGAAAAATGACCAATAAAATGAAAATTCTAGAAAAAATTTAATCAATATTTATTTTAAGTACACTACAGAGTATTTTGCTCACTGGAAATAGTAAGTTTAATCATTTAGCTTTCAATTAAGGATAAAATGAAAGCTTTTTTTATTTTTAAAATTCATTTTCAAACTTAAGCATCGAAAATTAGTTTAGAATGAGAAAATTAATGATAAGTATAATTATTTTATTCATATACTTTTATTTTGACACTAATAAGAATTATAAATATGTTATTCTGGACACAACAATATGCGAGGAATTTTTTATTTATGTATTTATTGGCATGACACTAGAAAAAGGGGGGGGAGTATTTATCCAAAACTTATCAATTTACATGTGATGAATGCAAGCCTCTTTAGCCACAAAAATAACCATCTTGGTAGACTTTTGACGGTACTACACTGGTAATAAGTTAACATGCGAGATGTGTCAGAAAACTTGTAGAAACCATCCTGGTTTTACTCGTCACATGAAAACCCATGAGAAAGCTGAACAGAATTTACAAAAGAGATTTGGCCCTGTACAGAATAAGTTAGTTCGTTACAAGTCACTGGCTTCATAAGTCATTATCGTTCTAATGAAAGCTAAAATCATTGCACAAACTTGTCAGTGATGGTCATACTCGTTCAGCGCCTAGACAGCCATCATTTATGTTTGTAAATATTTGATAAAAAAACATTTTCCTGGTTTCCGGTGAAAGTTTGAGTATAATTCTTATGTATTATAACACTGATAAATAAATTTTTATGATAATGTGACTATATCTACTGTATTTTTGTATGTCAATTTTATCTTTTTTTAAATATCGCGTTTTCACGCGTCAGTTTGTTGTATTCATTTTTTTCTTAAAAAATCTTTTTAGATTTTAAATTTATTTGTTTGTTTCTAAGTTTGATAAAATCTTATTCATTTTGACTCCTAGTTCTTTGCATATCAATGTTGTTGATCATAATTTTATGGTAATTAGAATAGGTGGTAAATATTTGTTAAATGTTGCAGTTTGCTCAGATAGGTGACGGACCAGTCCCCTCTAGAGGAACATTGTTGTAGTATGACCGATATGTACATTTTTTTCTATATCGGCAGTCTCTTGAGGAACAATTTTGTATACACCCCTTTTATGTACCGTCTCCATTCAGGACATGGGAGACAATACCCCCAACATCGTTCTGTCTTTTGTAGCTCTTTTGTCCCAGTTCTGCCAACCATTTACACAAACTCATTAGGCAACTCATGCGCTGTTTTCCCCTGTCTCTATTGAAATATGTCCTCTGTGTGTTAATTTTTCTAAGCTCTCTTTCCTCGTGTGTCCTATAAATGCCAACGCTCTCCTTTCGGTGCTAAGCTTCCTCGTTATGTGCCCTAGAAATTTCAACTGTCTTTCTGTAATCTATTGCCGTTGATAAACTTTTTCTTGTTGACTCTTCTAACAACACATCTATCACTTTTCAACTCACATAACTGCCTCTTCTTTTCCTCTCAGTTGCTAGCTCTACTAGCTTCATTGAATAATACCAGCCTTACGGGTTCTCCGGCTTTCTTTTCCGTCCTCAGTTGGAACCCTCATCTAAATAGGGTTTTTCACTTACGCGCAAATACCCTTGCGAAAGGTATTAATCCGTCTCTTCCTTCCTGTTATGGGTAAAATAACAAGACAGATTGGGTTCTATAGCCTTGGTCGGCAACCAGTCTACTGCCGGATAATCTTCTGCCCAGTCAGTCATGTCTCTTTTGAGACATGATCGCCCAAGCGTGTATCACGTATGGCACTTAACTGATTGATATTGGGATTGACGACGAAGTTTAGTGTGAACCCCTTATATACGTTGTGTACCACAGACAAGATTGCGTAATTCCTTCCTGTGACGGCGGTAAAGTATTCTCTTTCCGTCCGAGCACACAGAACTCCTTCAATAAAATGCACAACACTGTTGATAACTTGGGGTGATACCGAGCAAAAGCGATGGACCGGATGTTTGCGCTTTCACGAGCAAAAAGAAAATGACCAAAAGTCGTCGCTGCGCCGCCGGCTCTGTGCTGCTGTGATCCAAAAAGAAGATATAAAAAGCAGATACAGAAAGCATCACCAGGCAGACCGACTCGAGGAGAAGAGAGTAATTAGTATCTCCCTTGACCGAAGTCAAGCGGCTTACTACGCTCACCTCCCTTACTTCTCTGCCTCAAAAACTACCTACTGACCTAAGGAGCGAATACATCAAAGACATTTCTTACACGCTCCCAAATTCCTAAACATTAATTCTCTTTCAGCATTTTGCCATGAACATTTTAACGTCCGTTAGACCTAAACTTCATGTGTTACTTCAATTGTAAAAACATTAATTGACATGTGTATATATAAAATGTTATCTTTCAACACAATTTGCTTTTCTTGGTTTATAACCTTTCTTTATGACTTATAGTGGGCTATCTACAACAAGGCCAGATTCCGTTAATCTGCAACAATGCACAACTACCCTTCACTAGAACGGACTCCCACTACTAACAGACAAGAATAGATAAGCAACCCGCTATAAACTCAATAGGTTTATTAAATATAAAGTAAAACTTGTTGAATAGAATGCCTGTATCCACTGCAAAATCAAGTACCTTACTGCAGGGTGGTGACTTAGGTGTGTTTGTCTCACCGGATCTTTTCAACCTGTACAGCGAAGTAATTATGAGAGAAATAAAAGCCTTGCCAGGATTCGACATTGGCGGCCACAACCTCAACAATATCCGATAGGCGGATGACACAGTGCTGCTAACAGACACGGAAAGGAAAATGCAGGACCTTCTACAGAAGTTAGCAAAAGAAAGTGAAAAGAAAGGAGTGAGTATAAACCTCAAGAAAACTGAATGTATGGTCATCAGCAAAAAGAGGAGACTAATATCCCAACTACAAGTCAGAGAAACTAGTAAAAACAAGTAAAAAAAAAAAAATTCAAATGTCTGGGAAGTGTTTTGACAGAGGATTGAAAGTGCGACATGGAGAGCCAAAGACGCATTGGTATGACCAAAGACGCATTTCAGAAGCTAACCAGAGTATTGAAAGATAGGAAAATCTCATTAGAAACAAAGAAAAGAGTACTGGGTTGCTATGTGATATCTGTCCTTCTGTATGGAAGTGAATGCTGAACGGTCTCATCAAAGATGAAGGAGAGGTTTGAGGCAGCAGAAATGTGGTTTTACTGAAGGATGCTGAGGATACCATGGACAGAGCACGCGTGAAACGATGAGGTGTTGGAAAGAATGCAAACGAGAAGAAAATTGATATTAAATATCAGGAAGAGAAAACTGAGGTTTCTGGGACACGTAATGAGGAAGGAGGGCCTGGAGAACTTAATACTCACAGGTCGGATAAATGGAAGCAGAAACAAGGGAAAACAGCCCGAGGCGTACTTGTTAGGTCTGAGCAAATGGTTGACGGAGCAGGGATTGGAAGAGATACCAAGAGAAAAATTATTGAAAGCGACAAGAGACAGAGCCAAGTAAAAGTCCATGATCGCTTACGTCCTGAAGGGACACGGCACATGAAGAAGTCGCAGCCGCTATAGTAATAGCCAGCCAGTCGACTGGTGTCAACGACAGGGTGTTGATTTGGAAATTGTAGTCGCAGCCGTTGAATTAATAGTCGGCCAGTCGACTTTTTCGTTCTTCTGTGTTGTTTGTATGTTCGCTCACGCCACCCAAATCCTGATGTGTTTTTTTTGTTTGACGTCTGCTCCCCACTAAAAATGAAAAAAAAAAAACACCAAGCGAAATATGCGCTGCTTTTATATTAAAAAATTATTTAAATAACAATGATGAATAACTTAATTTTACCTAATCAGATCTCAGAAAATAACCAATTTCCTTATCTCTGTATTCCCCAAAATTGAAAAGCTGTTGTTTTTTTTGTTTTTTTTTTTTACCGGCGAAGGATTCTTCGCCAGGAATCTCAAATTAATAACTATAAAAATTGCAGACGATTGTCGCAGAAAACTGGCATCTTAATCTTGGTTAATCTTGCTAATTAACTATATCTTTTTTTTTCTTTTTTTTTTATGGATGTTTAAAATCTTCCTATGTAGCGTTCTGTCAAGATAATTGAGTTATTGGGTGATTAACGTAAACAAATCCCAAATCTTGGAGCTTAGCACAAAATAAATGTTTTGTTTTTTGTCCAAAATAATTTAATCATTTCCTGTGAATGCACACATTTTCTACAGATGACGTAGTGAAGTATACGAATTCTAGTTTCTCAGGGTACCCAAAATTCGGACAATACATTAATCATGTCTTTATTATTATTATTATTATCATTATTATTATTAACGTGAAGTGGATAGTTAAAAATCCTAGTTTTGCTCAATTTCACTGAATCGTGTCCACTTAAATCTAGGTTCGATTCTCCTAAATTTTATTTTATTTTATTTTAAAGAATTTGTGGGAAAGACAAATTAAGAATAAAAATCAACCTTCTTCACTTTTACAAGAATTCACAATGACGTGTGAAATCCTGTTTTTCCCGAAATAGGAAAAAGGTTGACGATGTGCTTAAAGAAAAAAAGTCGAAACCGGGTTTTGCTAAATGAATTTTGCAAAATAGATTTGCTAAATGGATTTGCTGGCCAATGGGGGCGACTTGCAAGACCAAAAGGGACTTTGCGATTCAGTGAGAAAATCTAAAATTACTATAAAAGCGTCAGTCAGTCAGAGGACATGGAAGCAGCGGAGACGACAAGCTAAAATGTAACGGAAGAAGCTTCAAGTTGACCCGGACATTGTCGTTGTTAGGACGAATAAAACATATTCCAAGGGAATTAACCCTTTCCTGTTCCCAAACAGAGTACCTCCCTTTTCACCTCTGAAAGTGGGTACACACGAGTCACGTGATCAACGGCACATTCAGACGTGGGACGCATGAGGGAACAGACTTGGAATATGGCCGTCAATGGTTAAAGAACGCATGTACGTTCTTCTGTCCTAATGGTTGTGACACACAACCCGATAACTTGGGACTGATACCGCATGTACATATTTTGTAATGTTTCTCCATGTAAAATAAATGTATCTTCCAGTCGACCGTGAGTAGACATCTACTTTTCTTTCGTTCCATGCATTTTCTCCGCGTGCTACACACACACACACACTTATTCGTCCACGGACTATGAATCAGACTATAAGTTAAGGCATTTTAGTTATGAGACAAAACCCCGTTCATAACAGTCGTCTTTCCCCTTCCTTCTCGTGTGCTGATTTCCTTTACTTCTTCTTCTCCATTCGAAGACATTCCTACGAAATAGGCCCTCATACATACATACGTACGTATACATAAACTCTTTCAACTAATTACTACTACAAAAACATTTCTTCAACGCTTGATATCCTCAACTTTCTCATTGAACATTAATTTCTACCAATTCTTGTTATTCTTTGCTTTTAATAAATTTCTATTTTAACAAGATAAATGTATATTTTATTTTTACACTACGCCACACAATCTAACCTACCAACTAACCTTCTGGTGAAAACCTGATAATTTTGATGTTTTTGGATAAGTTGTTTCGATTATGCATAGCACAAGGCCGAATCAAAGAAACATTAATAATCTCCCTACGGCTTCAAATTTTTAATGCATTTAATTTTTTTATTTTCTTCTCAGCCATTCAGTCTGCCCTCCTGATAAGTTTAATAATTCTTATTCAATTAGTAGTACCCCCACCACCAAAACACCATCCTGTAATTTCACACATTTCAACGTTTAAACATGGCTAGTCTTCTGTTACATTCTTGATGTTAAGTGTCTTTTTCTGCTGATAATTTCTGTAAAACTTCGCTGTTCAGTTCATGATATATTTTCAGCATTCTTCTGTAGAACCACATTTCTGCTGCCTAAAGTCTCTTCGTCTACGGCTTACGGCCTATCACGTTGAATACACCGGTTCTCGCTCGATCACCGAAGTTAAGCAACGTTGAGCCTGGTCAGTAATTAGATGGGTGACCGCTTAGGAATATCAGGTGTTGTGACGGATGTGCGTTGTGGGTGCAGTGGATAGCGGCTCGGAAAGAGAAATCGGTGAGCCGAGTTCGAATTCCAGTTGAATACCCTGCATTCACTTAAGCACTGGTACCCTTGGGAAAGGTATTAATCCGTCCCTGCCCTCCAGTTATGGGTTAAATAACAAGGGTATGACTTGGGGACCCTGCCCTTAAAAACAAATCCCAATGAATCTTGATAAAACAAATAAAAAAAACGATTCTCAGGATTAAATGACCTAATGAAGGTTGATATGCTGGTTAAATGAATCAACCAACTAACTACTTCATTTACGAGGAGACAGTCCAGCATTCACTGCCATATAGGAGGACTGATATTACATAAATGTTAAATACTCTTTTCTTTCTGTTGTTTCAAGTCTCTTCTTCATTTGTGGGGAGAATGTTAAGCATTCACCGCCATATAGGAGGATTGATATTACAGAAGAATCCAGTATTCCTTTCTTTTGTTTCTAAAGAAATGTTTTTCTTCCTTAAAAATTTAAATTTCGTTGGAATGTTTCGCTATTTCCATGCACCTTTACATTTCGATATCACCTTTGTCTTCCTCTGTTAAAACATTTCACAGATATTTAAAATTGTTGCAGTTTAATTTTTAGAATTCAAGTTTATAGTTCGCATCTTGGACTGTTGTAAACGTAAGTTAAGTGCCATGCATGATACACGCTTTGGACGATCATGTCTTAAAAGAGACATGACTGTCTGGACAGAAGATTATCGCGCAGTAAGTTGCTATTGCTTTCTGTGGTAGACTGGTTGCCAGCCAAGGCTATAGAACCCAATATATCCTGTTATTTGACTAATAGCTAAAGGGGGAAGAGATGTATTATCGTACAAAGTAGTATCTAATGGGGGATCAGTTTATTATTTCATAACAATAGAAAACTGATCCCCCACTTTATGACCAGTAGAAGCCTTAATCATGATTCCAACTATTATATTCAGTCAGTCAGTTAAGTGCCATACGTGCTACACGCTTGAGTGATCATGTCTGGGCAGAAGATTATCGCGCAGTAGGTTGCCATTGCTTTCTGTGGTAGACTGGTTGCCAGCCAAGGCTATAGAACCCAATATATCCTGTTATTTGACTCATAGCTAAAGGGAGAAGAGATGTAGTAATATTTGGGGAATCAGTTTATTACTTCATAACAATAGAAAACTGATCCCCCATTTTATGCCCAGTACAAGTTTTATTCATGTTTTAACTATTATATTCAGTCAGTAAGTTAAGTACTATACGTGATACAAGCTTTGGGCAAAAGAGACATGACTAACTAGGCAGAAGATTATCCCGCAGTAGTTTGCTTTTGCTTTCTGCGATAGGGAAGAGACGGATTAATATCTTTCCCAAGGGTATTTGTGCGTAAGTAAATGCAAGGAGTTCAACTGGAATTCGAACTCGGTTCTCCGATTTGTCATTCCGAGTCAACATCCATTGCATCACAACGCACATTCAGTCTGTTAAGTGCCATACGTGAAACACGCTTGGGCGATCATGTCTCGAAAGAGACATGACTGATTGGGCAGAAGTTTATTCCGCAGTAGGTTGCCATTGCTTTCTGCGGTAGACTGGTTGCCAGCCAAGGCTATAGAACCCAATCTGTCCTGTTATTTAACTCATAACTGGAAGGAATAGACAGATTAATACTTTTATCAAGGGTATTTGCGCGTAAGTGAATGCAATGAATTCAACTGGAATTCGAACTCGGCTTCCTGGTTTCTCGTTCCGAGCCGATATCCACTGCACCACAACTCCATCGTAAAATTGATTTTATTTTCTGCAGAAGCGTTGTATCTACGAAGTTGAAAGTTCGAAATTGTTTGTAGTATAGAATGAATCCTTGGTGATTTTTTTTTTTTTAATTATCTCACGAATTTATCTGTTCAGAAAGTGCTGAATTTTTATCGGCCCAGTCAACTTCCCCAAATCAATATTTTCATGACAAAACACAGGATGATTTTCTATAAGGCAAAAGAAAGTTGCCAAACAAGCGCTTTTATCTGCTAAATGAATATATGCAATAGTCCCAAGTATTGTTGTTCTAAGTAAATATTCTTGGTGAGGCTCAGATCTCTTCAGTACATTTTCGTACACACACACCCACTGTGAATATTTATGCACAATTGGACATATCAAATGTTCAATCAGCTTAAAGTTCAAGCAGTGTGTTGGAAAAAGTTGACTTTCGCTTTACGAAGTCATTTTTCCAGACGTTCTGTGTGTTTAAAAATCATTAAGTATCAATTACGATCAATTTAGTGAGTCTTCTTTAGTGGCTTCAGACTTTTCTTATCCGTTGCAGAAATCTATACCTGCTTGTTGAATCTTTCTTTGACCTTCTGGTCAAGTGGTTAGTTCATAAAAGATCTCGTCATGGGATAACAATTTCATTGTGTTCCGCATTAATTGACCAGTGATGTGTGTGTGTTCCTGCGCGTGCGCAAGTCTTTCTCCCCCCACCGTCATATTGGTGAGGAGGAAGTTCCTCTCAGACAGCTTCTTCCTCGAGAACTGTTGCATTATGGAACGGATAAAATGCTTCCCCGATCACAACAATCTTAACCTCTTAAAGTCGAGAGTCAAACGAGGAGATAGCAAGAGTTGCATATTGTAAGGAGATGGTAATTTTTTTTTTTAAGCGCTGATTTGATGTGGCAAAATGCTGAAAATATGGGACACTTAGTGAGTATTGAAATTACTACAGTTGAGTAGTGAGTTCGATACTCGCTGGGTGCCCCATACTTTCAGCCTTGTGCCACATCTAAGCTACGCTTAGAAAATCACCATATCCTCACAGTATGCAACTCTTGCTGCCTCCTCGTACATCTTTCCAACAGCCACATTTAGAAACCACTATTTGAGTGGCTCTTGGGTCTTATATTGAGTGAACGATGGTATTGAAAAATATGTGGCGCTGAAAAATTCTCGGCCTGGCACACTTTCACAAAATCTAACAAGACCTCAATTATTATTTTTAGAATTATTTGTTGATCAAGCTGATAATTCTCCCGCAACCCTCCACACGCATGTGCATTTCGGTTCACCCTTCAAGCTATGCTAGCAATTAGACCAGCGGTTCCCAATCAGTGAGTCGCGTCTCGTAAGTGCGTCGAAAAAAGATAGCAGGTGAGGCAGAATGATTTAAAAGCAATAAAAAAAACTTAGAAACGGTATCAAAAAACGAATAGGCCATAAATAAATGATTTCAAAATGAAAAATATGAATTACTTATAATTGGACGCATGAGTCCCAGTTTCCGTCAGTTAAGTTCCATACGTGATACACGCTTTGGGTGATCATGTCTCAAAAGAGACATGGCTGACTGGGCAGAAGATTATCCCGCAGTAGGTTGCCATTGCTTTCTGCGGTAGACTGGTGAATTATATTATTCTATTAATAAGTAGTAATTAGTGGGGGATCAGTTTATTACTTCAGGACAATAGAAAACCGATCACCCACTTTATGCCCAGTAGAAGCCTTAATCATGTTTCTGTTATATTCAGTCAGTCAGTTAAGTGCCATACGTGATACACGCTTTGGGTCATCATGTCTCGAAAGAGACATGGCTGACTGGGCAGAAGATTATCCCGCAGTAGGTTGCCATTGCTTTCTACGGTAGAATAGTTGCCAGCCAAGGCTATAGAACCCAATCTCTCCTGTTATGATTCATAGCTAAAGAGAGAAGAGACCTATTATATTATTAAGTGGTAACTAGTGGGGGATCAGTTTATTACTTCATAACAATAGAAAACCGATCCCCCACTTTATGACCAGTATAAGCATTAATCATGATTCCAACTATTATATTCAGTCAGTCAGTTAAGTGCCATACATGATACACGCTTTGGACTATCATGTCTCAAAAGAGAGATGACTGACTGGGTAGAAGATTATCCGGCAGTAGGTTTCCATTGCTTTCTGCGATAGACTGGTTGCCAGCCAAGGCTATAGAACCCAATCTGTCCTATTATTTAACCCATAACTGGAGGGAAGAGACAGATTAATACTTTTCTCAAGGGAATTTGTGCATAAGTGAATGCAAGGAGTTCCACTGGAATTTGAACTCGGCTCCCCGACTTCTCGTTCCGAGTCGATATCCACTGCACTACAACGCACATCCCAGTATAGTTTTAATTATTGACCGATTTTTATGATTGTGATATTTTCGCATTATATCAAGTATTAAGTCCCTTCAAGACGTAGGCAATCATGGCCCTCCGCATCTTCCTGACACTTGTAGCTCTTAATAAGTTTGGTCTTTCTGTTATTTCTCTCAAACCTCTTTCCACCATCTATCCACTCAAGCCTATCAAGTATGTCACGCGCAGTTTTCTCTTGTCTCTCTTCTCCCCTCTCTTAATTAACCAGAACCATTTTAATAATAAATTTTGGGCTGCTGATTAATTGCTTTGTCTTAATTGCTTTTGCAAGTAACTGTAAAGTGACTTTATTGCCACCCTGTATATGATTAAATTATTCTATATCTTTCTGGCTTCAGTTTAAATTGATGCTTTTCTCCCATATATCTAAACTTATTTATAAATGGAACTTTGTGTGTGTCCGTTACCTATAGACTCCGAAACGGCGGAACCGATTTTCTTGAAAATTTACACAGTTGTACTATAAGCGTCTGCGAGTGTTCTTAGCTAGGTTTTGTGTCGAGGTACCCCTGATAAATATCGATAATCGATAATCTAAAAAATCGGGTTATAGAAGGAATGGTCAGATTTTAATCAAATTTGATACACTCATAGACAAAGACATAAGAAACGATATTCAGAAATTTCAAGGTTGCAGTTCTTACAATAGTGCAGAAAATAAGGCAAGATGTTTGTGTGTGTGTCTGTTTATCTGTCTATATGTCCTTTATACAAATCCACAATTTTTATCCGATTCTCACCAAACTTCACACAAATATTCTCTAGGCTGAGTCTGAACTCCAGGACCATGGATTAGTTTTAAAGCTTTCATTACACCCGAGCAACGCCGGGCTATACTGCTAGTCTAAGCTATAATTATAAACTAAAATTTTAGAAAGTGTATTTTTTATTTTTTTTTTAATGTGCTGAAAATTTTCCAAATTTTCATGACATCAAGAAAACAAGAATTAGAGGTTAAATGGTTACGATAAATAGAAAAATGAATAGAAAGGCATACAAAAGGCCCTATTATTTATAATGGGTTATTTTTTGTCGTTTGCTTTGGGGGCCTTGTCAGGATTAGTACACCATAAGGAATGTGTAAATTAGTAAATAAAAACAACCAAGCCGGGAATATAAAAATAATAACTTATATAAACATTATTAGTAGTAATGTTCATATATGGCACAAAGTTGGTATTTAAGATTATCAAGAGTTTTGATGTGCGTTGTGGTGCATTGGATATCGGCTCGGAATGAGAAATCGGGGAGCCGAATTCGAATTCCAGCCGAATTCATTGCATTCACTTACGCGCAAATACCCTTGGGAAAGGTATTAATCCGTCTCTTCCTTCCAGCTATGGGTTAAATAACAGAACAAATTAGGTTCTATAGCCTTGGTCGGCAACCAATCTACCGCAGAAAGCAATGGCAACCTACTGCCGGATAATCTTCTACCCAGTCAGTCATGTCTCTTTCGAGACATGATCGCCCAAGCGTGTATCACGTATGGCACTTAACTGACCGACTGATAAAGAGTTTTTAAAAGTACCTAAGTCTAATAAGTCCTGTGAATAATGTTACGAGGATGCATTTATATATAAAAAATATTAATAATAATGTCTAAAAAGTTATAGTAAGGGGTTCTATTGAATCCTATCTGTCATTACAAAAAAGTTTTAATTCATGAAGTAGTCGTAAAAATAAGGAAAATAGAAATAGGTTTGAAAGATGCTAGAATGTTCGAAAAAAATTTAAATAATTCGAAATGATTCGAGAAATATGCAAATTAGGTGCTAGCTTCTATAAAATAGGGTTTAGGAAAAGAGTAGTTAGTTGTTAAAAGGATTTGCTGACATTATCAACTCCGGTCCGATTTAGGACTTATATATCCAGCCGAAAGAATATATATACATACATACATATATATATATATATATATATATATATATATATATATATATATATAATATAAAGGCAATATATGAGTCTGTGTGTGACTGTAATCTATGCACGCCTACATTTTTAAGCTACGCCATTCAAACTTTCTAAGGATACATATCTACAGGGAAGCCAGGTCGACACACATTGCTTACATTTGCTCCGTAAAACATCTAAGATCTAAGATGGTTGCTAGATTACGTCACAGAAATCAAATCACACGTGTCAAACGCGACTAAAACAACTGAGCCTTTATATTTAATTTTTACAAGTTCATTTGGTCAACACAAAATGTAAATATTTTCCCCCGTAATTTTGAAACAAAAACAAACGCAATATTGTTTACAGTGTCACACAAAGCATCAACTCACGTTTACGCAAAACAAAAGAAAATAGATTTTTTATTGGAATTTTTTAACAATTTTTAAACAGCAATTTTTTTTATATAACTGAATTTTAAAGTGAGGCGGCGACTACAAGCGCTCGGAAATCGCAACACGCTGCATTAATCACCTAATTAAAATATGTTCTGAGTTGCCCGGGCAACGCCGGGCTATGATGCTAGTCTCTATTAAAAGTTGCTGACCAACTAAAACCTGAAAGAGAACCTCATGGAACTATAAGGGTAAATAGAATTTTTTGACTTTCATTGACCAAACAAAAAATTATTCTTTATATACACATTTGAGGATTTCCAAAAGTATAGCACTTAGACTACTTCGCTAGATTAACTGGGTAAAGATACTTGACTCCTTATTTTCCCCTTTTTTCCTCGTAACACTCGCCAGTAGTAAGCTCTATGTTTCTGTTTTGAATGCGACAAAAATTGTATATTTCTAAATATTTTATTTAATGTTTTTTGTAAATTAAATATTTGTTTGTGATTTAGCTCTGCTTTGGCCAATCATTCTTTTTTGTTACAACTTATAACACGTAACAATAAGAAAAATGAAGTAGAACGTATGAGAAAAGTAAAGAGGGTGAAAATGACAAAGGTGTCGGGAGTATTATTGCTGAAGCCGAGATGCCTTTGATGTGTCCACTCACAGTGGTGAGTATTCGTTTCTTTGTGTCTTTTTGGGATCTCTCTCTCTTTTGTATATCGTTAACAAAGTTCAAAGAAGCTCCTATTGAGTTGTTGATTATTTCAGGCAAGCTCATTTCTTATTGTTTACCATATATTTCATTGGATTGGATTTTATCAACTTCAGCCGGTAGTTATGCGCCGAGCCTATTGCGCAAAGCCCAAAATATGTCATTATGTTTTTTAGCTATAAAGGAGACAATTTCCTATTTCTACTCTTAGTGTCACTGTATATTCATTAATCTCTACTGTCCCTGTTCCATAATAGCTGCTATATTTGAATACACATTTCCTACCTGAAGTGTACGAGTTCTGGGACAAAAGTGATGAGTTGAAAATATGGGATAAATCTAACAATGATTGAATAAGGAACAAGTATGACACATGTCTCAGAGAATAAAAGCGTTGGTTGAATTAATCCCAAAATAACTTTACCCAAAGAGTTGTGAGTTTAATTATTGTTCACCACATGAGAAGTAAACAAAAACTCAGAGTTGAGTTACAAAAGGAAATAAACTGAAAACTAAGATATACAAAAAAGGCATGGTACGTAAAAAAGAACAGTCTACTCCTGTGGACTGTATAAAGGGTTCGCTCTGAAGTTTCAACATATATATCCCGAAGAAAGCCGAAGTGTTCAACGACCGAAACGTTGTGAATATGATAATAAAGATAACAGTCCGAGCAGTTTAGATAGTGTAAGTAGTTACAATAGCTGATTTCAGAAATATATACATATCCTGAAGAAGGCCGGAGCGAACAGTGGTCTAAACGTCGTGGATTCATGATAATTGTTATAGTACCCTTTTACGAGGAAATGACTCTTCCTCTTGCTACATATAGATTACATGCGTGACTTTTAGTTTGCACTTAATTACTCGCAGTAACTGCCATTGTCATTGCCGAGTTCTCTGCCCGAAGGCAGAGAGCATTAACCCAGTCACGATTGGGCAAAATTAGACAGAAATCTTTGGCTGGGCTATATGACCCGGATAACCCACATTAAAAAGGGCTTGTGCCACATTTTGCTCAAGTGGGGTGGGGTAACTGAATACTGCAGTTACTTACTCGTAGTAACTGCCTTTGACACTTCGAGCAGAGAATATTCACCCAGTCGTGGATCTGCCGAAGAGTGGTCACGACTGGGCAAGGGTTAGACAGGAAGTTTTGGCCGGGCTACATGGCCCGCATAACCTACATTAAAAAGGCCTTGTGCTGCATTTTGCCCTAGTGGTAGGTTAACTAAATGCTGCAGTTATGAGCAGTAACTGCCACGGGCACTCTCGAACTCTCTGCCTCCAAGCGGAGTGTATTAACCCAGGCAAGGCTCCGCCGAAGAGTAGAGTCACGACTGGGGAACATTAAACAGATATTTTTGGCCGGGCTATGTGGTCTGTGGAATCCACAGTAAAAAGGCATTGTGCCCCATTTTGCTTTAGTGGGAAGGCGACTGAATACTGCATTTAAAGAGCAGTCAAGTACAGCAGTTAATGAAAACTAGTAGTCAGGCAGCGTAATAATACATTCGAACTTACTTATTTCTATATTACTTACTAGCAGTATAGCCCGGCGTTGCTCGGGTGTAATGAAAGCTTTAAAACTAATCCATGGTCCTGGAGCTCAGACTCTTTCGACGTTGGCACGAAAGACTAAAAATCAATAGTTGTTTCCAGTTAAACCGTAGATTGAAAGAAAACTGAATGGATGTAAGTCAAATTTTGATTTCCTGGTATCGATATCAAATAAGTTTTTGTCGTAAACTGAATTTTGAAGGTTAAATAAGTCCTCTGAGTAAATGGTATCATGGCTGAGACTAAGAACTACAATTATACCTACTTAGAGCCAAACCCGAAGCAAAAACTAAAATAAAAGGACTGATAAAAATACAATCATACAGGAAGATAAGCAGAGACACACACACAAACCTCTTGCCTTATATATATATATATATATATATATATATATATATATATATATATATATAATCGATTTTCTGCACTATTGTAAGAACTGCAACCTTGAAACTTCTGAATATCGTTTCTTATGTCTTTGTCTATGAGTGTATCAAATTTGATTAAAATCGGACCACTCCTTCTATAACCCGATTTTTTCGATTATCGATTCGATTTTCGATATTTATCAGGGGTACCTCGACACAAAACCTAGCTAAGAACACTCGCAGACGCTTATAGTACAACTGTGTAAATTTTCAAGAAAATCGGTTCAGCCGTTTTGGCGTCTATAGGTAATGGACACACACATACACGTACAGACGAAGTTCTAATTATAAATAAGTTTAAATTATTCATACTTCCTTTGAATATCTTCTTTCTTGTTATTCACTGGTTTTGAACCTACATTCTTGTTCAATGTCTTACTTTCAGTACAAACCGGTAACTGCATATTTGCGGCGATGTTTCGCCACAACAATAATAAAGGTGTGGACAACAGTGAAAATAGTTGGAGCGGATAAGAAATTTATTAAAATTAACCTTCTCTTTTACAAAAATTCACAATGACGTGTGAAATCCTGGTTTTCTCAAATAGAAAAAGGATTGACCATCTGCTTAAGGAAAATGTCGAAACAAGATTTCGCAATGGGAGCGACTTGTAAGACCTGGAAGAACTTGGCGATCCAGTGAGAAATTCAAAAGGACATGTAAATGTCTTCGCAGCGTCAGAGACTCAAATGGGTGAAGCGAAAGAGACACACATTTAAACTGTAACTTCAAACTTCAAGCGATTCGGACATTGTCCTCTTTCTCCTTATCTCTTTCAACAATTACTACTACAAACATTTTATATGAACTCTACTCATAACTTCTTAATAAGGTTTCTGATTGAACATTAATTAATAAGAAGTTATGTTATTCTTTCCTATTAATAAATTCCTATTTTAATATTCAAAATGTATATTTTATTATTCCACTCATCTACACTAATCCACACATTCCAACTGACAACCAACTTTCTGATGATGAAAAACCTTCGAATGATAATTCAACATAAAACTTGTAAGCTGTAGGGAATTCGGTTAAGTATGACACAAGGCCGAATCAAAGAACATTAACAAATTCTTCACGGCTACATAATTACAATACGTCATCTCATAAATATAGGCAGATGTTGAAGTAAAATGATCTTCAGAAATTGAATCTTTCGCAATTTTTGCTTAATCAAAATTTTTTAATGAAGCAATATGGAATTAGGTTTCCGATTTTAAAACTGTTTTAGGCAGACCTGAAGGAGACTAACACCACCTTAAAATTTGTTGTTTTTGAATTTTTTTCGGTGCACTCTTATTGATTACACCCTAAACTTTCCGATTGACAAAAACAAAAGTTTGGAAAAATTTCAATATTTCAAGAATTCTTTTTTTTTTTTTGTGGCGTGGTGGTGGGGGGGCTAAGTTTTTCATACAACGTTATAGTAAATCGATCCTCTATTTTGGAACCACTCGCCAGTATGACATTACCACAACCTATAAATTTGTTGATTATCAATTTTTTTTTACTTTTTTCAGAGCAATCTTATCGATAAAAACACCTAAACTTTCCGATTGACAAAAAAATTTGTAAAAATTTCAACATTTAAACAATTTTAGGGGGTGGGGCTCGGTTTTTTTATACAACCTTATAGTAAATCGATCCTGTGCAATTAACTTTTTTGCTTGCGCATATTCAACAACTGAATCTTTTACGAAATTTTTGAATAAATCCATTCTTGGAGTTTCCGAGGAATATGCCATCGTAAGAACTGAAGAAAACTTAAAGACAAAAACAAGAGCAACAACACGTCCCCTAACAAAAAAAACAAAGCGGCCCCCGACGCGAGTGGTTCCAAAATGGAGGATCGATTTACTATAACGTTGTATGAGAAACTGAGCCCCCCCACTAAAATTGTTTAAATATTGAAATTTTTTTCAAATTTTTTTTTTTTTTTTTTTTTTTTTCGTTAGTCGGAAACTTTATGTAATAATCGATAAGACTGCGCTGAAAACAGTTAAAAACAATGCAAAACAACAAATTTAAAGGTAGCGGTAGTTTCCTTTAGGTCCGCCCTGTTTTTTTTTTTTGTTTTTTTTTTGTTTTTTATTCATTGGCTGTAACGGTTACGGATACTGCTTCTAGTTCGGCTAAAAGAAGCGGCAACCAAAATGAATGGAAGAAAGTAATTTCAACAGATTTTCATGTGTTTTTTATTTAATAAAAGAGAAAATAAAGTACTAGGCACAAAGCTGAAAAAGAAAAAAAAATCATCAAACGTTAGCTGTTTGTGTGTCGCCCCAGAGAAATGATATTAGGCCTACGCAGGACCGTAGCTGATGCTAAAAAACACCGGGCACAGAGAAAATTGCCCGGATGTATTAGTTGACAATGTGATGACGTCATCGGTGTCATCCGTTTTCAGAAACTATGAGTTTTGCGGATTTTTCTGCTATTCCAATGGAAATTAGGGACAGAACGTGAACGAAAGCAGCAAATCAGGTTTGGACTTTCTGAGTATAACCAGAAATTCTCCCAAAATTAATAAATAAATAGATTTTTTACTGCGTTCATTCGGATGTTTTTTTTGTTTTTTGGGTTTTTTTTTTTTTGGTGGGGGGGTTTCTTTCTTTCTTTTTTCCTTCGTGAATTGTTTGTTTTGAATTCTGACGAAGACATTTTTCCTTGCCCGGATGTTCACTATGATTGCACGGATCGGTCCGGACCCGTGCCCGGTAGTCAGATACGGCCATGAGTCCTAGAGGGAACGAAAAGAATATTAGCGCTGCTAACTACTGCATGTCAAGTTGAAAGCAAGAAAGAGGAAGATAGTAACTGAAGTTTTATAGTCCTGAAACTAACGTTTGGTGTTTTTGCATTTTTGAATAATATTTTATTTGATGTAACAATGATTAATAATTTTCGGAATATAAACTTGTAACTCATTTTTTTTTCATCCATAAAACAAGGCAAATGGCGTTATAATATTTCGCGACAAATTATGCAGAAAATACTTCGATTAACTGCGTTACTTAAAACGATTTCTTCATTACTGATTTAGAATTAAAATAACTTTTAGTTGGGAGCAATATAAGTGGCAGATGGCTATAAAAAGATATCGTACGGTTAACTTAAGTAATGCACGTCATATCGCAATATTTTTTTAAGATCATTCATCGAGGATACGAAAATCAAGTAGGTATATAAAATACTATCGCCCGGTTCACACTCCACCCACGTCTATTGAACAGGTGAAGAGGCTCATCCCTTGTTCCCTGTTAAGGATGTGGTTTCTGGTTTTCTCTTTTCCAATCTTTTTACTCTTAAGTAGCCCCCTGCACATCAGTGGCATTACCGCCTTGCTTGGGGTGATATGATTTTTAAAAAATCTAAATAACTGGAAACAAGACGGAAAGTGCGACACCGAGATTCGAAGGCATATTGGCCAAGGACGCATTCCAAACGCTGAGTAAAGTATTGCGAGACAGAAACATTTCGTTGGAAACAGAAAAGAGGGCGGACCTGAAGCAGACTACCACCTCGTTTAATATCGTTGTTTTTCATTTTACTTTTTTCAGCACAGTCCTATCGATTGTTACTTAAACTTTCCGATTATTAAAAAAAACAAAAAAAAAACATTGAAAAATTACAATATTCAAACAAATGTGATGGGGGGGGGGGTCAGTTTCTCATACAACGTTAAAGTAAATCGATCCTCCATTTTCATATCACTATAAGGTTGTATGAGGAACTGGTTCCCACTACTAAAATTGTTTAAATATTGAAATTGTTGCAATTTTTTTTTTTTGTCATTCGTAAAGTTTAAGGTGTAAAAAAAAAATAAAAAAAAAAAATAAATAAATAAAAATATTGCACTGAAAAAAAGTCCAAAAAATTTGATAATGAACACATTTACAGGTGGCGGTAGTGTCGTACCGGAGACTGGTTTCAAAATGGAGGCTCGATTTACTATAACGTTGTATGAAAAACCGATTCCCCCAGAAAATGCTTAAATATTGAAATTTTAAAAAAAAATGACAAGTCAGGGTTTGGGAAAAATACAATGGCAAAACGTATGAAGTGCTACAAGAGATAAGATGTGACGGGGACATGATCGCCTACGTCTGAATGGAACACGGTACATAAAAGACCTTTTCAATACAAGGAAGGCAATAAAAACAAATCGGATGCAGTGTGACAATATTAGAAAGGCGTTAGTAAATTGAGAGGGGGAAAAAAAACTAGAAGACCGAAAAACATTAATGTTCGATAGACTGAAGATATACTGATGACCTCCCGAAAAGAAATAGATAACAGTTTAGAACCACTGATTGACGGAGACGAAAACCGACCTCTGACTGCGAGTTCGGTCGTTTGATAAGGATTAACTTTTAAAAGCAAATAAGTTCCCAAAAAGAAAATAGAAAAAGAATAGTGATTAAATTTTTCGTCTGCCGAAACGCGATAATATGTCCCAAATCAAGGGATTGTTCACGTTTTGTCACTTGTTAGCCAAAGGGTTGACGAGGAGAAAAGTAAGGTGGAGGAGAAGAGCAAAAAGAATGATAAATTCTAGGTGCGAAAACAATCACACAGAAAAACATATGCATTTTGAGCAATAGCTAAAATTTGGCTGTTTGAGCTAGACCAGTGCTTCTCAAACTATCTGATGTGGCGGACCGGTAGTTTCTTTTTATGTGCCAGTGACCGGTAAGCAAAGCAAGTCAATCCAGCCGAGTAAGAGGGTGGGGGGACTGTGAACCTCAGAATTTTTTTTTTTTATGATATGTACTATTTCAGGGACACTTTGAAACTATCTGTAATAAACATGAGGACATGATATCTTGTTCATTCTAAGGGCAGTCATCATTGACGTAACAAGTCTTCCCAGTGTGCCATTGACCGGTACCATATTTGTGCTATATTAGTTATGGCCACTGGTTTCGGGGGTATATATTTTTTAAAATCCAGAAAAAATATTTAAAGTTAATATTAATACTTCGTAAGCAATTTGAATTTAAAAGGCATTAATCTTCTAAAAAATAGACAAACAGTAAAACAAAATATCAATTTCAATTAATTTAAGACGTATTTAAAATATATGATATGTAACAAAGTCTGATGCGTATTCAGTTCACTCTTTTGCTGTTCATTATATCGCATTCGTTAGTTGGATAGCAATAACTTTTAACGAGTGAGTAAATGAACAATGTAGCCATAATAATATAAAACTAAAATGAAAATGTTAAAAAAAACAAAAAAAACGAGTCAAATATACCGGCAGTCTCTCGTGGCATAGAGTTTTACTATTATTTCTTTCTTTTCTGGAAAATCTCCGCGTACCGACAGACGATGGCTCGCGTACCGGCGACGGTACGCGTACCACACTTTGAGAAGCACTGAGCTAGACCACGCCTAGCCACTGGGTAACGGGTTTGATTGGGTGACCAAAGATAAAAAGACCCAGGTGAATTTCAGGGAAAGCGGAGGATGTTCCACACCCTTCAGGCAATGATGGTGAGAGGAACTCGCAGGCAGGATATGGGTTTGTTCAGTTAACCAAAAGGAGAAAGCCCAGGTAGAATTCCGAGGAGGGAGAAGAGGCTCCCCCATATTTGGACATTTGCAGGAAGAGCCCTGGTTGTTTGTTTAGAGAACGCTGACATTCCCAGAGGACCCCCTGCAGATGCCCCACCCCAGCCTTTGCGCAGGAGTCCATAAAAAGAACAGATCATCCGAGTAGAAGAAAGACTCTGGAGAGACGAGAACCACTGCTTCGCCTAATCTGTGTTTCACCGCCCCGAAGAAAAACCTCTGACTTAAAGCCTTGTTCCAAAAGTCTCGTTCAAAACCATGGCGACAAACACTGTCCCGATAATCGGGAAAGGTCGATACTTATTGCATGGAGAATATAAGCCTGCTTAAGCCATCAATAACTGTACTATCAACTTTGTATCCAGGAATTGTATATAAATATATTTTTTCTTATCCATTTTTTTTTGTTTTTGTTGGATTTCACTCTAATCAGACCGAACTAAGTCATCGATTCCAGTCGACCATTCTGACCAAAACAATCTTGCGATCAATTGGCACAACGTTGTGGTGAGACAAGACTTGGGCTGAAGTGATCAACTCCACGATCATCCGAGTGACCCGAGCTTGAGTACGGTGCCACAGGGGTTGGACATCATAGCAATGGTTAACGAGTGTTAGGGAATCTGCATTAATTTATATATGCAACAAATTACACAGCACTTATTTTGATTTACTGCATTACTTAGAATGGTTATTTCACTACTTATGTAAATGTAAAAGTCTGAGTTGTCAATAATATAAGTGGCAGATGACGATAAAAAGAACTGTTGATTATTTATGGCCAATCTGTTTAAATAAGACACTGACTTGGTTGTGTCACATGGCAATAATCTATCTAAACTTATTTATGAATGGAACTTTGTGTGTGTGTGTGTGTGTGTGTGTGTGTGTGTGTGTGTGTGTGTGTGTGTGTGTCAGTTACCTATAGACTTCGAAACGGCTAAACCGATTTTCTTAAAAATTTACACAGTTGTACTATAAGCATCTGCGAGTGTTCTTAGCTAGGTTTTGTGTCGAGGTACCCCCGATAAATATCTATAATCGAAAAAATCGGGTTAGAGAAGAAGTGGTCCGATTTTAATCAAATTTGATACACTCATAGACAAAGATATAAGAAACGATATTCAGAAGTTTCAAGGTTGCAGTTCTTACAATAGTGCAGAAAATCGATTTTATATATATATATATATATATATATATCAAGGCAAGATGTTCGTGTGTGTGTGTCTGTTTATCTGCCTGTATGCCTGTATTTTCTTCAGCCCTTTTATTTTAGAGCCAAATCCGAAGCAAAAACTAAGTAGGTATAATTGTAGTTCTTAGTCTCAACCATGATACCATTTACTCAGAGGACTTATTTAGCCTTCAAAATTCAGTTTACGACGAAAAAAAACTTATTTGATATTGATACCAGGAAATCAAAATTTGACTTACATCCATTCATTTTTCTTTCAGTCTACGGTTTTGCTTTAACTGGAAACAACTATTGCTTTTTATTCTTTCGTGCCAACGTTGAAAGAGTCTGATCTCCAGGACCATGGATTAGTTTTAAAGCTTTCATTACACCCGAGCAACGCCGGACTATACTGCTAGTTGTAGATAAAATTACGTACTAATATAAGTAACCAAGTAATCGTTTTATGTTCCCTGTCAGCGCCCTTATTTTTGTTCGGAGATTGACAGTCTCTAAGGGTGATATGGTCCATGATCGATCTGCTTTTTCATTAATATATTTTTAATTGTCTCTAATAAATTATATAAGCGCTTTAACAATATAGCCATGATAGTGTTTCTTACCAATAATAATCAGTTATCTGAAGTTAATACTTGACATAACACATCCTAAGACAGTTAAAAAAAACAAACTCTGTCAACTATGTTTTTTGTTAAATATCCGAACTTCCGAATTTTAACTAATAATAAAAAAATATGCCTATTAAACAAAATCATTTGTATTTACAAACATGTACAAATCGAAGAGCCGAGTTCAAATTCCAGTTGAACTCCTTGCATTCACTTACACACAAATACCCTTGGGAAAGGTATTAATCTGTCTCTTCCCTCCAGTTATGGGTTAAATAATAGAACAGATTGGGTTCTATAGCCTTGGCTGGCAACTAGTCTACTGCAGAAAGCAATGGCAACCTACTGCGGGATAATCTTTTGTCCAGTCAGCCATGTCTCTTTCGAGGCATGATCGCCCAAAGCACTTAATTGACTGATATGAATTCAGGTGTCAAAACAGAATAAAGACTTTGGAGTGGTTGGTCCGCCCACAGTAAAATCCGTGGTTGAGAAAAGACTTTGATCGTCAATGAAGATTCACTGACCGTCTCCGTTGTTTTTGTTGTTGGAGATGATTCGTTTGAAGTCGCCGACACATGTTTCTTTCGGCACGCGCTAGAGGGGGGCAGGGCGTTATGTGTTTGGACGGCTTAGAGAAGTAGTTTTTCTACTCTGCTGAAAGTTGAAATCTGCGAGTTTTCATAAATTTTCCCCCTTAATGTAGGCTCGAGAAAAATATGGTTATTAGTTTTCTTTGATTTTTAAAACAATTCATATGTTGATATTAATTAATTTCTAAACAATAGACACTTTAATTGAAACGATGTGTGTTGTATTGTGGGAATTTGTAAATATTGTCCGCTATTGGATAGAAAATAGTTTGAACGTGTTTTCATTTGTGAGTATGTTATTATTGTGTTGGAAATAGGGTTTATTTCTTTTTTAATGTTTAACTTTAATAGAAAAAAAAACATTAGTGACGCCCTACCTCAAGCAGCACTCTGAGCACGTGACATACCGCAACAGCTTAGAGACGATTGTTCGTGCTAAACCAAAACTCTTAAATTTATTAATTCTAATAATAAACAACAATTATTCATATTTCAGTATGACTGCTGCTTATTAAAATGAAACTGTAGCCAATATGAAGATCGACAACAGTTTACGCAGTCCTCTTTCTTTTCAAATTAGGCGCTATATTTGTGAGGCCGATAGATTAGATCTGATCTATTCCAAACAGCTTTTAAAGAGCGTAAACGTTCTATATGCTTCATTTACGTTCTGTCAGGACAGGAATTGATAATTGAGTGTATTTCGAAGAGCCACATTATGAACAGATGATAAGAGATAACTTAATGACAGGCGCCTCTCTGCAAGCTAATCTCGAAGACCAATTTGAATGTTGATTTTCTTAACGCTGCTTAAATGTGGCACAAGGTCGAAAGTAAGGGATATCCAGTGAGGATCGAACTCACTACTCAGTTGTAATTGGTTCTAGTGAGACAAGCTTGCTAACCATTACACCACGTCAAGTTGCCTGAAGCCCAATTTGAATATGTTGTAAATTTTATCCTCCCTGGATTCTTTTTTGTGCTAATTTTCATCATCATTTATCCATCACACCCAGATGGTGCATAGGGCAGCAACTTTTTGTTGCTGTTTCTGTAAAGTAACTGTTTTTTACGGGGTAGGGTTGTTAGCCCTGCACACAACCCCTAAACCTGGAGGACTGGTGGACTATTCTTGGTCCTTACCAGGTCATTACAGCACCTGGTATTCCCAAATGGTCACCCATTTAAGTACTGACCAGGCTCGATTTTGCTTAACTTCGGTGATCAAACGGGAACCGGTGTATTCAACACGATATAGCCGTAGACTTGTGCTAATTTTAGTAAAACTTAATTTAAAAAAAAATGCAAATTAGAGTCTGCCTTTTAGCCAGAGCCGGATTAGGACCTTTTGAGGCTCCTAGGATAAATAAAATTATGCCTCCCTGCCCAAGACTGAGTCATTCTTTAACTCACTAGGGTCTAAATATTGAAGGTCTTGAATATTTTTACTCGTGATATATTTTGCCGACATTGATATATAATAACTGTGTGCGTGCGTGTGCATTACAAGGATCTGCTGACAAATTGATAGGCTGACCAAGACATTATCTTCGAATGTGACCACGTAAGGTTTATTTTTCAACATTGGTCCACACATTTCTTCTATCGCAGTAGTTGGATCCCATTATTGAAGGGCTTATGGCCATATCACGTTGATTACACCGGTTCTCACTCGATCACCGAAGTTAAGCAACGTTGAGCCTGGTCAGTACTTAGATGGGTGACCGCTTGGGAATACCAGGTACTGTAAGCGTTTAGTGACGGATGTGCGTTGTGGTGCAGTGGATATCGGCTCGGAAAGAGAAATCGGTGAGCCGAGTTCGAATTCCAGTTGAATACCCTGAATTCACTTAAACACTGGTACCCTTGGGAAAGGTATTAATCCATCCTTTCTCTCCAGTTATGGGTTAAATAACAAGGGTAGGACTTGGGAATCCTGCCCTTAAAAACAGATTTCAATGAATGTTGATATTCGAAAAGAAAAAAAGTATTACTAGACACAAAACTTATATATAAACAACAATAAATTGCTGAAAGAAAAAGGTATTACCAGCAGTAAATAAATAAAAATTTAGTTGGCAATAAATGCCAAAAATTCATATTCAGCTTCTTCCCCCAAAACCACTGATTCTCAAGAGATTGCTTCCTCTATCATTACAATACCTGTTCAAGTCGAGGGGTAACAATTATCTTCCACACAGATCAACATAAATTGTGCCTCTTACTATGTAACACTCTACTTTAAGTGACCCTTGGGCCTTGTACAGAGTGAACACTATTGTTATATACAGTACTGTGCAAAAGTATTAGGACAAAAACTATTTTATCTTTTATGAGGCATTGTTGAAAGAAAAAGGTATTACTAGCAATAAATAAATAAAAATATTTAGTTGGCAATAAATGACCCGCCGAGGTTGATATGCCATAAAAACAAACCAACCAACCATCATTGAAGAATCTTGACTTTTTGACCAATAGGATGAAAACTTCTTCAATGATGATAGTCAGATAGCACTGAACAGGGTGGGTGATCAACCGTTTCAAAGCAAGTGACGCTCTGCAGCGGTTGAAATCAAGGACTTGCATGCTGGAGCATTGTCCTGATAAAACAAGGCCTCCGTTTGTCAGTTTTCCTGGTCAATTGGTCTTGATAGCCTTTCGTAGATGCCAAGTTGGCATGGAACTCTCTCTCTATTGATGGTGTGATCCTTTTGAAAATATTCAATAAGCCCAATCCCAGAAAACTGAAGCCATCACTTTCTCTGCCATTAAGACGACCTAAGCCTTTGGAGAATGTGAGGAGAGGTGTTTCCACTGCATGGATTCTCTCTTTGACTCTCCAGCTCAGTGATGAACCCAGCACTCATCCTGGGTTAGGAAAAGAAAACCAGCTGGATATATCTCAGTGTCAGATGTTCCTGGGATGAGATCAGTCTGGTGCACTTTTCATCAGGTGTCAGAAGACGTGACACCCGCCGAACAAATCTTCATCATTCCAAGTTCATTGTTCAGAATATTCTCAACTCTCTCATAGAAAATGCTTATGGCATTGGCTATTTGAGCCAGTCACGTCATCCAACACCATGTGCTGAGGGCAATCAATGTCTTCCACGGTGGTGGGCAATTGCAGAACATCCAGACCTTGGAACATATTCAAGACGCTCCCTTCTAAGTTCAGCTGCCCACTTTTGCACTGTTGATAAAGCTGGAGCATCATACTCTAATATATCAACGATCATGTCACGCATTTTGTTTTCTCAAGAAGTTGCTACTAGTTACTTTTGATATTTTAGAATACTAAGATGGGAATTTACCTGGAAATGTATATTGCCGTTATTAATAAGAGTTGAAGTTGATGCATGCAAGATTACATTGCTCTAGCATCATTCAATTCATAGTCAGCCTATGAATTCTTCAACCCTAATATCTGTGGATGTGTGCCCGCATATCTAAAGTTCAGCTTTGTTAGGTTATGTTGAGGAATCCACTGACATCCTTTGAGGCAGAATTCTGCATTTGGTAGCTTTTGGATCAAACCTTGAGGCATCAAGGTTTTTTTTTTTTACTCTTTGAATTTATCAAAGCACAAAACCTACTTAATTACAATAGGTTACCAAAGTAACTTTTAGGGTAAACGAAATATGTATTGAGGACACCACAGAGCAACTCTTCTAATATCTTGATTTATAATGAATTTGATTCAGACATATTTCCCGCCATGAATCACATACTACAGTATGTTTCAAGCTGATGCCAGTGGTCAGCGTTCAATTTTAGGTGAATGTCAGGAATCTAAACACTGATTTCTAAAGTAATTTAAAATTAGTGCAACATAATTCTGTTGCTCTACACTCGGCCGTATGCCAAGCTCAGTAGATATCAAGATTCAGTTCTTCAAGATTCCTTTTGTGATTTTTCTGATAGTTCAGATAGCTCTTGTCGGTGCCAGAGGTCAATGTTTGAATCCTGGCAAAAGCCTGGATGTCAAATGCTGACTTTTCAGGGCAGATAAAAATTTATTCCTTGTAAGGTTGGTTCCATAAAATCGTCCTATCCACATTATCGTTCCCAAAGCCGACCTTGTGCCATACTAAGCTAAACCTAGTAAACATGAAGGTGCTTTTATTTACTTATCCATAAATGTCAGTACTTCTGACAACTTATTAGCTCTTTGTTTAGTATCACCCCCTCAATCAGTGAGCTGTTTTAGTAGGTTGTGCAGCGGGACTAGCAAAAACCTACAACCAACAAAGACAGTAAGGGCTACGTCTGCATTACATTAAAATACCAGTTCCCACACGATCACCAAAGTTAAGCAACATTAAGCCTGGTACCTAGATGGTTGAAACTACTGAGTGGTGTAATGGATAATATGCCGAGAGTTGTGTTCCAATTCCTGTTGGGTTTGTTACATTCAGTCAGTTGAGTGCCATACGTGATACACGATTGGGCGGTCATGCCTCGTTCGAGGCAGAAGATTTTCTCGCGGTAGGTTGTATTACTTTCTGCGGTAGGCAAGTTGCCGACCAAGGATATAGAACCCAATCTGTCCTGCTATTCAACTTATAGCTGGAGGGAGAAGAGTTGGATTAAAACCTTTCCCCAAGGGTATTTGTATGTAAGTGAATGTAACGAACCTGACCGGAATTGGAAATCTGCTCTCCGATTTCTCATTCCGAGCCAATATCCATTACATCACACGCCGACTCCGCCGCCACGAAGCAAAGTCGAAAACAACAACGATACCTGGTTGATCCTGCTAGTATTCATATGCTTGTCTCAAAGCTTAAGCCATGCAAGTGTAAGTCCACGAAACCGCGAATGGCTCAGGAACCGGACCTAATCCTCGAGACCGTAATCCTCCTCGGAGGCGATGGATAACTGTGGCAATTCTAGAGCTAATACATGTGACACATGCCGCGATCGGCCGGTGCGCTGATGTCGCCTTCGTGCCGTCACGCTCGTGGGCACCCGCGTCGGCCGTTACGGGTCGCGGCGCTGCATATTAGACTGAGACCGATGCGCGTCATTCCGTCCTCTCGTCGTCGTCGTCGTCGTCGTCGGTTTCGGCGGCGGCGGCGGCTGCGGGGCCAAAGGGCGGCGCGCTCCGCTTTGGTGACTCTGGATAACTCACTGGTCGATCGCACTGGCTTTCACGCCTGGCGACGGGTCTCTCGAGGGTCCACCCAATCAACTGTCAAGTTGATAGGGTTAAGTGCCTACCGTGGTTACTACGGGTAACGGGGAATCGGAGTTCGATTCCGGAGAGAGAGCTTGCAAAACGGCTACCACATCCAAGGAAGGTAGCACAATTCAATGCATTTATTTACGCGCAAATACCCCAAGTATCGTGAGATCTTTCGGTAGTTCGCAGGAGACACAGTTGTCAAAAGTAACTTCCAACAATTACTGAGTAGCCATGAGATTTACAATGAACTGATACACAATTTTACTGATGAGGAATATCAACTATATGTAAGCTGTAAGTGTATTGAAAGTGTATTTCAATAAAACCACAGTGGAATACAATGCGTTCATCTTTCTTGTTAATGTTTTGGTAGTGTGTGTAAGCCAAGAATAGAACGATGGTAAATCTCCTGAGACTCAATATCAATTTATATTAGTCACTACAATAGGCCAAAGATGAAATAAAGGCCAAAGATGAAATAAAGGCCAAAGATGAAATAAAGGCCAAAGATGAAATAAAAACAAATCTCAATTATTTACTAAGATACAGCAAAACAATTTCTAGAAGTCTTACCAGGATACGTCATTGGTGGCCACAATCTGAACAGTATAAAATAAGCAGATGATCTTCTTCTTCTTCTATGTGCCCTGTCCCTTCAGGACGTAGGCGATCATGTTTCTCCACGTCTCCCTATTCCTTGTGGCTCTTAGTATGTTTGCTCCTGTTACACCTCGCAACCCCCGTTCCGTCATCCACCTGATCAGGCCCCTCAAATATATTATTCGCTGCCTTCCTCTGTCTCTTTTTCCTTCTATCTGGCCAGTTAGTATCAAGCTCTCCTTCCTCATTGCGTGTCCCAGGAACTTCAGTTGTCTCTTCCTGATGCTCAGTATTAATTTCCTTTTTGTTGCCATTCTTTCCAACACCTCATCGTTGCTTGCATGCTCAGTCCACGATATCCGCAGCATCCTTCTGTAGAACCACATTTCCGCTGCTTCAAGTTTTGTCCTCACTTTCGATGATGTTGTCCAGCATTCACTGCCGTATTGAAGAACTGACATCACATAGCAATCCAGCACTCTTTTCTTTGTTTCTAGTGAAATTGTCCTGTTTCTTAATACTTTACTCAACTTCTCGAATGCATCCTTGTGCTTTTGGATCTCAGGAATATAAATGTATAAAAACACTTGTAACCACAAAGTGAGGGGTCAATTCATATATTGATTGTAAATTGGAATTGATCCCCCACTTTATATCCAGTATGCATTTGTAGAACCACATTTCCGCTGCTTCAAGTTTTGTCCTCATTTTCGATGATATTGTCCAGCATTCACTGCCGTATTGAAGAACTGACAACACATAGCAATCCAGTACTCTCTTTGTTTCTAGTGAATTTTTCCTGTTTCTTAATACTTTACTCAGCTTCTGGAACGCGTCCTTTGCCATGCCAATTCGCCTTCGGATCTATACAATGCTGATAGCAGACACCGAAAGGAAACTACAAGACCTCCTACAGGAAGCGGAAAGAAAGTACCATATATAAATTGCAAGAAAACTGAATGCATGGTCCTGAGTAAAAAGAGACCGATGCGCGTCATTCCGCCAAAATACGAAATTCAAGCAGGGGACACGAAATTTAAATACCTGGTAAGTGTCCTATCAGAGGATGGAGAGTGCGACATTGAGATCCAAAGACGCATTAGTATAGCCAAAGATGCATGCCAGAAGCTAAGCCGAGTATCGAGAGACGTGAAAACGTCTCTGGAAACAAAGATGAGGGTATTGGATTGTTAAATAAAAAGCTATAGAACCCAATCTGTTTTATTTAACCCATAGCTGGAGGGAGACGAGACAGATTAACACTTTTTCCCAAGAGTATTTGTACATATGTGAATGCAACAAATTTGACTGGAATTTGAATTCTGTACAATGATAATATTTGGATAAAATACCATATAATGACGTCATGTACCAAAGAATTTAGACATTGATTACTTTAAAAAAAAATGCTGTTCTTCAATATAGCAGCGAATGCTGGACAATCTCATCAAATATGAAGGAAAGATTTAAAGCAATCAAAATGTTGATCTACAGAAGGATGCTGAGGATATCATAAACCGAACATATGAGCAACAATGAGATTTTAGAAAGGATGGACACGAAAAAGAAACATAGTTAACATCAGGAAAAAACAGCTGAAGTTCCTGGGACACGTAATGAAAAGAAAGAAGGCTTGGAGACTCTGATGCTCACGGGACGGATAGAGTGAAAGCAACGCGTGACTTGAGAGACTTTAGCAGATAGCTGGCTGGCTGGCGGGGCGGGGTGGGGTTTGAGCGGGATAACAGGAGAAGAGCTGTTAAAAGCTAAAATGAATAGGAAAATGTGAAGGGCCGTGATCGTCTATGTCCTGAATAGATGCAACACATAGAAGATATTTGAAGTATTTTAATTTCTTCAGGTTCTAAACCTATTCAGAAAATAATATTGACTAAAAGACATTTCCCTTACACCTTTATAAAATGAACCATTGCCATGGTGTATAACTGTCTGATAATGTATAGAATATACTTTAGTTTTAATTACCAAATTCTTTTTTGTAATGAGGGTCGGGGAGAGGACTTACTGTGGGGTAAATATTATCCAGCTGGTGTGATATACTGGTGAGTAGATCTGTATTCTGAGTCGTCCATGCTTGTGGCATTTTACCAAAACTAAACTTGTCGTTGGAAACAATATGAAATTCTTACATTAAAACTTTCGAAAAAGTTATGACCTACTTATTTGCTTTATTAGTATGCTTTCACGCGGCAAAATTTGTTGGGCAAACTTGAGCTAATCAAAACTTATATTATTTTATGTAATCTACCGTTCGTCCATGCATTGAATCAGTCAGTTTGTTAAAAGCCGTACATGATATACATTTGATCACGACTCGAAAGGGACATGACTGACTGGGCAGAGGATTTTCCTGCAGTTGATTGCCATTACTTTCTGCAGTAGACTGGTTGAAAACTAAGGCTATAGAACCCAACTTGTCATGCTATTTAACTCATAGCTGGAGGGAGAAGATATGGATTAATACCTTTCCTAAGAGTATTTGCGCATGAGTGAATTAAACGAATCTGATTGGAATTCGAACTATGCCTTCCAATTTCTCATTCCGTGCTGATTTCACTGCACCACAAAATGTTGTCATATCTGGTCGGTTGCTCCTGCTATCCAGTCGTACCTGGCAGCTCGACTCCAGTTTCTTTCCTTCACATGACGTGGCTTCCCTCTGGCTTTTCTACAAATATTTTTATGGCTTCTACTCTTCCGGTGCCTCGATGAATTTAAGCGTGCTATTAGTCTGGCATCTATGTCCCACCCTTTTACGATTGAAATAGTTAAATGCAGCTGCCATTTCTATGCGGGCAGTTTCTTCTCTCACACTTCCTGCCTGCGGAACTTACTGCCCTTTCCTTTAAATTTAAATGCAATGTCAACTGCTATTTTCTATATTCTTGAACCTTATTCATCTTTTATCCTTTCTTCAATACCCCCCTGTACCCATGCTTTTCTTCCACCGTAACCCTCTGCAGACTAGTGGCAGTACTGCCTTGCTTGGTGTGAAATGATAAAATAAAAAGCTATAGAACCCAATCTGTTTTATTTAACCTATAGCTGGAGGGAGACGAGACAGATTAACATTTTTCCCCAATAGTATTTGTACATATGTGAATGCAACAAATTTGACTGGAATTTGAATTCGGTATAATGATAATATTTGGATAAAATAATATGTAATGAATTATTTTGAACATTATTTTTACCGATACTCGTATTTAAGTAGATATTCTGTTTTTAATTAAACAGTATTTATATATTTATATCTACCGGCCTGATTATTTACGATAAATTTTTACTACGAAAATGTGTGCTACCCACAAGATTTATTGTAAATAATCAGGCCGGTAGATATAAATATATAAATACTGTTTAATTAAAAACAGAATATCTACTTAAATACGAGTATCGGTAAAAATAATGTTCAAAATAATTCATTACAAATTGTCGGTTGCTTATAACCAAGTTTCGTTAAAATTCGTTAATTTCCGTAACATGTTTACATAAAATAATATATAATGACGTCATGTACGAAAAAAATTAGACAATGATTACTTTAAAAAAATGCTTTTTGTATATGAGTGCTCCTAATCATATTATGTATCTTTTTCGTGTATATAAGGGCAATTAATTTATATGTGTGTTGGCGCTAATTTTGTATTATTGGTGTAATTGCTTGTATCCTCCTATATCGATAAGTATACTCATGTAAGTGCATGACAATCCAAATGGTATATACCAGTATATGTATGTGCTTTTGAGTTTTCTTTAACAGCATATCAACCTCTGAGGGTTATTTAATGCCAAAAAGGTGGGATTTCAATTTGTTTTTTTTTTGTTTTTTTTTATTTCTTTTGATGTTTGGCTACAGTGAAAAGGTTAATTTTAGTCAGATTTTGATGAAAATGTTTTTGTTTTTATTCTTTTTATTATTTTAGAAAACTGAAAATGTCTTCTAGTTTTGTATTCAAAAATGTCTTACTGAGAATAATTTTTTCCTTCAAAAATGTGTTATGGTAATAATTTTCCTTCAAAAATATATATTGTTCTGCAAAAGTGTATTTTTATAATTTCATAGTGTTTTGACCCCAGTTTGGCGACGAAGATATTAAACCCACGTGGAGAAGATAAAAAGAATTTTTTCCACTTGCCAAAATTGTTGTGGAGTTATTTTCGCAGTGCTAAAGTCGGCCTTAATAAGTTCGACGTTCAAAACGTTAGGAACTTGATATAATATGTATTGTAATCTCGCTAGGTCGCTGACTACTTTTCGTATTCGACTAATTGTCGACTACTATCGTCTAATATCGACCGACCCTCGTTCCTCTTACTACTCCTATTTAAATTAGGTGGGAGGGTCTATACACTATAGAATATGTGTGTTTCACCATAACAAACAAAAAACAAAAAAAAACAAAAAACCCCAAAGCATTTAATCAAACAAGAACTGGTGGTGGTCGCACTAAAACCAATTGACAAAAGTTTACCATTCGAAATGGACTGTGATCCATGAGATGTAACCATATCCGTCACCCTTAACCAAGGAAGACGTCCAATAGCGTTGATGTCAAAAACACAAGGAAGAGAATGGAAGTATCACATAATAAAGAAGGTCATGGCAATTATTGTGGTGGTGATCCAGAAGTGGGGTCACTATTGATCCCCATTGCCGGTCAGAGATCGGTGGTTTTCATGTTTTCTAACAAAAAACGCACAAAAATGAAGAAAGTGAAGATTAAAGAATGACGGTTAAAACTCTCGACCTTTGACTGCACAATAAAATACCCCACCCTGGCAAGGAAAATGTAGTTTCCGACGCATTTAGCTGCGCTTAACCCCGACCAAGGATCGATAAAACGACCAACGACCTTACTAATTTTTTTTTCTTCATTCGACCACAAAAATCAGTCAATAACTCTTCCACCCTTCCGTCAACATTCACAATGAACGATGTCACTCAAGAATTACTAGACTTACACTTTGTTAGTGCAAAAAAAATCCCCTTTTCTAATGAAGAGGTGAAAAAAGGTTCTTCTTGCAGAATTTGTGCTGAGATTAAACCTCGTTTCTATAACTCGCCAAAAAACACTCTTCTCATGGCGACCAGACCCCATTGTACGGCTAAGTATTAACTTCAAGGGACCCGTACCTAGTGTTACGCGCAAATACGTATTTATTAATAACAATTCATTGATTCCATTTGTCTTTCCATGTTTTTACTCTTATGTAGCCCCCCGCACATCAATGGCGCTACCACCTTGCTCGGGGTGATATAATAAAGAAAAACAAAGTAATAAAATCCTTAGCTCATTTGTTCAGTTTTGGGATGCTGTGCTGCATACACTCTGACAGACACATCTTTCATGTTAAAGAATTGAGAGACTACCTCATCCAAAACGGGGTCACGACAAATAAAACCACACCATGTCATCCAACTGGCAACGCACAGGTTGAACGATTTAATGACACTAAAAGCAGCCCAAAGTGCCAAATACGGGTGGAGGATGTTAAAATCAAGCAGGTACGAAAATTTAAATATCTAGGAAGTGTTCTAACTAAAGACGGAAAGTGCGACACAGAGATCCAAAGGCGAATTGGCATGGGGAAGGACGCGTTCCAGAAGCTGAGTAAAGTATTAAGACACAGGAAACTTTCACTAGAAACAAAGAGAGTACTAGATTGTTATGTGATGTCAGTTCTTCAATATGCCAGTGAATGCTGGACAATATCATCAAAGATGAAGGAAAAACTTGAAGCAGCTGAAATGTGGTTCTACAGAAGCATACTGGATATAAAGTGGGGGATCAATTCCATATTACAATCAATATATAAACTGACCCCTCACTTTGTAGTCACATCACTTTATATACATTTATATTCCTGAGATCCAAAAGCACAAAGATGCATTCCAGAAGCTGAGTAGAGTATTAAGAAACAGGACAATTTCGCTAGAAAGAAAGACGAGAGTACTGGATTACTATGTGATGTCGGTTCTTCAATATGGCAGTGAATGTTGGACAATATCATCAAAGATGAAGGAAAAACCTGAAGCAGCTTAAATGTGGTTCTACAGAAGGATGCTACGGATGTAATGGACCGAGTATTTGAGCAATGATGAGATTTTGAAAAGAATGGAAACGAAATGGAAATTAATATTGAGCATCGGGAAGAGACAACTGAAGTTTCTGGGACATGCAATGAGGAAGGAGGGCTTGGAGAATCTGATACTAACAAGCTAGATAGAGGGAAAAATAGACAGAGGAAAGCAACGGATAACATATCTGAAGGACCTGATCAGGTGGTTGACAGAACGGGGACTGCGAAACGTTACAGGAGAAAGCATGCTAAGAGCCATCAGGAAAAGTGAGACATGGAAGGCCTATCGCCTACGTCCTCAAAGAAAAAGGCACATAGAAGAGGGATTGAGGGGGCTGAGAGACGTTACAGGAGAAAGCGTACTAAGAGCCACCAGGGACAGGGAGATGTGGAAGGCCATGATCGCCTACGTCTTGAAAGGATAAGGCACACAAAAGAAGAAATGGAAGATGATTCAGTTCGTCATTAGATCACAAAACTTTACTGAAAATTACTGGGAATTGGTGCTTCCAGAAGTGCTACACTCTGTAAGATCTTTTCTGTGTACTTCTACAAATAGCACCTTGCAAGAACTTTTTTTTTTCTGTTGTAGAGGAACATCCTATCCTACCCCGTAATGGGTATGGTCCAGTCTATAAAAGACTGTGACTGGAGTGAGCACACAACAGCCTGATACTGCCTTAAGCAAGATCTGCAGGATATTTTTAGCCGAGCTGAAGGACTCAGATTTCCCACATCTGGCCTTGTGCCACATCCACCTCAGGCATCTGCTCTAGTCGTGGTGGGAGTAGTAAATGCCAGCTGAGATTTATTTTAGTTGAATAAAGCTTAGAACTTTTACTGTTGTTCTGAGTTCAGATTTACTTAAAGGTAACCAAAAAAGTTCTCTCTGTTTTTAAAGGAAACAAAAACGCTTCACAGTATGTGTAACATATTTAGTCTTTGAAGTAATCGCCATCGGCATACAGCACCTTCTGCCAACGTGTCTCCAGCAGTTCAATGCCCTTGTGGTAGAACTCGGGGGGTGGTGACACAAAGAAGTCCGTGAGGGCTTTGTGCAAGTCTGCTTCATTGGTGAAGGATTTCCCACGAAGATGATTATCCAGAAGGTGTGTACCACACCAAACGGACCGTCCTAACAATTTTCTCCGGCGGCCGTTCTCCACGCTGTGATTTGCCGGGAATTTGTAGAAAATGTCGGCCGGACAGCTGAGGGTACAAGATTGACTATAAGGAACGAACTTCAACAACTTGGATGAGTTGAAAAGGATGCTTTATTCGTTTAGAGTTAGCCTTGTCGGTTGGGGCAGGCGAATGTGACACACAGCTCTAACTCTAATTAATGAACCCAAACTGAACGAAACAAGACGAACGGAGAATCTTACTTCAAACTCGCGACCGGCGGGACTCCCTTCACTCTCTAACTTAACTGTCTTAACTAACTTCTATTTATTTAAATGAAAATCCGGAAATGCTTTAGACCACCGGTGACAAACATTGGCGACTGTAAGTCTGAAATTTCAGTTATCTTTTTTTTTATCTTAATAAGGCTTCCGCCGGAAAAGGCTTAATGTGTGGTCAAGATACAGTAAAGGACAGCCTTTGACCGGGTCAGAGAAAACCTACCTAGTGAACTTGTCTGAACTTTATCTCTTTATCACTGAGTCAAACATTTACCGGAGGACAATTTTCCTCATAAAAGAAAAAGCGTTTATTTATTTATTTTTTTCCTCTTCTTTTTCACTTTTGTTAAATATGTTTTGAAACTATTTTCTATTCTAATCTATTTTCTATTTTAATCTATTATAATAAAATACATATATGTCTAGTTATCGTGTCACAAGGTGGAAGAGGTGGTAATCGGATGGCGTAAGGTCAGCTGAATAAGGTGGATAGCACAAAGTCTCCCACCCAAGTTGCTGCATGGTATCCCTGACCACTTGTGCGACATGCGGTCTGGCGTTGTCATGGAAGAAAAGCACACCTTTGCGATTCACCAATGGCCGCCTTCAGGACTCCACCATTCAAGACCTGTGGTCATCCACTTCAAGGGTCATCATGGAGAGACAAATCTCCCGATTTGAATTTTTGAAACCAACGCTTTGCAGTACATTCATCCACAGCACTACCCCCAAATGCTTGACATATGCGGCGACTTGATGCAGCTGTTGATAAGCCCACTTTGAAGTCATAAAGCAAACAGCCCCGAACGAGATCTCTAGACACTTCCATCCTTCTCACAACTGTCCGGCTTATAACTGATAGCCGGGCACGGTGCACGTGTTTTTTATAACGCATGATGTTCCTACTTCCGGCTGTCCAATTTTGAAAACAATTGCTGCACACATTTTCGTATATATTTCAACTTCATTCGATGACTAATCAAAGAACGAACAGAACTTTTTTGGTTACCTTTATATATATATATATATATATATATATATATAAAACCTTACCCTTATATATATATATAAAAACAAGGATGTCCTTTCCTTTTTATTTTTGGGGGTCAAATTTTCATAACTTTCGTATGTATGTATGCATGTATGTACGAAATAGAATTTATTTCCAATACAACTACATACATACGATATTAAAAAACACTGAAATTATATTTCCCCACCTAATATACAAATATTTAAAAATAGCCCCCAAAAATTCAACAATACCACACACACTGTTTTAAATCAAAATATCTATTGCTTAAGAATTAACATAACCATTTGAAATATTTGACCAATCAGTGTAAACTGAAACCATGTTTTTATTGAGTCAACTTTCGTGAAAAATTTCCTATGAAAACCTGCAGACTTCAACTTTCAGCAGAGCAATGACATGATTGTCCTCAAGCTGTTCAAACATGTGACTACATGGCTTTTTCGCTTTCCTACCAGTGTGTGCTGAAAGAAACATGTAGGCAAATTCAAATGAATCATGTCTATCAATAAAACCGGGCATGGTCAGTTGGTGACTTCAAAAAAAAAAAAAACAACAATGCTGGTGTGTGAATCTGTAGCGTAGGGAGCTGGTTAATGTTTCTTTGATTCAGCCTTGTGTCAGACTTAACCGAACTCCCTACAGCTTACAAGTTTTATGCAGAATTATCATCAGAAGGTTTTCATCAGAAGGTTGATTGTTGGTTGAAATATGTGGAATAGTGTAAGAATAAAAATATACTTCTTTTATTTTAAAATAGAAATTTATTAAAGGGAAAGACTAACATAAGTTGTAGGAGTTAATGTGCAATTAGAAACATTACTAAGAGGTTAAGGGTAGAGTTCGTACAAAATGTTCGTAGTAGTAATTGTTGAAAGAGATAAGGAGAAAGAGAACAAGGTGCGACCTGACCTTATCTCCAGGTTGATTTAGAGTTGACGTTACATTTTAGTTCTGCTGTCTCTTGGCTCCTATATTTGTATGTCCTTTTGAATTTTGAACTGGATCATCAAGTCCTTCCAAGTTTTACAAGTCACTTCCATTGGTCAAAAATCATTTTAACACCTACTTGTGAAATCTGGTTTCCTTAAGCACATGATCAATCCTTTTTCTATTTGGGAAAACCAGGATTTCACACATCATTGTGAATTTTTGTAAAAGTGAAGAGAGTTGATTTTAATTAATTTCTTATCCCTACAAATCTTTGCTAACAATAAGCCTTTCATAAACTGCAGATTTTTACCCAATATCTTTAACACAACTATTTTTACTTTTAACTTTTAAATCCATGTACATATATTTGCAAATACAAATCATTTAACAGGTATACTATGTTTATTTTTTTTATTATAGTTTGGAATTTGGGCATTTGGATTTTTTAGTATAGAAAAAACAAAATGGACGACAGAACCTCCTACATGTATGTATGTATGTATGTATGTATGTATGTATGTATGTATGATGTCACTTGAATATTCAATTTAAAGATTTACCTCACTGGTAAATGAATTACGAAAACAAATTGAATTATTGACCTTATCCCCTCAAGTGATAACTCTAACAACTAAGCTGTATCTGCAAATTCTCATTAAGATGTAATCTCGATATTATTGATATTAAATCCACCCAGTTTCCATGGTTACCAGCTGAGAATTCCAAATTCTTTTCCAATCCATCAATTCTTCAAGTCTTATTGATGGTTGAAACCTGTGCATATATTATCTGTTCAATGTCATTTCTTTCTTTGCATTTATTAAAATAAGAGACGGAAAAAAATATGTTTCGTGAATTTGTTTGTAATACCAAAATATGCATAGCTGATACCGCTGGAATAAAATTTTAAGATTTAGATTAGCAGTAAAAATTTTATATTTAAAAAAAAAAATGAAAACTAAGTCCTAATTTTTGTTATTTATTTTGTGTGTGTGTGTGTGTGTGTGTGAGCACCAAATGAAATTGACAGCTTAATTAAAATTAAATAGAAGGTTGTTGATTAATGCCTGAAGGCCATTGGTTGATGGGGACAATGTAGTGGATAGAAAATTAAGAATTAAAATCAACTTTCTTCTTCACTTTTACAAAAATTCACAATGGCTTGTGAAATCTCCGACCTATTCGTACTAGAGTCTCTGGTCCTTCCGCCGACCTATTCGTACTAGAGTCTCTGGTCCTTCCGCCGACCTATTCGTACTAGAGTCTCTGGTCCTTCCGCCGACCTATTCGTACTAGAGTCTCTGGTCCTTCCGCCGACCTATTCGTACTAGAGTCTCTGGTCCTTCCGCCGACCTATTCGTACTAGAGTCTCTGGTCCTTCCGCCGGCCTATTCGTACTAGAGTCTCTGGTCCTTCCGCCGGCCTATTCGTACTAGAGTCTCTGGTCCTTCCGCTGACCTATTCGTACTAGAGTCTCTGGTCCTTCCGCCGGCCTATTCATACTAGAGGCTCTAATTAACTGATTTGGTTAAGCATGTCACCTCTCCAAGTCTTTCAGATAAGCAATATGACTTTCGTTTTTTCTAGGTCAGCTGCTGATGCATTAACCATTATTGCTAAAAGTAAGTCTGTCAAGACTTAGATAAGAATGGTGAAACTTGGGCTGTTGCTTTGGACGCATCTCAAAGACATTTGAGAGCATATGGCAGACTCGTCTTCAGAAGCAGAAACAATATAAAAACTTGTAGAAAAAATTTAGAGGCAACTTCTGTAAATCATTTGAATTAGAAAAGAAAAGCTTTATTTTTTCCAGCAAAGAAATTATTCCCCACCCCATAATGGCCATCCCCCATGTTATAGACAAGATGCAGCAAAACTAATGGAACAGACGTGACAGTCCTCATACCCGTAGCAGGTTCTAATGACCTTCAGACTGTCACATGTTTCATGCCAGGCAAAACTTCTAGACTTGAAGGTGGTTCCATAAAATATTATTCCTTGAAGAATTAATCAAAGTGAAACCAAAATTTTTATGATGGCATGCACATTTTAGCTAAAAGATAGAATGTGGTCACAGACAGTCAGGGAAAATACTTTGATGACTGAATGATGATGCTATGAATTTATATGAACAAAAGAATTTGTCAAAAAAAAACCCCAAAAAACTTGAACTTTTCTTGCATTCTAGGACCTTATATTTTGAATACATGGCAAATCCATCATTGATATTTCATAATTTTCCTAAAATATTTGCATGAAATTTAACCAATATTGTGAGGAATCTTAAAAAGATTTAAACTTTTTTTTTCTCAGAATGTAGTTAACTTGTTATTAAAAAGCTGGAACTGACAACATCGAATGAAATATCAGAAAAACAGAAGGCATTAGTAAGCTAGTTGCTACTCTAATTATTACTGTTGTTAGTTTATTCTGACTTGTTTCTTTGGCCTTGTGCCACACTAAGCTCAGTTCAGTGGTTTATCAATCATCCTTGAAGAATTATGCTGAAACCCATCTGTTTTTGAGTGAACCCCATCCACCTGCTCAAGCCCATCAAGTAGGTTTCACACTGCTTTTCTCTGCCTCTCTTTCCTTCTATCCATCCTGTGAGTATTAGATTCTCTAAGCCCTCTTTCCTCATCACATGCCTCAGAACCCTCAGTTGTCTCTTCCTGATACCAAGTATAAGCTTCCTTTTCATTTGCTTTCTCTGACTCTCATAATGATGTTATTTATGGCATCCGACTCCTTCAGCAATGTCTGTAGTATCTGCTGTATACAACCATATTTTCCGATCAATGATTATAAATGGATTTAAGCGATGAAATTCATTTAGGTTTTAAAGAAAGTTCGTTATCGGATCTTATAGACTAATGCTACAGAATCACAAAGAACCAGCCTGTTAGTTGAAGTGAGTAGCATGGGGGTGGGAGGAGTAATAGCAGGCAACATTATTATTTCATTGTGTCTATTAAATTATGTCCTCCATTTTCCACCATCCTGACGAAACAAAATCATCTTGAGTTCAGAAAAAGAATTCCTTTTTATCTATCATCCTTGAATTATTATGCTAAAACCCATTTGATTTTGAGCTAACAAGTTGAAGTTTGTTACATGTAATAGTCAAGAACTCTTATATTGTTTGTTTGAAAGACTTCCATTTAGAAAAACTTCCGACTATGATAAACATTCGTTATCAACATCAACTTTTTATTTTTCTTCAATGTCAGTCCAGGACAGTGGTTCCCAAGTTTGTTTTTTTGTTTTGTTTTTTCCCAGGATACATTTTTAGAAATAAAATTTGCTTGCACCTCACCAAATTTTATGAAAAGTATACTTGAAAAAAAAAAATGCAGACGATTAAAGGGAGATAACTGCGGATATGAAGTCAGAACATTTTCATTGCTAAATTTCTCCTCCAATTTGTGAACCCTAGTTACGATCTTCCTAATACTTGCAACTGTTTGGGAACCACTAGTCCAGGACATGGACGATCATGGCTCTCCACAACTTCCTATTTTTTGTAGATCTTAGAGTGTCTTTTATCCTGCCTACTCCCTGTCCTGCCATCTTGTTAGGTAGGTTGATCATAGCCCTTTTCTTTTGGAGTATCAAGATTCATTGGGATTTGTTTATTTTTTAAATGGGAAGGGTCCCCAAATCCTACCCTGTTATTTAACCCATAACTGGAGGGAAGGGACGGATTAATACATTTCCCAAGGGTACCAGTGCTTAAGTGAATGCAGGGTATTCAACTGGAATTCGAACTCGGCTCACCGATTTCTCTTTCCGAGCCAATATCCACTGCGCCACAATGCACATCCATCACTAAACGCTTACAGCACCTGATATTCCCAAGCGGTCACCTGTCTAAGTACTGACCAGGCTCAACGTTGCTTAACTTCGGTGATCGAGCGAGAACCGGTGTATTCAACGTGATATGGCCGTAAGCCAATCTTATTTGTGATTAGAATTATTAATTTGAATTTTAATAAAATCCCAGTGAGAATTTTTCTGCATATCAGATCTTGGTTAAAAATAAAGAAAACTGATTACATTGAATAAAACTAATACCTTAATTCAGATATAGATTAAAAGATGAGTTAGTTAAGTGCCATATGTTATACACGCTTGGGTGATCATGTCTCAAAAGAGACATGACTGACTGGGCAGATTTTCCTGTGGTAGGTTGCCATTACTTTAGGTGCTTGGCTGGTTGCCAAACATGGCTATAGAACCCAATCTCTCTCTCTCTCCTGTTACTTAAGCCATAGTTGGAGACCTTTCCTAAATGTATTTGCATGTAAGTGAATGCAACGAATTCAACTGGAATTTGAACTCGGCTCTCCAATTTCTTGTCTTAAGCTGATAGCCACTGCACCACAAAAAAACATCTTATCATGAGTCAGTCAGTTAAGTGCCATACGTTATACACGCTTGGGTGATCATGTCTCGAAAGAGACATGACTGACTGGGCAGAAGATTATCCCGCAATAGGTTGCCATTGCTTTCTGCGGTAGACTGGTTGCCAGCCAAAGCTATAGAACCCAATCTGTCCTGTTATTTAACCCATAACTGGAAGGAAGAGACGGATTAATACCTTTCCCAAGGGTATTTGTGCATAAGTGAATGCAAGGAATTCAACTAGATTTTGACCTCGGCTCACTGATTTCTCGTTCCGAGCTGATATCCACTGCACCACAACACACATCATGAGTAAGAAAGTCAAAACAAGGACAACTGAGTGAAGGTAGTCATCAAAGGATGACATTCTATGCAGAAGTACCAGGTTGAGGTAGTAAATTTTGAAATTACCCTATCTTATTTTAAAGTCACACATGATTGAACTAAAAAAATTAGCAAAGCTGGGCTTTTAAAATATAACTCGATCCACTTCTTTCAGTAGAATTTTACATTGACCAGGCACCGAGGCTATAACCTGGAATCTAGGGTCAACCACCGAGCCATTTCTACATCAACATTAATCTGGTATATGTACAAAGAGAAAGAGATTAAAACAAACAAAAAACAGAAAGAGCTCTTTGTATTTCTCTGGAATCAGATTTGCTTTCTTAAAGACAATTATAGTTAAGCTGATTGGCAGAATCTAATGAAAAAGTAGAAGTAGTGAAAGGGACAAAAATCTTTCTGGTTTTAAGCTTTCTGGCAGGATTCCAATATTTTATATTTGGAAGAAATACTTACTTTGTGCCACTAGAAAAAAAAAAAATAGAAGCTGTTTTCTTTGTTAATAGAAGTTTGCATTAAAAAAAAAATTAAGCAAAGGTTATTTTTTGTTTTGTTTTTTTTTATTAACTAATCTAGAGCCCGTCTTTATTTTATAGATGTGCATTGTGGTGCAGTGGATATCAACTCGGAACGACAAATCGGGGTAACTAGTTCAAATTCCAGTTTAATTCCTTGCTTTCTTAAAGACAATTATAGTTAAGCTGATTGGCAGAATCTAATGAAAAAGTAGAAGTAGTGAAAGGGACAAAAATCTTTCTGGTTTTAAGCTTTCTGGCAGGATTCCAATATTTTATATTTGGAAGAAATACTTACTTTGTGCCACTAGAAAAAAAAAAAATAGAAGCTGTTTTCTTTGTTAATAGAAGTTTGCATTAAAAAAAAAATTAAGCAAAGGTTATTTTTTGTTTTGTTTTTTTTTATTAACTAATCTAGAGCCCGTCTTTATTTTATAGATGTGCATTGTGGTGCAGTGGATATCAACTCGGAACGACAAATCGGGGTAACTAGTTCAAATTCCAGTTTAATTCCTTGTATTCACTTACACACGAACACCCGTGGGGAAAGTATTAATCCAGCTCTTCCTCCCAGTTATGGGTTAAATAATAGGACAGATTGGGTTCTATAGCCTTGGCTGGCAACCAGTCTACCGTAGAAAGCAATGGCAACCTCATCATCATTTATCCATCACACCCACATGGTGCATAGGGCAGCAACTTTTTGTTGCTGTTTTTGTAACAAACTGTTTTTTATGGGGCAGGGTTGTTAGCCCTGCACCCAACCCCCAAACCTGGAGGACCAGTGGACCATTATTGGTCCTTACGTTTACAGCACCTGGTATTCCCAAATGGTCACCCATTTAAATACTGACCAGGCTCAATGTTGCTTAATAGCAACCTACTGTGGGATAATTCTTTTGCCGAGTCAGTCATATCTCTTTCGAGACCTGATCGCCCAAGTGTATATCATGTATGGCACTTAACTAACTGAATATAATAGTTGGAATCATGATTAAGGCTTCTACTGGTCATAAACTGAGGGATTGTTTTTCTTTTGTTATGAAGTATTAAACTAATCCCCCACTAATTAATATGTAATAATATAATACATCTCTTCTCCCTCTGGCTATGAGTCAAATAACAGGACAGATTGTGTTCCATAGCCTTGGCTGGCAACCATTCTACCGCAGAAAGCAATGGCAACCTACTGTGGGATAATTCTTCTGCCGAGTCAGTCATGTCTCTTTTGAGACATGATCGCCCAAACATGTATAATGTATAGCACTTAACTGACTGACTAAATCTGCATTTGTAAATTTTCTTCATAAAACAAGAAGCAGATTTGATTTCTTAAAGATAATTATTGTTAAGCTGATTGCGGAATCTAATGAAAAACCGGAAGAAATACTTACTTTGTGTCACGAAAAGAAAAAAAATGTAGTCTGTTTATTTTGTTAATAGTAGCTTGAATTAAAAAAAATTAAGCAAAGGTTTTTTTTTTTTTTTGTTTTTTTTGTTTTTGTTTTTTTTGTTTTTTTTGTTTTTGTTTTTTTTTTTGTTTTTATCAACTAATCTGCATTTATAAACTTTCTTTATAAAACAAGAATCAGATTTGATTTCATAAATAGTTTTCTACATATGAACAATTGCTGCATAATAATAGGATAAGTGAATTTTTATATCTGCAAAGAAATTTAAACTGTTGTTAGCGTCAAACAATGAAAGCATGAAGAAAGATATTCCATTTTTCTTAATTAAAAATATTGATTGACAAGTTTTCAACTTCACTCCCTACCACAAACCCTTCATTTTGCATTATAATCTATTCAATATAGTATTTTTCTTTTTAAATTACGAGGAATATATTAAAGCCTGAATAGCTAAAGTTATCTAAAATTTAAAATTTACTTTCACATCGTCCCATATATACACACGCAATGAAGAAAGGACAATAAGAAATTTACTGTTCCTATTTATTTTTACAGAGCTCAATACAAAAGTAGAAGTAAAGATTCACTGGTGCCCCCTAGGTGGGAATTTGCACCAGATACTAGATTGGCAACTAGGTCCCACCCTTTTACAGTGAAACTGATGAAATGTAAACGCAATTTCTACTCCAACAGCTTCTTTCCGCACACTTCCCGCCTATGGAATTCCCTACCGCATGCTTGCTTCCCTGATGGCTACAACCTCCAGGAGTTTAAATGTAAGGTCAATAGACACCGCCTAACACACTAACTCACTCTCTCCAACTCTCTCCCTATGTACATCCTAAGTCGTCTATCACCCTCCTTCTGACATTTCCTATACCCAATCCCTCTATGTAACCCCCTGCGCTATAGTGGCAGTGGAATGCCTTGCTTGGGGTGACACGATTAAAAAAAAAAAAAAAAAAAAAAAAAAAAAAAAAAAAAAAATTAATTTAACATTTTTGCAACATGTTTTCCATGTTTTAACTATGACTCCATCTTCAAGTGATCATTTTTAGGGTGATTAACTGAAGTTATTTTTTTTTTTTTTACTTACAAGGTATAAATAGCTTCTGGTTAGGTTCTCAAATTACAAGGTCATATATTTCTTAACATATCTAATCTAAATCTAAACTTATTTATTAATGAAACTTTGTGTGTCTGTGTGTGTCTCTGTGTGTGTGTGTGTGTGTGTGTGTGTGTGTCCGTTACCTATACACTCCGAAACAGCTGAACCGATTTTCTTGAAAATTTACACAGTTGTACTATAAGCGTCTGCGAGTGTTCTTAGCTAGGTTTTGTGTCAAGGTAACCCCGATAAATATCGAAAACCGATAATCGAAAAAATCGGGTTATAGAAGGAGTGGTCCGATTTTAATCAAATTTGATACACTCATAGACAAAGACATAAGAAAATATATTCAGAAGTTTCAAGGTTGCAGTTCTTACAATAGTGCAGAAAATCGATAATATATATATATAAAAGGCAAGATGTTTGTGTGTGTGTTTGTTTATCAGCCTGTATGTCTTTTTTTTCAGCCCTTTCATTTTAGTTTTTGCTTTGGGTTTGGCTCTAGGTAGGTATAATTGTAGTTCTTAGTCTCAGCCATGATACCATTTACTCAGAGGACTTATTTAGCCTTCAAAATTCAGTTTACGACAAAAAAAACTTATTTGATATCGATACCAGGAAATCAAAATTTGACTTACATCCATTCATTTTTCATGGTTTCGCTTTAACTGGAAACAACTATTGCTTTTTAGTCTTTCGTGCCAACATTCAAATAGTCTGAGCTCCAGGACCATTGATTAGTTTTAAAGCTTTCATTACACCCGAGCAATGCCGGGCTATACTACTAGTCCATGCTAAAAGGGTATCAAGTTTTGTGCTATTTTCTCTTTCATATGACTAATACAATCTATTTTTATTTTTACTCACACCAACCTTACCATTTTAATTTTTTATTTTATTTTTACTCATTTTTAAAATCTATTTGTGTTTGAATAAAGCCTCTTTTATTGATGTAAAGTGTGCCATTATTTTAGATTTGTTACTTTATTGATTTTCGTCATGCACATTAATATTTGTATTTATTTTTTCTAAATTTTAATTATTATCTAGTGTGAAACTTAAACAGTGTCTATAGAACAAAGTCATTTCATTTCTAAAGTTTAATAAATTTTATTTTTCATACTTCTGGTAATATATACTTTTTCTTGTAAATTATTTTTAATTTTACAGTGCTCAATACAAAAGTAGAGCTAAATATTATTGTTATATCATTAATTTAACATTTTAATGACACACGATTTCCCATGTTTCAGAATCATATTTTTACTATGACTCCGTATTCAAGTGAGCATTTTTGGGGTGACTAACGGAAAATTTTTCTCCATCACTCCAAAAATGATTTATTCATCAATGGGCTGAATGATGCAATGATAGGATTTTTTCTTTACATTGCTGAAATAAATTCTGGATTTATAACCATTTAATTATGTGTTGAATTTTCTTAATATATTTGCTCTGAATAATATCTAATTGATAATTTATATTGATTAGATAAAATCTTTTGGATTTTCTTCTACATGTTCAAAGATTGCCCCTCTCTGTCTCTGTCTCTGTCTGTCTCTCTCTGCTAATAAGCTGTCACACCAAGCTACCCGGGTTTCAACAAAGGTTTTTTTTTTTTTGTATTGTACCTTGGGTGCTGTTGTTTTTTTTTTTTTTTGCTTTCCCTTGTGTCACATAGTATCTGTGAAGGAAAAAAAAATGAGGAAAAACTATCCTAAGGGACTTTGAAAATGGGATATATGTTTGTATTGTGGGGACCTACCTACAAATGGACTTGTCCACACCTTTATAATATGGCTACCAACTATGACTTGCTTCTGCTACTGTTGACACTGTCAGCACTCTGCCTTCGGTAGAGGGCGCTCCCTGCTTCCGAGCAGAGAGCACAAACCCAGTCGTGGTTCCGCCGGAGAGTAGAACCACGACTCGGTAAAAATAGACAGACATATTTTTGGCCCGGCTATATGGCCGAGAACTCCCACTTTAAAATGACCATGTGTCACATCCGGCCTTTTGTGGGGAGGCTAGTGAATATAGTCACTGCGTAGCAGACTTGCTTCTGCTACTGTTGACACTGTCAGCACTCTGCCTTCGGTAGAGGGCGCTCTCTGCTTCCGAGCAGAGAGCACAAACCCAGTCGTGGTTCCGCCGAAGGGCAGAACCACAACTCGGTAAAAATAGACAGACATATTTTTGGCCCGGCTATATGGCCGGGAACTGCCACTTTAAAATGACCATGTGTCACATCCGGCCTTTTGTGGGGAGGCTAGTGAATATAGTCACTGCGTAGCAGACTTGCTTCTGCTACTGTTGACACTGTCAGCACTCTGCCTTCGGTAGAGGGCGCTCTCTGCTTCCGAGCAGAGAGCACAAACCCAGTCGTGGTTCCGCCGAAGGGTAGAACCACGACTCGGTAAAAATAGACAGACATATTTTTGGCCTGGCTATATGGCCGGGAACTCCCACTTTAAAATGACCATGTGTCACATCCAGCCTTGCGTGGGAAGGCTAGTGAATATAGTCACTGAGTAGTAGACTTGCCTCTGCTACTGTTGACACTGTCAGCACTCTGCCTTCGGTAGAGGGCGCTCTCTGCTTCCGAGCAGAGAGCACAAACCCAGTCGTGGTTCCGCCGGAGGGTAGAACCATGACTCGGTAAAAATAGACAGACATATTTTTGGCCCGGCTATATGGCCGGGAATACCCACATTAAAATGACCACGTGTCACATCCAGCCTTGCGTGGGAAGGCTAGTAAATACAGTCACTGAGTAGTAGACTTGCCTCTGCTACTATTGACACTGTCAGCTCTCTGCTTTCAGGCAGAGAGCACTAACCCAGTCGTGGTTCCACCGAAAGGTAAAGTCTTGACTGGGGAAAGATAGAGAAATATTTTTGGCCGGGCTATATGGCCCGGAAGACCCACATTAAAAAGACCTTGTGTCACATTTTGCCTCAAGTGGGGAGGTGACTAAATACTGTCACTGAGTAGTAGCCACAGAGTGAGTGAATGAGTGAGTCAGGACGCCTGCGAGAGAAATTACTCTCCAGTTCATGTTTACCTTTGTACTACGTTTCCTGAGAATATACTATTCAACCTTATATCCAAGCCCGTGTTATCTTTTTATGGCCCTTCGGTCATAACAGTTTGTAAAAATACAAAGGAATAGGGATAAGGGGAGGCTGTTCTTCATCTGTATTAAGATAGGTTTGCTTGGGTTAGAGATTATTTTCTAAGCACCACTTAGATGTGGCACAAGGCCAAAAGTATGAGGTACCTAGTGAGGATTGAACTTGCTTGTGTCAGAGATTGTTACTAGCTAAATATACAATATTCCTTTCCCTCCACCCACAAACATCACATTCTTACTATAAAAATCACATTATCTCAAAAACTCTGTGAAAATCTTACTAGTCCCATATGTATAATTTGTTCGTTGGGGGAATAACAAATTTAAAAATGAAAAATTCTGGTGAATATTTATACAATGGATAATAATATTTACAAAAAACTAAATAAAATGGTGTTAAAATAACAAAAAAAATCATAATCCTTAATCGTGACTGAAGAATCTGTTGACTGAACAAAATTTACACGGGATGTGGATGGATTAAACAGTCATTCATCCAACTATACACAATTACATACTCATTTAGACATGACAACAAATACAAAACAAACACTCAATAAGCAAAAAGTGTCCCCACATCCATCATAAAACTAACGTTTCTGGTCACCTAACAAAGGAGTGGATAGGGAATTAAACAAAGTGGGGAGAAAAATATAATGAAGCCAATGGCCATCTTCTTCTTCTTCTTCATGTGCCGTGTCCCTTCAGGATGTAGGCGATCATGGACTTTTATTTGGCTCTGTCTCTTGTCGCTCTCAAAAATTTTTCTCTTGGTATCTTTTCTAAGCACCGCTTCGTCAACCATTTGCTCAGACCTAACAAGTACATCTTGCGCTGCTTTACCCTGTCTCTCCTCTTCTTTGTTTGACCTGTGAGTATCAAGTTCTCCAGGCCTTCCTTTCTCATTACGTGTCACAGAAACCTCATTTGTCTCTTCCTGATATTTATTATCAGTTTTCTTCTCGTTTGCATTCTTTCCAACACCTCATCATTGCATACATGCTCTGTCCATGGTATCCTCAGCATCCTTCTGTAAAACCACATTTCTGCTGCCTCAAGCCTCTCCATCTTTAATGAGATCGTCCAGCATTCACTTCCATACAGAAGGACAGATATTACATAGCAATCCAGCCCTCTTTCCTTTGTTTCTAATGAGATTTTCCTGTCTTTTAGTACTCTGCTTAGCTTCTGAAATGCATCTTTGGCCACACATACTCTAAATTTAATTTGGCATAACAAAAAACTGAAAGATAAACAAACTTAAACTAACCTATTTTTTGGGTGGGGGTCAACAATATCCAAATATACTGATGCCTAACCAGCATCAAAATGCCAATCCAAGTCAGTTCTTTTCGCTCAACAGATGTGCACAAGACTCACCCACCTTTTGCCAAATTCTGATGGTAGTGGGGGGGGGTCATCACTTTTTCGTCCTGATCTTGACATAGCTGATGCTTAAAGAACAAGAGATAAATTTCTTGTCTCCATAAAATTTATTCTGTCATGTCATCTACATCACAACTTGCATAACACCTAGTAAGCAGAAGAACACACAATGCTCAGCCTTAGTTAACAACATTACCAAATTACTACAAACAGAAACGGCCTCAAGGACAAAACTTTCTGTGCAGTATGTGAACCATCAGTCTTCAACGAACTTGTACAATGGGATTACAACCTTGCAGTGGGAGAAGGCATGAGACAGTCTCCGCCACTGACTCACTGCAACAAATACAGTTGAGTGGGTGCCTCAGTAGTAGTGATGCATTTCAACCCAGGCACCAAAAGCCATATAGAGTGATCCTCCTGAGCTCGTCAATCAGATCATCTTGAACATACCCCCCCTCACTAATATAATGCCTTATGGAACAATGCCTGGATGTCGGAGAGACAATCTGTCATCTGTAAGAGGAACTTGAGAGCTAACGGCACTCATGATAGGAGCACTCTTCTTAAGGTAAACAGTATGTCCTTGCATGAGTGCGCACTTCTTAGAGATGAGAAATTGTTGCTGGCGTCTTCCTTTACCATTTCTTTCTGCTTGTGAACACATGCAATCTAGGAGCACAATGTGAAGCTTATGTTGACAAATCTCAACACTAGGCCTTCAGAAAGGTGGAGGCAACAGATTGGCCGACAAACCTTTAGGAGCCTTGTCTCCTCAAAAAGGAGGACAAGACCCTGACTAATTGCATTAGAATGGCATATGTCAGTGGAAGCATGGAGAGTTGGTAAAGGAGAATTGGATGGCTGACTGAAACACACATCTCCACCTTCTCCACAGACAAAGTGCATCCTCGGCCTTCTCCCACACCTCTAACCAATTTATTTCCAACTGGAGATCAGGACTGAACCAGATGCTGAGTATGTTGGCCGACTTGTCCATCCAAAAGAAAGGCCTGGGGAGAGAAACTCCCTTCTATGTGTCCAACTAGACTTATCACGTTTGATCTTGGCCTCTGTCATTGTCTCGTACTCTCTGATTTCTTTGCTAACTTCAATTGTGGCTCTGCTCAACGCAAGAACTGAAACATTGTTAGCATGGGCAGCACACCAGGTAAGGAGATTCCACATAGAACCAGAATTGCTTTTAACTTGTGAAGAAAAGGTTCAAATACTAGAACATAAATCAGAGGCAAAAGCATACGACCTTGACAAATGAGGCAAGACAAGAGGAAAGGCTTCAATTGTAACCCATTCACTTCCACCAGCGCACTGGGAGATGCATATAGAAGTTAAATCTAGGTGCAAAAGTATGACCTGAAACCGACAGCCAAAAGAACAGCCTCCAGAAAATGATGGTCAACCCTATCGAATGCCTTGTACTGATCTAAATTGGTGAGCACAGCTTTACTATCAACTTTTTCAACGATCAAGCATACCAAATGAAGTTTGTCCTGAATAGTCATATCCTTCACAGCAAAAGTCTGCTCAGAGCCAATCAGACTAGAGAGGACAGCCTGCAAGCAGTTGGCTAAGATCTTCGGTAAAAATCTTCAACTGTCTTTAACATCGTCAAAGGCTGAAAATTATCTACCCCATCCCACCATCCTTGTTTTTGCACAGCAATTTTCTCTGCCTGCAGTTCAGCACCCATACTCATTGCCTCCAAAGACTTTTTTAAACCTAGCCCCAACTACAAAAGCTCGATCATTCTCGATAAGCAAAGAAGCCAGCTTTGCCTTAGCTATGGCTACATCACTATAAACCGATCAACTTTGGCTTCACATACCGTTTGTGCTGCTAACCCATTTAGATCGATTCAATGACCATACTCAGCAGCAAACAGCCTAATTTTAAATTTCAATGAATCCTATCACTTATTCCCAACCACAACCCCCGTCAATTCCCAGTGTAGCGTTAGTAGCAACTGGTTCTTGAAGTCTTGCTCATCAAACAATTATGCGTTTAATTTCCAGTAGTTTGCACAAACCCAGACAAACCTATGAAGCATGTAAACTATAGAATGGAAACTTGGAGAACCTAAGAATCCTACTGACTTTTTTAACTAGCATTTGGTTAATGTAGTTAGAACACACCACCGAAGCCCCTATTAGTCCAAGTTCAGTTCTTTTATTTTGTTCTACCTTCAATGTTTGATGTTTTTTGTTAAAAAAAAAACAAAAAAATAAATAAATAAACAGAGAACGTAAAAATGGTCTAGTAAGAACTTACAATGTTTGGAAATCCGTTACAGGTACTAAAATGTAATTGTTTCACAGTCTGACTTCATCAGGGCAAATGTAGGATCTTTTTTTTATATGTTGCCTGTGTTTATATACATAAGCAAGGATGTCATTGGTTTATCAAGGCTTTTAAATTTAAGAAAATTCATGAATATTCATCAGGTGGTTGAAACGTCAGTCAAAATGTGGAGGATACAGTGTCATGATTGAAAGCCAAAAATTTAGTTTTGTATAAAACAAATTGTTATTGAGATCTTAGGTTTATAAGTCCAAAAGATTTTTTTACACCGATATGGACACAATCAAGGACACATGGCCCAGTGGATATAGATATTGGTCAGTTCTAGTGACCCAAAGAGTTGTGAGTTCAATACCTGGCTACAGCAGTGATGAACAAATAACTTAGAGAGTTGAGTTCAAGGCAGAGAGCATCACATGGAAGAGTCATCACAATGAAAACAATCTACCTCTGATCACACATGGAATGAAAACAATCTACCCACTAGAGCATACAACGGCCAATATGTTGTAAACATGATATTCTCAATAAAGATGAGGATAATAACCCAAACATTATAAGTAGTGTAAGTTAACCATCATAGACAATAGCTCTTACTTCCCTGAGAGCAAAACACTGCGTCTTCTTGGCCTAACTCTCTCAGCAGACCTCAAGTGGAATGACTATATAGAATCCAGAGTTAAATCTGCTGCTAAGAAGGTCAGTTCTCTGTGTAGGGCCAGGAAGATTTTCCCATCTGAAACCGTCCACCCTTGCACTGAATACTGCTGCCATATCTGTTTTGGTGTTCCTGCTATCCACCTTGGGGTGAATATATATATATGTATGTATATATATGTATATATGTATATATATATATATAAATATAGAATCCATAGTTAAATCTGCTGCTAAGAAGGTAGGTTCTCTGTGCAGGGCCAGGAAGTTTTTCCTGCCTGAATCCATCTTGCACATATATAAATCTACTATCCACCCGTATATTGAATACTGCTACCACATCTGGTTGGGTGTCCCTGCTATTCACTTCGGGGTTCTTGACAAAATCCAAATCTGTAATATAATTGATCACGACTTAGCAGCTCAGCTGCAGTCAATCTCTTGCCAGCATTACGTGGCTTTCCTAGCTTCTGCACCAATGAACTTAGTTTACTGGTGCCCCCTGTCTCTGAATTTACTCAAGCTACTAGACTAGCAACTAGGTCCCAGCCTTTTATAGTGAAACTGATAAAATGTAACCGTAATTTCTACTCTTTCCTCGCATTTTTCACCTGTGGAATTGCCTTCCATATACTTGCTTCCCTGACGACTACAATCTCGAAGAATTTAAATGTAAGGTCAATAGTCATTTCCTATCTCCCAGCCTTTCTCTCATGCTCTTTTCTCCCTCCACTCCCCCCCCATCACACTGGTATTCTCATCCTTCTATTACCCTCTTCCTGACACTTCCTATAACCAGTTACTCTTTCTCATCACTTTCCCCCTATGTAACCCCCTGCACAACAGTGGCAGAAAAGTAATACCTCATCTCAAAAGTTTAAAAATTATGGGTAAAAGTGTCCACGAACAGAAATAGAGCAATGTAAATCTAAAAGTGAACATTATAGTCAATACTGAGCTGCTCGTATTAAGATTGAACACCCTCTTCAGGCCATCTGAAGATTGAAAGACTGTTGTTGTTCAATATTGACCTCAATATGTACTGAAGGTGAATTAGGAAATAAACTTTATTTTATTAAATATTTTTTCTCAATTAAATGCTGATTTATCTTGTGTGTGTGTGTGTGTGTATATATATATATATATATATATACTACCAGCCATAATTATTAGGCCACTCCAGTATTTTAAAGTAAATGAAGTATTTCATACTATTTTTAGTATTTATTACCAAGTGGATAATCCTAAATGAAAATAGAATGGTTTGGTTCTTTTGTTATTATTACTTTGCTTCCTTGCCTTGTGAAATTTTGCAAAGATGAACTCGTCAATGCCACAGCAAAAGAGAATTTTCAGTATGTTAGAATAATAAGCAGAAAAGTTAGGTGGAGGATTGCCTATATATATATATATATGTATATGTATATATATATATATATATATATAACACGGGCTGTAGCAGAAATACCACTAACATAATGGGAAGACAATAGTGTAGGTACCTCCACTCATTTGCTGAAAAAAAAACAAAAAAAAAAAACAAATGATCTTAAAAGGCCCCAAACTTAACTTAAAAAAAAAAAGTTTCATTAAAATGTTTGTTATGAAGAGGAAAGATCAAACTATATTTCAATTATTTTATTAATTTTTTTAATCCTTTTTAACATATTCAAAATCCCCCCCCACCACCACCACCACCACCAAGTGATGAAAATTTTACCAGATGTTACTATAGCAAACAGGACTTATTCACAAATGACTGATATTATTTTTGAAATCATTACTTTTATAAAGTCTTGGTAAAAAAATCTTTTATGTATGTTACCCTCCCTCCAGTTAATTTCTGAAATTTCTAGAAATTAACTACTGTGCCAAAACTTTGTTTTATTAGTTAAATGCAGGACTTCTTGGAAAAAGTAAGCTACTATCTTTTCTGAAAAAGTTGCTTCTTTTCAGAAAATCTGATCTAAATTGTGAAAAAAAAATTATATATATATATATATATATATATATATATATATATAAAATGCACACACTTTATTTAGATAAACTTCAATATATATTGTTTATAAAACCAATTTAAAGATTAAAGTCTGAAAAGAAAACATTTTGATGAATAATGGATTTACACAATCTTTTTCATTCTTATTTTTTAAGTAAAATAATTTATAAAGTTTCAAAAATCTTAAAATTTCTTCCAATCATTTTTGCCCATTACATTATTAAGTTAAGTGAAAACCATATTTACTAATTGAAAATACAAATCTTCACACCAAGATTTTTTAAATAAAGCATTTTGTCTTTGCAGATATGTTTTTTTTATTTAGTTTTTTATGGTAGGACATAAGTGACATATCATACTGACTTACCTTTATCATTAAATTTTAAAAGAAAGTTTTATATTAATTCTTCTTTCAAATCTAAGGCTATAAAACTAAATGTAGTAAAATTCTATAAAACATTAGATAATTGCTGAATTATGTTCAATTTTTAAATGTAATTAAAAACCAAAAACAAAATGTTCACTTACGTTACATAAATTTGTCAATTTTGGTCAACCATGCTTAGCTTTTCTGACAGGTCTAACTATCACTAATCAATTAGAAACCTCAGAAACACAAGACCACTATCATTAAGAAACACTTTTATACTACATTTGTTTCAACTTTTAAATTTAATTTTCCTAAAATAATGTGTGGGTAAAGCATATTTTATTTTTGCCAGATTTCTAAAACCAAGAATTAATTTGTTTAAAAATGTGTTGATCACTCAAAAATGCCTGAATTAAATTTTTTTAAATCTTAAAATTTCTGTTTGAAATAAACCAGAATATTTTGCTTACTGAAAATAGTAAATTTAATCATTTTGCTTTCAATTAAAACTAAAATAAAAAGTTTCAAGAAAGCTTTTTTTTTTTCACTTATTAAAATTTATTTAAAGCATAGGTATCAAAAATGAGTAGGGGTATCTACATAAGTGTCGATAGTTTCTTCATCTAGTAATGTCTTACCATTATGTGGGGCTTATTTCTGCTACACTATAATAAAAAGTTAAGTTTGTGTAAATATTAAAAATAAATTTATTTCCAAAAACAACTGGGATTTAAAAAACAAAATATATATATATATATATATATATATATATATATAACTTTGTATATCACAAATCTTTCCTAAAGTTTTCAGTTTCTTGGAAATCCAAGTTTTCACGAGATAAGCATTAAAAGAATACCACATTTATTGTGTTCAATTAGACTTTGAAAAAAAAAAAAAAAATTTCTGCTCTACTTCAGATCAAAATTCAATTAACATGTCAGGATATGGATTAACCATTGTGTAAACATGAAAAGCAAATATTAATTGAATTTTCAGATTTTTAATATTTAAACAAAATAATTAATTATATTTTATCAATGTTACATGCAACAATTGATAAAAATATTAATTTTTGTTTTTTATATTGCCTAGTTTAAAAAAAAAATGTCAGGACTTCTTGCATTAGAAAGATGTTTGGCAAAAAGTATCCCAGCTAATTAGTACGGACAACTGATGTGTGTGACCATAGACACTTTTAAACAAGGACTAGACGTACAGGAGATTATGTACTACTGAAAACTTCTTTCTGGGATGAAAAACTCTGTACATTCTTGGAAAGTGTGCATATTTTTGGATAATATTGATCTCTTAGAATTTCTTCTTTTTTTTTTTTAAGTTACAAAATAAGATATTAGTTTTCTTGATTTTATTTTTTTTTTTACTCATTTCCTTTTAACTTTAATAATAAAGAAAATACAAAATTTGTTTTGTTTTAAAATAAATAAATAAATAAAATGTACACATGCATTAATTACATATGTACACAGTGTTGGTAATGAAATAAGCAATTCCAAAAAAGCATCTGATGATTGAAAAAAATGGACTCAAATAGCAAAGAATAACCACATCCAAAGATGAATTAAAAACAGAAATAGGGAGGGATATACATTTCCTATTTTGGGGGGGAGGAGATGGTGGGAGGGATTGACGTTTTCTATTTATGGGGGAAAAGGAATCAGGGAGAGGGATCATTGTTTCCTATTTTTTTTTTTTTTTTGTGTAATGAAGGGAGGGACCATTATTTACCTTTCCCAAGAGAAGGTCAAGTAATAGAAAGCATCACTGGTAGTTGAAAAAAAAAAAAAATCCATGAGAAAAATTGAATAAAAAAACTTGTGAATAAAAATGTCATTCTGGATTTCTTTGAAGAGGAATTTTGCATCTGGAATTGGCCTGCTAAAGAAAGTGGGTGGGGGAATTTTTTTTATTTATTTATTTAGATTATAGATTTTAAGAATACTATAGAAAAGAAATTTATGGTTCAAAAATCAATAATTTAAACAATTCTTGTAATAATACCTGAAAATTACACTTATTTCTTTGCATGGTAGAAAAAAAAAAAAAAATTCTTCACAAAACCCCACCCACAACAAAAAATAAATCTATCAACAAGCACCATAATTAGAATCCTGTGAAGACTGAATATCTTGGGATAATTTTTTCATTTGTATATTCTCAGGATTTTCGGATGCTGAAGAATATGATGACAGTGTTCTTTCTAAATGGCAAGATCCATTAACTGGAATGTAGTTCTGTTTCTGTGTGGTAGGCTTGAAGAATTGTTGAAACCGAACCAGAAATGGTTGTATTTCGAAATCATAATATTGTTGTAATCTGCTCCGTATAGAATTGTCACTTTTGGCTTGAAGTCCTCCTGGATAGAAGTCAAAGTCTGCTACCTCAACAGATAATCGATGTCGGAGTCTTCGTTCAGGTTGCCGACGACAGAATATGTAAGTCAACATAGACGACATTAAAACACCGACAATTAAAATTACAACCAAAATTCCTGACTTGATGTTAACTACAAAGAGAAAAGAAGAATACAATACATGAATGGAAAAATAAATCAACTTTTGTTGAAGGCAATGCAGCTATTAACTAAATCTGACACAATATCTAATCTAATCTAAACTTATTTATAAATGGATCTTTGTGTGAGTGTGAGTCCGTTACCTATAGACTCCGAAACGGCTGAACTGATTTTCTTGAAAATTTACACAGTTGTACTATAAGCATCTGCGAGTGTTCTTAGCTAGGTTTTGTGTCAAGGAACCCCCGATAAAAATTGAAAATCGATAATCCAAAAAAATCGGGTTAGAGAAGAAGTGGTCTGATTTTAATCAAATTTGATACTCATAGACAAAGACATAAAAAATGATATTCAGAAGTTTCAAGGTTGCAGTTCTTACAATAGTGCAGAAAATCGATTTATATATATATATATATATATATATATATATATATATATATATATATATAAATAAAAAGCCAGATGTTTGTGTGTGTGTTTGTTTATCTGCCTGTATGTCTGTATTATTTTCAGCCCTTTTATTTTAGTTTATGCTTCAGGTTTGGCTCTAAGTAGGTATAATTGTAGTTCTTAGTCTCAGCCATGATACCATTTACTCAGAGGACTTATTTAGCCTTCAAAATTCAGTACACGACGAAAAAAACTTATTCGATATCGATACCAGGAAATGAAAATTTGACTTACATCCATTCATTTTTCTTTCAGTCTATGGTTTTGCTTTAACTGGAAACTACTATTGCTTTTTGGGGGGCTGCCAAATAAGTCTCGACTCCATTTGTTGATTTTCCTTAAGATCACAGCCCCATCACTTTATTTTTCTCACTATTCAGTGTCACCCTATTCAGACATGAAATTTCTTTTTTGAAATACCCTGTGGTACCCCAAACAACTCATTTACTTTTTTTTTTTTACTTTTTTCAAAATTATCCCAGCAGTTTATTTGACCCCAAAGAGTAATGGAAAGAGTGAGTGAGTTTTGCTTAACAGCATATCAACCTCTGTGGGTCATTTAATGCCAAAAAGGTGCAGTTTAAGGTTTTTTTTTTTAATGTTCAGTTATAGTGTAGTGTAATAAAAAGAAAAATGCACTATAAATAAAGTAAAATAAACTTTTGTTTATTTTCGTAAAAAAAAAAAAAAATAAAAGAATTATTTCTTTTTGTACAAAATATGAGATTGTCCGTACAGCTGTAAAAAAAGAGAAAGAAAGGAACTGGGAATGTGAGAGGGAAAGGTAGGACGATGTGTAGCGAGCAAGATGAGAGAAAGAGAGGGTGAAAGAAGGTTCACTGCTGGATTCTCTCTGTGTGTATGCTCGAAGCTGTCCGTGTGCCCTTTTGATGTCAGCTTGTCGCTGGTCCTCCTCTGACTGTTGAGGGTTTCTACCTTCCTTATATCTGAATGGTGAGGCTCCGGGGAGATTAAAAAATAGGTTTCTTATGTCGAGCCCTGATTGGGCAATAAAGCATATTTTTGACCACGTGGTGTACTTTCCACTATGTCCGAACTTTTGGGTGTGCCATCCATGTTTTTGACCCCACAGGGTATGGAAAGGGGTGAATTCCCGCGCAATTGTATTTTTTGAAATACACGTGTGTGAATTAATTTTTATTGTGTGTGTGTGTGTGTGTGTGTGGAAAATAAAATAAGAAACAGCACAATAGTGAGAATGTTAATTTAATGAAAATTTTGTTTTTATTCTTTTTTATTTAAGAAAATTGAAAATGTATTCTAGTTTAGTATACAAAAATGTTTTACTGAGAATTTTTTTTCCTTCAAAAATGTGTTGTGGTAATAATTTTTTCTTCAAAAATGTATATTTTTCTATAAAAGTCTATTTTTATGTACATATGTTTCTGTAAAAGCATTTTTATACTTTCATAGTGTTTTGACCTCAGTTTGGGGGTTAACTATTTGCTCATAGCTGGGACCATAACAGGTGATACCACTCCAAGTTAGGGTGGACCTGAAAGCAACAGCAATTAAGAGGTGGTTCCATGCTCCTCACAACTTCCCAATAAGAGGCTTTTCTTCTGGATGCAGTTTACCGTCATGCCCAGGACCAAATGGGAAGAGTAAAGAGAAACCAAATTAAAATTTAGTAGCACTGGACTTTTAAATGTCATCCAATTGTAACACCAAATAAATGTTAAAAAGTGGGATTAACAATGGTAATTCATTATTAAGAGTATTTACGCATATGTAATGAACTGGAATTTGAATTCAGTTTATCCAATTTCTCATTCTGAGCTATTATCCATCACACCATTGACATATCCAAGCATACAGCACCTGTGTTTCAATCTGATATGGCCGTAATCTCTAGTACTGCTCACGTTCACAAGACCTGTAATCCATTTAGGTCATAGGAACACCACATGTACTGCAGCTGTAGCAAAAGTAGTGTGTCTTGGGCAAGACCACCTGACAGTGCTCAACCTTGGCTGCTTTGAATTGAGTTTTTCTTTCGCTAGTCTGGTTGTCAAGGCCCAGACTGTCCTGCTATTTACCTGTAGCTGAGGGGGGGGGAGACTTGACTCACAAGAATATGATTTGAATTAAGAAATTGTAATAAATAAGGATTAATGTCATGAAAGAATTCTTTCATGTTGTTAATTCTACCATAAATACATATTGTTGGCAATGTATTTTTAATAATTTCATAGGGTTTTGTTTTTTATTTACATTGTTTGGAGTGTTGCCTTCATCTTTATTTCCATATTCACAACGTTTTGATTGCCATATGTTCCGACCTTCTGCAATGGCCGAAACGACACAAACAGTGTAGATAGTTACACTACCTCATGTCAGAAACATAGACAGATCCTGAAGAAGGCCAAATCATACAACAACCAAAAAAACTATAAATAGAGCAATAAACAGTCCAAATGACAGTTGAATTTATTGCAAACACTTCTCCCTCAAGCTATGGGTTAAATAGCTGGACAGATTGGATTCTATAGCATTGGTTGGCAACCAGCCTATCGCAAAAAGTAATGGCAACCTAATGTGGGAAAATCTTCAGACCAACCAGTCATATCTCAAAAGAGACATGATCATCCAAGCGTGTATCACGTATGGCACCAACTGAACCCTAATGAACCACTTCAAGATTATGTTCACTTAGAGAAATATTTCTTTATTTTAAAATTTAATTTTAATATATTTTTTATTTTAAATTTAATTCAAATATTTATTTTAATTAGATAAACACTTCACTTTAAATTTATTTTTAAAAAAAAAGAAGTTTAATGCTGTAGTTGTATTTTCTTTTTACTCATTATCAATAAAATTCATTTTACAGCCAGACTATTGAATGTGTGTAAAAAGTTTACAGCATTGATATACAATTATTTTCTTAAGAAAGCACTGAAAACATTTTCACACATGAAACAAATGAAAACAGTAAATAAGTAACAGCAACAAAAGACAGGAAGCTGTGAAGAGCCATGATCACTCATGTTCTAATATGACATGGTGTGTACATAATCTATAGACAAGGCTATCCTAAATAATTATACTTACTTTAGTTTGGCACAAGATCATAAGAGCAAGACACCCAGTGAGGATCAAACTAAAAATAGTTTTCTATACAAATAAAATTTTTTTTTTTTTTTTTTTAGGAGGAGGAAAAAAAAGGGTGTTGTGTGTGTGTGTGTGTGTGCGTGAGTGGGGGAAAGCTTTTAAAATTAACTCCCTTTGAAGTTACCTTTTTGCCAAAGGAAGAACTTACCTGTTGGGTAAACTTTGAATGCAAATGTGAGAACTTTTTGACTGACATCATTTGTCAAGTTCCCAATGATTTCCTGTTGACCACTTTGACGATTGGCTTGGACAAAGAAGACTGCACTCCCCATAACATTTCCGAGTGTGTTGGTTAGATTGCGAATACAAGTCCAGTCCTCAGAGTAATCCGACGGCTCAACTCTCCAGCAAAAACTAAAAGGAGCACTAAAATAGACATAAAGACCAGTGGAATTTATAAAAATTGCAAATTATAAGATTTTGAGCATTGGTCATACGATTGGTACATTTTAATTTAATTTTTCTTTTTTAATTAGAAGAATACGTACATACATACATACACACACATACTACCAGCCATAATTATTAGGCCACCTCAGTTTTTTGAAAGAAATGATGCATTTCATACTATTTTTAGTATTTATTGCCAAGTGGATAATTCTAAATGAAAATAGATTGGTTCTTTTGTTATTATTACTTTGCAAAATTGTATAAGGCAAATAGCGACAATTTACTCATCGCACCCTGTAGACTTGCTATATATATATATATATATGCACTACCAGCCATAATTATTAAACCACCCCAGTTTTTTTTTAAGAAAAAGATGTATTTCATACTATTTTTAGTATTTATTGCCAAGTGGATAATTCTAAATGAAAATAGAATGGTTCTTTTGTTAATACTGCACAATAACATGTGCAGCAAATGAACTGTTCTGGTGTCCAGTTTTTGTGCTCTCTTCCCCATGCTAGTCTCTTCTTCTTATTGGCTGGCCAAAGCAAAGGCTTCTTGGCTGCCTTGTAAAATTTTGCAAAGTAATAATAACAAAAGAACCATCCTATTTTCATTTAGGATTATCCATTTGGCAATAAATACTAAAAATAGTATTAAATACATCATTTCTTTTTTTAAAAACTGGGATGGCCTAATAATTATGGTCGGTAGTGTATATGCATACATAGATGTCCACCTAGATATATACATATATTAGAGCCATTAACTTTTTTTTGTACATATACATACCTGTTTATACATATACTTTGATGCTATCCATTGATGTTAGGGTGGGATATGGTCTAATGTCGAGTATATTATTAATACACACACACACTATATATATATATATATATATATATATATAGTTGAATATACGGATTGAAATCTGACAAGATAAATAGAATAAGTAAAGAATCGGTAAGAAAAAAGTGTCTTTAATCTAACATGTTTTGCTTTAACAAGCTTTTTTTTAACGACAAATGACTTAAAAAAAACTTTTAAAAATATTTTTTAAAATATCTTAAAAATTCAGACATTATGCTCACGAATGAAATTATACCTAAATCAACATACTGTCTCTGTGGTCTTCTTTAAAAGATTTAAAATATTTTAAATTATTAATCTCTAACAAGCTTCTTCAGATATTTTTTAAAGCAAAACAGATTAAAGACGCTTTTTTCCTACCTGTTCTTTACTTATTCTATTCATTCAGACAAACACACACACACATATATATATATATATATCTCTTTAACACTAAACATGTAATTGTTTACAAATTTAAATTGTTGAGGAACACAGTCCTTTAAAGGAGATAATTTGTAAATAACACTGGTTCTGTGCAGTTTTGAATTTTCTGTAGTAGACAATTCAATTTTCTTGATTAAGTTGGTCAGTGTTGAATAATTTCAGATGTTGCAAAGTGAAGATTTGTCTTGTTTGCAGTTAATGTGAATTTCATTTTTAGTGAAAATTTTAATGTTAATGTTTGTGGTTCACATGTTTAACATTAATACTCTCTCTCTCTCTCTCTCTCTCTCTCTCTCTCCACACACACGCACACACACACACACACAGAAAATCTAAGTTTCACTCTTCGGCTCATCAGGGTAAATTAGCCAATTTACCCTGACAAGCCAAAGGGTGAAACTTAGGTAGGTTTGTCGGCTCTCACTTAGATTTTCTGTCTTTGTTGCTCTACTTTCGTATTGAGCACTTTAGTGTTAGGGTTTTTGTCTTGGGTTTTTTTCTTTCCTACGAGTATTTGACTTTTGTTCATGTACTTCGTTTGTTTTTTTGTTTTTTTTACTTCCCCTCCTTTTCCCTCCATGTTCGTTCTTGGTGGGTTATTCAAGACGAACTTATATATAGCATAACAATTACTAGTATTAGCAGAATTATTTTTGTTACTATTAATATTGTTATAATTATTATTGTTATTATTATTATTATTATTATTATTATATATATAGTGAGAGAGAGAGATATGTCCAGTCCATAAACAGCGAAGATAATCCAACAAGATCAACTTAATATAAAATATTAAGTGTTATATCTATATAGAGAGCTCAATGGATGTTATCCAGAGCAACATGATATTCTGGTAAAATTTTTGTACCAAATCGAACAAATATTGTGTGGTCTGATGAAATGAATTATAATTTATGACCTATTTAAATGACGTGCCGAGTTTTCCTTTATAGTAATATTTTTATTGTAAGTGTTTATAACAAACAGTTACTGCAACACAATAGCTATTGTGTTTTGGTACTACTTGTTAGTACCTCATCAGGCAGTGAAATATTTTACTGTTAAAAATTGAGATTATATATCCCGTCAATTAAGAAGAGGGAGTTTAAAGGGTTGGACTAAGTTAACCAATAGAAAGTTAGTCGATGGTTAGGTGAATGAGTTAAGAGGTGAGGGTGAGAATTAAGATGTCCTGAAAAGCTAGATTTTTTGGTGTCAGTTTATGAAACAATCGGGTGTATATCATTGTATTATGGCATGTCGGCAATTGTATTGAATGTGCTTGTGGAATGGTTACAAATTTATTTATTAATATTATTATATGTCTTTGATCCCTTAAAGGGGTATTATTATTTAAAAATAGAAATGTATTGAAATATAATGTACGTCAAACATGTAGATGACATAGATAATCTATCAGTTAATTGAAACAGTAATTATCAAATGATGGGTGAACCAATAATGCAAGGGGTACAAGTTTGATTGTTAGATCTAGTTATATTATAGTAGAAAATATATTAACTATACTTAAGGGTATATATAAGGGTATATATAAGGGTATATTAACTATACTTAAGGGTATATATAAGACTATATTAACTATACTTAAGGGTATATATAAGACGATGATGGCAATGGAAGGTATTTTATTGTTTTTGTTTAGCAGGTTTAATTTAGGGAATTGAATTATTTAAAATGTTTCCTGTAAACACAGAAAATATGGCTCATTTTTTTTTTTTTTTTTTAAATATTTTCCATTTTACAGTAAGGGTTTTAATGACTTCTTTTAATTACCAATGCAAAAAGGGATGTGCTATAACACACACACACACACTATATAAAAACAGTAATTCTATTAACATTCACTTTTTTCAATGCCTTCATAAACAGAAAATAAAATAAATTTAATAAACAAAAGTTGCCTCCATAATATTTGTTAAATATGGCTCCCAAAATATTTAATATTTACATTTTTTCTTTTAAACTCCTACCATTTTACTTTTATTCCTAGATTTAAATATAAACCGAATAATAATTTTACATTTAATAAATGAACAAAAAAAAAAAAATTGAAATCTAAAAACGGTTAGTTCGTAATATGCATCTGATGATTGCATAGTGCATAAAATTTCCAGTGATGCTTTAGAGGTAAAATAATTATATATATATATATATATATATATATATATATATCTCATCTCAAAGGTAGAATCGCTGACTGGCGCCAATTTGGTCGGGTTTCAATCCTGGGTTATAAAGCAATCGGAGTCTAACTGTACTGATGAGCTGTGATACAGCATAACAGATCTGTCTGCGGATGACACACACACACAAATATATATATATATATATATGACCTATTTTTTCCCCACACATGCACCCGTGTGCAAATTAATTAAAACAACTGCTTTAGTTTCCTTTCTTTTATCATATGGTCAGTTTTAGACCCACTGGAGTGACAGGCTGTAATCGATTTTTATTTTTTCCTCGGATTAGGTCATTTGCAGTGGTGTGCAGTAATATGAAACTATTTGTTTGGCCTTGAAAAATATTGTCATCCATGATTGCATCAGATTTTCATCATGCCCAGACACTATTGTCTCAACTGTTGATTTATTATCCTATGGCCATTTTTTGTGATGGAGGTTACTAAAAAGTGTACAAAAATTGTAACACTATATGAACACACTGGTAAGCCTTACAGAGAGATTGTAGATATTGTCGGTGTCAGCCTTTCAAATGTCAGTCATATCATCATAGCGAAGTAACAAACTGGATCAATCAGTCCAAAACGCAAAGAAAAATGAGGTCAGAAGAGAAAAACAGCAAGAGATGACATATATGTGTTCAAGGAAAGTGTGAAAGATCCTAGGAAGACATTATTTGTTTTGTTTTAATTAATTTGCCCAGAACCATTGGGGCTTATATGTTTTTACATCAGCCAACTCCAAGTAGATCTCTTTTCTTTCTACAAGCTTGTATACTACATGGTGTTATTATTGTCTTTGCAATGATCGGTTTTATTATGTAAGTTCCTGGTCTTAGATTTACTGTTGAGAGCTGAGAGATCAGCATCTTCACAATGCATTTCCTTCTCAGCAAATCCTGTTCTCTTCAGGCTGGCATTTTTTAAAACAAAACGATGACCAGACGCGCGCGCATTACAGTGAACCACCAGTGAATTTAGATTGTTATGCAGAATATCTCTGCAGTCTGCATATAATCTTTTTTCTTTTGAAGTTTCTAGATGTTTCACCAATGTAACACACCATTCAAGAAATCCTGAGCCTAACTAATTGAACAACTTTTAAGCAAAATTAAACTTTATTCATCAACAGTCTCCTTCTCGATGGATACACTGATTCAAACACTTCTCTAACAATTCGATGCCTTTTTTGTAGAACGATTTGTCTTTGGCCTCAAAATACGCCTCAGTTTCTTCATTGGAGCCAAAACTCTTTCTCTGGAGCATTCATTTGAGGTCTGCAAACAACCAGTAGTTGCTGGGGGGGTCAGATCTGGAGAATAGGGGGGATGTGGAAGCAATTCATTTGCCCTCATTGTGATCAATGTTTGACACTGTGCATTACCTTGGTGAAAGATCACTTTTTTTCTTCATTTGTAGCTTTTCTTTTTTGCGATTTCTTCCCCCAAATGAACCAATAATGCAATATATATATATATATATATATATATATATATATATATATATATAGCTATTGATGGTTTTTCATTTTTCAAGGTAATGAACAAAATACCTTGTGCATCTCAAAATACAGAGGCCAAAACCTTGGGTGCTGATATTTGCGTTTTTGGTCACTTTGGACTGCTTTCACCTGCTGCTGTCTCCTCAGCTGACTGCCGATTTGACTCCAGAATAAAGTGGTGGAGCCATGTTTCATCTAGTGTCACATATTTATGCAAATATTTCTTGTTGCTTTAAAATAGTTTCAAACAATGCTCTGAATTGTTGATGCGTTGTTGTTTTTGATCGACTGAGCAAACGCAGCATCCACTTTAAACAAAGCTTTCTCACTGACAAATGTTCATGCAAAATGGTGAATACACTACCTTCTGATATGTTCAACTCCTCTGCTATCTCACTCAAACAACTTAAATTTACAATTGGCCAAAATGAGTATCTGGGACAACTGCTGATTTTGGGTAACCTGAGCATTCAGCATTATTTGCGTCTGTACAACCACATTTAAAGTCAGCATACCACCTCTTAACTGTTGTTTCCAACGAAGCAGAGTTCAAATAATACATATCAAGCCATTGCTTTCTTGAACAGTATTTCTTCCCATCAGAAAGTAATGCTTTATCAACAAACGAAATTCAGATTTTTCCATTGTTTTGAAAATTTTCAACAGTAGCTTCATTTAAATAACTGTAATTTGTAAACTAATAATCTGATTGGGCCAAAATTTTGTCACGTGCTGTTTAAAAGTTAGTACTTTTTAAAAATCATATGGATTTTTTATTAGTAGCACCATTTATATGCCAGGTCTGCGACTTATTGAGTGATGTGTTACATCAATGAGCATTTTGTGCAGTCTGTTTCTGACTGTTTTCTTCTGTAGATTTTGTAAGCTTTGTATTTGGCATTGTGCAGGAAATTGGTATTGGTGGAGTTTGAACGTGTTTTTAATCTATTTCTGTTCTTCAGCAAGGAATTGGGGCTACAGATTCTAAGGGCTTTTAAATAAAAACCTAGAAGTACTCTAGGAAGAAGCATGTTAGTATTTCACTGAGCAGTGAGCCCATTGTTAGTCCAAATTTCTGTCTATAAAAATTCTTATTCGAAGTGAAATGACAAGACAACATATTCATATAATTTTGTCTGTTGGTAAAGGGAGGTTGATTTGCTTACATTTTTAGATATCATAAAAATTGTAAGCATTTGGTGATGGGTATGTTTGTCTATCAGGATTTGATATCCAAGCTATATTTAAATGCGTGTCTTGCATTCAAAACAACCAAATGAGTAGGTCAGTGATGTCACATGCAAGGTTTACTTGGCAAAACATTGGATCACGCAAGACTGTCTAACACCATAGCCCCACACAACCACCACACTCAGTCCAAGTTTGGATCCTTGGGATTTCTGTCACCATTGCAAAGTAATATTCATTTCATAGACAAATTTAAGGAGAATGTGACAAGGTAAGATATAACAATCTTGACTACACAATTTCACAAAATAGCGTCCCCAAAGCTACATGAATCAAAAACCTATCAAGTTATTATGAGTAAATCTGACCTGTGGTACAAGTTTATTTTTTTTAAATATATCCAGTTAATTTAACATCAGCTCGGAATGAGACAATCAGTAGAACCAAGTTCAAATTCCACTTGAATTCATTGCATTTACTTATACACAAATAGCAAATACCCATGGGAAAAGTTTGAATCCATCTTTTCTTCCTCTAGCTATGGGTTGAATAGCAGGACAGATTGCTTTCTATAGCTTTGTTTGGCAACCAGTTTACAGCAGAAAGACATGCCAACCTACTGTGGTAAAAACCTCTATCAAGTCAGTCATGGATCAAAAAAGACATGATTGCCTAAGCGTGTATCAGGTATGGTACTTATCAGTTTCAGTCAGTCTGTTAAGAGAAGAATACCAGCTATGGGTAAATAGCAGAACAGACACAGCTCTGTAGCCTTGGTTGGCAACTAGTCTAGAAGAAAAACTAATTTTAAACCAACTGCTGATTTGTAGGTTCTGTCTCTTTAGGCAAAGGCTAGAAGAAAGTAACTTCAAAAACAAATTTACCGTGTGTTTTTTTTTGCTTTTTTAAATCATATCACCCTGAGCAAGGCGGTAGCGCCACTGATGTGCAGGGGGCTACGTAAGAGTGAATAGATTGGAAAAGAGAAAGCTGGAAACCACAACCTAAAAAGGGAACAAGGGATGAGCCTCTACACCTGTTCAATAGATGTGGGTGGACTGTGAATCGGGCATGTTGTCTTGAAGAAAGGACCCTCCCCATTTCGAGCCGCAACAGAAAATAAGGAACTCCTCTGGTTTAGTACAATGGTTCGGACAAACAAGACTGGAACAATGCATTGTGCTGTGGATCTCTCTGATTCGCCTATGAGTATATCACCTACGGCACTTTAGACAACACGAAGGAAAGAAGTGTTATGTGAAGGCTAGTTCCAAACATGTAATTTGATTTCTGCAATCTCATCCATGATATTAGTTTGAAAAATAATATCGTAGATTTTGGGTAAGTATTTAGACTCGTGGCCAAAACATCAATCGGCTTTTGAGACGAAACATTTTTTCTATAGCCTGATTAAATTTTTTTTTTTTTAAGAACAATTTTGTTTAGAGACAAGTAAGAATTGAAAAGTTTCAAAGTGAAGTGACTCACCTTCCCACATAGGTAACAGTAAATGTTCCATTGCTCTCAACAAGTAAGAGTTTGTCTCCTTTAATGAAGGCATCCAAAATGGGATCTGGAAAGAACAATATAAATATACTGAGTTAAACATTAAAGATATAAATGGAGCCTGGCTACAGTTACCTAAAATTTCTCAAATGTTGATTTGAAAAACCATTAATGCCTTCCTGTTTGAAAGATTAATAACAATAATAAACTTTTCCTTATACTTAATGGTGTGTAGGGAAGCGTTTTTGCTGTTTCCATAGCAAACTGTTTTTAATGGGACAGGATTGTTAGCCCTGGAGGAAGATGGTTTTCTAAGCATAGATTAGATGTAACACACGGCCGAAAGTAGGGAGTACCCACTGAGGATCAAACTCACTACTCAGTTATAATGATTCTAGCAAGACAAGCTTGCTAACCATTACACCATGTTGAGGTGCTCGTTTGAAAGATTGGTACTACATAATCTTATACACTAGTTTAACAAAATTGTATTTAACTTATACAAGATATCACCATGCATAGTGCATTATCAAACTTGCTTTTTTTTACTGAAAACAAACAGCATCTCCAAGGTGTCTTTTCTGACTTTCCTTGTGATCAAAATGGAATAGTCTATTATTTATAAGGTATTGGCAGGGCGTAATGGTCGTACTAACTAAAGAACAAGCATAATTATAATATGCTAATTCCTTACTTAGGAACTTCAAACAGAAACAATCCTCTTATCCAACATTTAGAAGATATTGAATAGCATTATAGTTCGTCTGTGTGTCCCCCCCCCTCACATCCTCATTGGGCCGCATGGTATCACGAAAAGAAAATGCATTGCCGGAAATATCCAAATAAAAACAGAAGTTCTCTTTGAAGAAGGGCAAAATTTCAAAGAAAATAGCTTCTGTTTACTGGATATTAAATGCTACGTTTTACTAAGATGTGGGGTTCCATTTTGTTAGAATCGCAGGTAAGGGAGAGGAAAAAAAAATTCTTCGTTTCAATGTGCCCAACTAAACTGAGTTTAATATTCACGAGACTTGATGGCAAAGGAAAGCAACCTACAGTTTGATACTGATAATCGTGACAATAAAACTTGCTTGGATATTCAATAATATATAAAAACCTTTTCACTAGTACACTTGTCATGTTAAAATAACTCCAAAACTAACAACCTCTAAATTCTTACTTCACTTCCTGATTAACATTTAAATCCAGATCAGAAAACACTGAGCTGTTTCTTCTTATGTCCTATTTTATATTCTATTTATATAATTCGGTTTTCCTATTTGAATTTTCTGATCAATCACAATTCTTGCGTTAATGACTGAATATACTACTTACGAGTTCTACAACTATAAAATACCTGTGGACAGTCTCCTATAGTATCATTAAAGATTTGAATTTAACACAACATAAAAATAACAATTATAAGTATGATATATGTTATGAGGATGCATTTCTATATAAAAAATATTAATAAAGTCAACAAAAAGATTCAAATTTATAGTAAGGGATTCTACCGAGTCCTACTTGTTAATACAAAAAAATTTTAATTCATGAAGTAGTTGTTAAATAGAAAAATTAGAAATAGAATGTTTGGAACATTCTAGATGATTCCAGATGATTCGAGAAATATGCTAATTAGGTGATTGCCCCTATAAAAATAGGTTTTTAGAAGAGAGTTGTCAGTTTTTAAAAGGGAATTTCTGGCATTATCAACTCCAGCTTTTGATTTGTGGATCATTATATAGAACTGAAAGAATCTCTATGAAAAGTTACCAACCAACAAAAACCTAAAAGAGAACCTCTTGGAACTAAACGGGTAAATAGAGTTTTTGACTATTTTTATTGACCAAACAAAAAAATTATACTATACTATATATATATATATATATATATATATATATATATATATATATTTGTGGATTTTCAGTAATAGCACTTAGATTGCTTCGCTCGCCCTAGCATGTCAAAAATACTTGACTCCCACTTTCTTCTTCTCCTCTGTAACACTTCGCCAGTAGACAGACATCTACATTTTCCGTTTGAATGCCACAGTTGCATCTTTGTATATGTTATTTTGTTGATTGATTAGTTCATTTAACCAGCATATCAACCTTCATTAGGTTATTTAATGCTGAAAATCGTTTTGATTTGTTTGTTTTAACATTTTTCATTCAAAAAAAGATTTTGTTGAATACTTTTATAGCATTTTGACCCCAGTTTGGAGATCAACTATTAACCCATAGCTGGGACCCTAACGAGTGCTACCACTCCGGGTCAGGGTGGACCTGGTAACAACAGCAATTAACCGCCAACCAGAGACCTTACTGCCGGATGCAGTTTACAGTCATACCCAGGACCAATGTTATTGTGTTTTTTTTTTTTTGAAAATTAAATATTTGTTTGTGATTCAGCTCTGTGTTTTGGTAAATCATTTTCTTTTCTTACAACTTCTAACGCAACATATTAAATCTTGTTGGGTTATTTAACATAAAAATCTGCTTTTTATTAGAGTCTGGTAGATAAGTTTTTTTTTGTTGTTTTTTTTACATGTATACCAAAAAACTTTTATACACTAAAATTCAATTAATGTATACATAATACTTGATTAGTGTGGTATGACTTCCTTCCATTTAACCATAATTATTGAAAATTTAGTTTTTTATTAGTTACTAATGTATACATTAGCCGTACTAATTGAGGGATTCCTTTTGATAATTTTGTTTGTATCAACAATGCAACAGTTGGTCTTCCTCATTTGAATCTTTAGAACAAATATGCACAAGTGAATATATATGACTATAATAAAATAATTTAATTCTCATGAAAAGATTTATATTTTAAACTAGCAGTATAGCCCGGCATTGCATGAGTGTTTTTTTTTTTTTTTTTTTTTTTTAATCATCTCACCCCAGGCAAGGCATTCCACTGCCACTATTGCACATGGGGCTACATAGGGGAAGGTAAAGAGAAGGAGTGGATAGACATAAGGAATGTCAGGAGAAAGGTGATAGATGAGTAAGGATAGCGAGGATGAGTGTCGGGCAGATGGGAAGAGTGTTTGATAGAATGGGAGCAGGTTAGTGTGTTAGGAGGTGTCTATTGACCTTACATTTAAACTCCTGGAGATTGTAGCCGTCGGGGAAGCAATCTTTTGGAAGAGAATTCCACAGTCGGGAAGTGCGAGGAAAGAAACTGTTGGAGTAGAAGTTACGGCTGCATTTTATCGATTTCACTGTAAAAGGGTGGGATCTAGTTGCTAATCTAGTATCTCGTGCAAATTCGTATTTAGGGGGCACCAGTGATCTAAGTTCATCGGAGCAGAAGCCGTGAAAGTATTTATAGAAGAGACACAGCGAAGCCACGTCTCGCCGGTGGGAGAGAGACTGCAAGCGGTCTGCCAAGTCGGTATCTATCACATTACAGACCCTCCTCTGAACCTTATCGAGAAGCCCGAGGAGAACAGCAGGGGCACCCGACCAGATATGGCAGCAGTATTCAATGCACGGGCGGATGGTAGATTTGTAAATGTGCAGGATAGATTTAGACAGAAAAAACTTCCGGGCCCTACACAGAGAACCGACTTTCATAGCAGCGGATTTAGCAATGGATTCGATATAGTCATTCCATTTGAGGTCCGCTGAAAGTGTGAGACCAAGGAGGCGTAGTGTTTTACTCTCTGGGAGGCAAGCCTGGTCCATGCTAATGGGAGGTAGGTGAGATTGTCGATGATGGTTAATTGACAGTAGCTTCGTTTTAGAAGCATTAAAATTTACTAGCCATTTCTTACCCCAGTCCAATATGGATTGGAGATCTTTTTCAATCTCGGCTGCAAGTTTAGCTTTGACGCCTACACCAGATTTTTGTTGGAGGCGAGAGTAAACTGTGGTGTCATCGGCGTACAAACCTATTTGGGTTCTTATGGAATCAGGGAGATCATTAATATATATCAGGAAGAGTGTAGGACCTAAGATGGAGCCTTGGGGGACACCTGCGTTTGTATGGTAGTTCTGAGAGGCATGTCCGTTTAATACCACTTTCATTGTGCGGTTAGAGAGGAATGACTGGATTAGTTCAAACAAATGTCCAGTTATACCATAGCTCCGCAGTTTACATAGAAGACCAGCATGCCAAACTCTGTCGAACGCCTTAGATATATCCAATGCAACTGTTCGAGCTTCGCCATTCCTGTCGAGTGCCTGGTATATGTACTCGGTGATGGTCGTTAGCATATCAGCAGTAGACCTGGTGAAGCGGAAACCATATTGCTTGTCCGAGAGGAGCCTGTTTGCTGTGAGATGCTGAACCACCTCGGCGTTGATAATGGCTTCGAACACTTTGCCAAAGATCGGAAGAAGGCTGATAGGGCGGTAATTTGCAGGGTCAGAGGGTTCTCCAGTGTTTTTAAATATAGGAACTATAGAGGAAGATTTCCAACAGGCAGGAAAGCAGGAAGCAGATAGGCAGAGGTTGTAGAGCTTAGAAAGTATAGAGGAGAGTTCAGGGGCACATTTCTTTAAGACTATGGTTGGGATTCCGTCACCACCGCTCGCTTTGTGAGGGTCAAGTTTTAAGATAATCTTAGAGACAAGCGAAGGTGTAATGTGGACATCATTCAGTTGTGCCTCGGTTCTAGGTGAGAATTCGGGTGTAAAAACTCCAGACGAGTCCAGACTCGAATTGTTCGAGAATCTGCGGGCAAAACATTCAGCCTTATCTGCTGGGGAGGTGAGGACCTCAAATTTGTTGATTAGCGGGGGTATTGTGGACTTGCTCTTGTTAAGTACTCTTTTACAGAGTCGCCAGTAGTCTTTAGAGCCGAATTTAGAACATGCTATGCGTTGCTTCATTCTGGCAGCAAACAACATCTTAGCTTCGTTAAGTACCCTTTTACACTTATTACGAGCTGAAGTGAAAAGGCGCCTGTTTTGTTCCGACGCATAGTTACGATAAAGTCGGAAGAAATGATTCCGGTGGGCAATGGCAGCCGAACAAGCGGGTGAGAACCATGGAGACGAATGAGATTTAAGCTGGAATTTCCTAGCAGGGATGAAGGCATCAATGCCAGCCTTAACCCAGGAGGAGACCTCGGATGCACATTCTTCGATGGGAAGACTAAAGACGTTGTTCCAAGGGATGTCACAGAGGAAGTCTCGGAACGAATCCCAGTCTGCTCTTTGATAGCAGTATGATATTCTACTTGTCTGGGTTTCATGGGTCGGGCGGGAGTGGAGTGAAATATTGACGGACACTACAGTGTGGTCAGAGTTTCCAAGTGGGCAGAGTTGTCTGGTAGTGCAAGAGTCTGGGATGGAAGTGAAGCAGAGGTCTAGAAGTGAGTTCCTTCCGTTAGGGTTGTCGGAGAAACGCGTGGGGAAGTCCACTACTTGCGTAAGGGATTGGGTGATTGAAAAGTTCATGGTGTGGACACCAGCAGGGTCAGTGACAGCGTTCTTCAGCCACTTGGTGTGGTGGGCGTTAAAGTCACCAAACACGAATACATGGGCAGAGGGATGGGTAGAAATGGCTTTGTCAATATTGTCAGAAATGATGTCAAGTAACGAACAGTCAGGGGAGGAAGGAGAGCGGTACAGAAAGAAGAGATAGCTAATCGAGCTGAGAAGTGAGAGGCGGAAGCACATGAAAGAATGATCTGGGGATTCAAAAGATGACACCCTAGCTAAGGGAAGGTGTTCGCTGACATAGACACCAAGCCCATGCATATGAACATTGGAGTCCTTCCTGAAGAGGGGAAGGTAGCCAGGAACGCAGAACTCAGATGAGGGGGTAGAAGGGTTAAGATTAGTTTCACATAGGGCTAATATATCAGGTGAGTTATTATGGAGGAAAGAATCTACGCTGGGGAAGTTGGTGCGGATGCCGCGTATGTTAGTGAAAGAGATGCAGACAGGTTTGGGCGTTTTCAAATGAGCTGGTTTAGTTTTGTTATTATGTTTGCTTTTTTCCATAGTAATTCAGTTAAGGAGAGGTCTTAGAATAGAATCAGTCGGTCAATCATTTGCAACTTGTGAAGGATGGAGACTGGCGCGGCCTACAACATAATGTGGCCTCGGGGTTGCCCACCGAACGTTCATGCAGGGACGCCGGTCCATGCGCGATATGGCACTACAAGAACCCCGGTATTATTCAACTGTTGATCAGAGCAGCCTCTCAAGACGCTACGCAAGAGTTCGGGCTCCTAACTACCAGTCGGAAGCAGCAACCAGGAAACTGCCAACCCGGTACCCTCAGAATGTAAAGACGTTGCCACCATACTCCGTAACTGCAAAGAGCTTCCAGCTGAACTAACACCAAGACCAGAGAAAGGGGATGAACCGGGAACCCCTTCCTAAACAAGAAACAAGGTGTTCACCTCTAAACTCATTCAAAAGAAGGGGGTGGAGTGTGAGACCGGGCGATAGTAGAAACTATCTACTCCAATTAAAAAAAAAAACAAAAAAAAAAAGAAAAAAGTGACTGAGGCTTACAAAGTTTTAACTTAGTAAAAGTCGAAAATACCCTTGAATAGCAAAAATTATTTACACAAATTAAGTGACGAAAAAATCAAAGACGACCAAAGGACGAAAAAAAAAAAATAAATAAATAAATAAATAAATAAATAAATAAAATAATTTCCAAGAAATTTCACAAAAACAGACTGAAAAATGGACTGAATCCCGGTTGACTTACCACAAGCAGCTAACACTGTAAGTTGATTTAATTCAATTTATGAAGACAAAAATAGAAATTAAACCGTTTTTTACAGAATATAGTCGAGTTATGTTGCTTGCGTTCGCTTGCCAAACCGTTAAGAATTCAATCTCTCGAAGACAGAAATTTAAATCTTCTACAAGACAAAACTAATGGAAATAATTGAACCGTGATGCTATTTATCATTAGTCGAAAATACCCTTGAATAGCAAAATTATTTACACAAATTAAGTGACGAAAAAATCAAAGACGACCAAAGGACGAAAAAAAAAAAATAAATAAATAAATAAATAAATAAATAAAATAATTTCCAAGAAATTTCACAAAAACAACAGACTGAAAAATGGACTGAATCCCGGTTGACTTACCACAAGCAGCTAACACTGTAAAGTTGATTTATTCAGGCTTTATGAAGACAAAAATAGAAATTAAACCGTTTTTTACAGAATATAGTCGAGTTATGTTGCTTGCGTTCGCTTGCCAAACCGTTAAGAATTCAATCTACGAAGACAGAAATTTAAATCTTCTACAAGACAAAACTAATGGAAATAATTGAACCAGAAGTGATGCTATTTATCATTAGTCGAAAATACCCTTGAATAGCAAAATTATTTACACAAATTAAGTGGCAGAAAAAAATCAAAGACGACCAAAGGACGAAAAAAAAAAAAAATAAATAAATAAATAAATAAATAAATAAAATAATTTCCAAGAAATTTCACAAAAACAGACTGAAAAAATGGACTGAATCCAGGTTGACTTACCACAAGCAGCTAACACTGTAAGTTGATTTAATTCAATTTATGAAGACAAAAATAGAAATTAAACCGTTTTTTACAGAATATAGTCGAGTTATGTTGCTTGCGTTGCGGCACCAAACCGTTAAGAATTCAATCTCTCGAAGACAGAAATTTAAATCTTCTACAAGACAAAACTAATGGAAATAATTGAACCGTGATGCTATTTATCATTAGTCGAAAATACCCTTGAATAGCAAAATTATTTTACACAAATTAAGTGACGAAAAAATCAAAGACGACCAAAGGACGAAAAAAAAAAAAAATAAATAAATAAATAAATAAATAAATAAAATAATTTCCAAGAAATTTCACAAAAACAGACTGAAAAATGGACTGAATCCCGGTTGACTTACCACAAGCAGCTAACACTGTAAAGTTGATTTAATTCAATTTATGAAGACAAAAATAGAAATTAAACCGTTTTTTACAGAATATAGTCGAAAGTTATGTTGCTTGCGTTCGCTTGCCAAACCGTTAAGAATTCAATCTCTCGAAGACAGAAATTTAAATCTTCTACAAGACAAAACTAATGGAAATAATTGAACCGTGATGCTATTTATCATTAGTCGAAAATACTGTGAATAGCAAAATTATTTGCACAAATTAAGTGACGAAAAAATCAAAGACGACCAAAGGACGAAAAAAAAAAAAAAAATAAATAAATAAATAAATAAATAAATAAAATAATTTCCAAGAAATTCACAAAAACAGACTGAAAAATGGACTGAATCCCGGTTGACTTACCACAAGCAGCTAACACTGTAAAGTTGATTTAATTCAATTTATGAAGACAAAAATAGAAATTAAACCGTTTTTACAGAATATAGTCGAGTTATGTTGCTTGCGTTAAACTGCCAAACCGTTAAGAATTCAATCTACGGAAGACAGAAATTTAAATCTTCTACAAGACAAAACTAATGGAAATAATTGAACCGTGATGCTATTTATCATTAGTCGAAAATACCCTTGAATAGCAAAATTATTTACACAAATTAAGTGACGAAAAATCAAAGACGACCAAAGGACGAAAAAAAAAAAATAAATAAATAAATAAATAAATAAAATAATTTCCAAGAAATTTCACAAAACAGACTGAAAAATGGACTGAATCCCGGTTGACTTACCACAAGCAGCTAACACTGTAAAGTTGATTTAATTCAATTTATGAAGACAAAAATAAATTAAACCGTTTTTTACAGAATATAGTCGAGTTATGTTGCTTGCGTTCGCTTGCCAAACCGTTAAGAATTCAATCTCTCGAAGACAGAAATTTAAATCTTCTACAAGACAAAACTAATGGAAATAATTGAACCGTGATGCTATTTATCATTAGTCGAAAATACCCTTGAATAGCAAAATTATTTACACAAATTAAGTGACGAAAAAAATCCAAAGACGACCAAGGACGAAAAAAAAAAAAAAATAAATAAATAAATAAATAAATAAATAAAATAATTTCCAAGAAATTTCACAAAAACAGACTGAAAAATGGACTGAATCCCGGTTGACTTACCACAAGCAGCTAACACTGTAAAAGTTGATTTAATTCAATTTATGAAGACAAAAATAGAAATTAAACCGTTTTTTACAGAATATAGTGGGTCCTTATTTGCTTGCGTTAATATACAAACCGTTAAGAATTCAATCTCTCGAAGACAGAAATTTAAATCTTCTACAAGACAAAACTAATGGAAATAATTGAACCGTGATGCTATTTATCATTAGTCGAAAATACCCTTGAATAGCAAAATTATTTACACAAATTAAGTGACGAAAAATCAAAGACGACCAAAGGACGAAAAAAAAAAAAAAAATAAATAAATAAATAAATAAATAAATAAAATAATTTCTGAGAATTTCACAAAAACAGACTGAAAAATGGACTGAATCCGGTTGACTTACCATAGCAAGCAGCTAACACTGTAAAGTTGATTTAATTCAATTTATGAAGACAAAAATAGAAATTAAACCGTTTTTTACAGAATATAGTCGAGTTATGTTGCTTGCGTTCGCTTGCCAAACCGTTAAGAATTCAATCTCTCGAAGACAGAAATTTAAATCTTCTACAAGACAAAACTAATGGAAATAATTGAACCGTGATGCTATTTATCATTAGTCGAAAATACCCTTGAATAGCAAAATTATTTACACAAATTAAGTGACGAAAAAATCAAAGACGACCAAAGGACGAAAAAAAAAATAAATAAATAAATAAATAAATAAATAAATAAAATAATTTCCAAGAAATTTCACAAAAACAAAAAGACTGAAAAATGGACTGAATCCCGGTTGACTTACCACAAGCAGCTAACACTGTAAAGTTGATTTAATTCAATTTATGAAGACAAAAATAGAAATTAAACCGTTTTTTACAGAAATTATAGTGGAGTTATGTTGCTTGCGTTGAAAAACTGCCAAACCGTTAAGAATTAAATCTCTAGAAGACAGAAATTTAAATCTTCTACAAGATACAAAACTAATGGAAATAATTGAACCGTGATGCTATTATCATTAGTCGAAAATACCCTTGAATAGCAAAATTATTTACACAAATTAAGTGACGAAAAAAAAAAACAAAGACGGCCAAAAGACGAAAAAAAATAAATAAAATAATTTCCAAGAAATTTCACAAAAACAGACTGAAAAATGGACTGAATCCCGGTTGACTTACCACAAGCAGCTAACACTGTAAAGTTGATTTAATTCAATTTATGAAGACAAAAATAGAAATTAAACCGTTTTTTACAGAATATAGTGGAAGTTATGTTGCTTGCGTTAAAACATGCCAAACCGTTAAGAATCTCTCGAAGACAGAAATTTAAATCTTCTACAAGACAAAACTATTGGAAATAATTGAACCGTGATGCTATTTATCATTAAGTCAAAATACCCTTGAATAGCAAAATTATTTACACAAATTAAGTGACGAAAAAAAAAAACAAAGACGGCCAAAAGACGAAAAAAAAAATAAATAAAATAATTTCCAAGAAATTTCACAAAAACAGACTGAAAAATGGACTGAATCCCAGTTGACTTCACCACAAGCAGCTAACACTGTAAAGTTGATTTAATTCAATTTCTGAAGACAAAAATAGAAATTAAACCGTTTTTTACAGAATATAGTCGAGTTATGTTGCTTGCGTTAAACTGCCAAACCGTTAAAATTCAATCTCTCGAAGACAAATTTAAATCTTCTGCAAGACAAAACTAATGGAAATAATTGAACCGTGATGCTATTTATCATTAGTCGAAAATACCCTTGAATAGCAAAATTATTTACACAAATTAAGTGACGAAAAAAAAAAAACAAAGACGGCCAAAGACGAAAAAAAAAAAATAAATAAAATAATTTCCAAGAAATTTCACAAAAACAGACTGAAAAATGGACTGAATCCCAGTTGACTTGCCTACAAGCAGCTAACACTGTAAAGTTGATTTAATTCAATTTCTGAAGACAAAAATAGAAATTAAACCGTTTTTTACAGAATATAGTCGAGTTATGTTGCTTGCGTTCGCTTTACCAAACCGTTAAGAATTCAATCTCTCGAAGACAGAAATTTAAATCTTCTACAAGACAAAACTAATGGAAATAATTGAACCGTGATGCTATTTATCATTAGTCGAAAATACCCCTTGAATAGCAAAATTATTTACACAAATTAAGTGACGAAAAAATCAAAGACGACCAAAGGACGAAAAAAAAAAAATAAATAAATAAATAAATAAATAAATAAAATAATTTCCAAGAAATTTCACAAAAAACAGACTGAAAAATGGACTGAATCCCGGTTGACTTACCACAAGCAGCTAACACTGTAAAGTTGATTTAATTCAATTTATGAAGACAAAAATAGAAATTAAACCGTTTTTTACAGAATATAATTGATTATGTTGCTTGCATTCGCTTGCCAAACCGTTAAGAATTCAATCTCTCGAAGACAGAAATTTAAATCTTCTACAAGACAAAACTAATGGAAATAATTGAACCGTGATGCTATTTATCATTATTCGAAAATACCCTTGAATAGCAAAATTATTTACACAAATTAAGTGACGAAAAAAAAAACAAAGACGGCCAAAAGGCAGAAAAAAATAAATAAAATAATTTCCAAGAAATTTCACAAAAACAGACTGAAAAATGGACTGAATCCCAGTTGACTTACCACAAGCAGCTAACACTGTAAAGTTGATTTAATTCAATTTCTGAAGACAAAAAAATAGAAATTAAACCGTTTTTTACAGAATATAATTCGAGTTATGTTGCTTGCGTTCGCTTGCCAAACCGTTAAGAATTCAATCTCTCGAAGACAGAAATTTAAATCTTCTACAAGACAAAACTAATGGAAATAATTGAACCGTGATGCTATTTATCATTAGTCGAAAATACCCTTGAATAGCAAAATTATTTACACAAATTAAGTGACGAAAAAAAACAAAGACGGCCAAAAGACGAAAAAAAATAAATAAAATAATTTCCAAGAAATTTCACAAAAACAGACTGAAAAATGGACTGAATCCCAGTTGACTTACCACAAGCAGCTAACACTGTAAAGTTGATTTAATTCAATTTCTGAAGACAAAAATAGAAATTAAACCGTTTTTACAGAATATAGTCGAGTTATGTTGCTTGCGTTCGCTTGCAAACCGTTAAGAATTCAATCTCTCGAAGACAGAAATTTAAATCTTCTACAAGACAAAACTAATGGAAATAATTGAACCGTGATGCTATTTATCATTAGTCGAAAATACCCTTGAATAGCAAAATTATTTACACAAATTAAGTAGCGAAAAAAAAAAAAACAAAAAGACGGCCAAAAGGCAGAAAAAAAAAATAAATAAAATAATTTCCAAGAAATTTCACAAAAACAGACTGAAAAATGGACTGAATCCCAGTTGACTTACCACAAGCAGCTAACACTGTAAAGTTGATTTAATTCAATTTCTGAAGACAAAAATAGAGAGCCAACCGTTTTTTACAGAATATAGTCGAGTTATGTTGCTTGCGTTCGCTTCCTGCCAAACGTTAAGAATTCAATCTCTCGAAGACAGAAATTTAAATCTTCTACAAGACAAAACTAATGGAAATAATTGAACCGTGATGCTATTTATCATTAGTCGAAAATACTGTGAATAGCAAAATTATTTACACAAATTAGAAGAATGACAAAGAAAAAAACAAAGACGGCCAAAAGACGAAAAAAAAAAAATAAATAAAATAATTTCCAAGAAATTTCACAAAAACAGACAGAAAAATGGACTGAATCCCAGTTGACTTACCACAAGCAGCTAACACTGTAAGAAGTTGATTTAATTCAATTTCTGAAGACAAAAATAGAATTAAACCGTTTTTTACAGAATATAGTCGAGTTATGTTGCTTGCGTTCGCTTGCCAAACCGTTAAGAATTCAATCTCTCGAAGACAGAATTTAAATCTTCTACAAGACAAAACTAATGGAAATAATTGAACCGTGATGCTATTTATCATTAGTCGAAAATACCCTTGAATAGCAAAATTATTTACACAAATTAAGTGACGAAAAAAAAAACAAAGACGGCCAAAAGGAAGACGAAAAAAAAATAAAAATAATTTCAGAAATTTCACAAAAACAGACTGAAAAATGGACTGAATCCCAGTTGACTTACCACAAGCAGCTAACACTGTAAAGTTGATTTAATTCAATTTCTGAAGACAAAAAAATAGAAATTAAACCGTTTTACAGAATATAGTCGAAGTTATGTTGCTTGCGTTCGCTTGCCAAACCGTTAAGAATTCAATCTCTCGAAGACAGAAATTTAAATCTTCTACAAGACAAAACTAATGGAAATAATTGAACCGTGATGCTATTTATCATTAGTCGAAAATACCCTTGAATAATAAAATTATTTACACAAATTAAGTGACGAAAAAAAAAACAAAGACGGCCAAAAGACGAAAAAAAAATAAATAAAATAATTTCAAGAAATTTCACAAAAACAGACTGAAAAATGGACTGAATCCCAGTTGACTTACCACAAACAGCTAACACTGTAAAGTTGATTTAATTCAATTTCTGAAGACAAAAATAGAAATTAAACCGTTTTTTACAGAATATAGTCGAGTTATGTTGCTTGCGTTCGCTTGCCAAACCGTTAAGAATTCAATCTCTCGAAGACAGAAATTTAAATCTTCTACAAGACAAAAACTAATGGAAATAATTGAACCGTGATGCTATTTATCATTGGTCGAAAATACCTTGAATAGCAAAATTATTTACACAAATTAAGTGGCGAAAAAAAAAACAAAGACGGCCAAAAGACGAAAAAAAAATAAAATAAAATAATTTCCAAGAAATTTCACAAAAACAGAACTGAAAAAATGGACTGAATCCAGAAGTTGACTTACAAGCAGCTAACACTGTAAAGTTGATTTAATTCAATTTCTGAAGACAAAAATAGAAATTAAACCGTTTTTTACAGAATATAGTCAGGTTATGTTGCTTGCGTTTGCTTGCCAAACCGTTAAGAATTCAATCTCTCGAAGACAGAAATTTAAATCTTCTACAAGACAAAACTAATGGAAATAATTGAACCGTGGTACTATTTATCATTAGTCGAAAATACCCTTGAATAGCAAAATTATTTACACAAATTAAGTGGCCAAGAAAAAAAAAAAAAACAAAGAGCGAGGCAAAGACGAAAAGGAAAAAAAAAAAAAATAATTTCAGAAATTTCACAAAAACAGACTGAAAAATGGACTGAATCCCAGTTGACTTACCACAAGCAGCTAACACTGTAAAGTTGATTTAATTCAATTTCTGAAGACAAAAATAGAAATTAAACCGTTTTTACAGAATATAGTCGAGTTATATGTTGCTTGCGTTAGAAGCATGACCGTTAAGAATTCAATCTCTGAAGACAGAAATTTAAATCTTCTACAAGACAAAACTAATGGAAATAATTGAACCGTGATGCTATTTATCATTAGTCGAAAATACCCTTGAATAGCAAAATTATTTACACAAATTAAGTGACGAAAAAAAAAACAAAGACGGCCAAAAAAAGGAAATAGAAAAAAAAATAAATAAAATAATTTCCAAAGAAATTGCAAAAACAGACTGAAAAATGGACTGAATCCCAGTTGACTTACCACAAGCAGCTAACACTGTAAAGTTGATTTAGTCCATTTCTGAAGACAAAAATAGAAATTAAACCGTTTTTTTTTACAGAATATAGTCGAGTTATGTTGCTTGCGTTAAACACCAAACCGTTAAAGAGTCAATCTCTCGAAGACAGGGAAATTTAGAAATCTTCTACAAGACAAAACTAATGAAATAATTGAACCGTGATGCTATTTATCATTAGTCGAAAATACTGTAATAGCAAAATTATTTACACAAATTAAGTGAGCGAAAAAAAAAACAAAGACGGCCAAAAGACGAAAAAAAATAAATAAAATAATTTCAAGAAATTTCACAAAAACGAACTGAAAAATGGACTGAATCCCAGTTATTTCTAAAGCAGCTAACACTGTAAAGTTAGTTTAAATTCATTTTCTGAAGACAAAAAAATAGAAATTAAACCGTTTTTACAGAATATAGTCGAGTTATGTTGCCTTCCGTTCGCTTGCCAAACCGTTAAGAATTCAATCTCTCGAAGACAGAAATTTAAATCTTCTACAGAGCAAAACTAATGGAAATAATTGAACCGTGATGCTATTTATGTTAATTAATACCACTGAATAACAAATTATTTACACAAATTAAGTGACGAAAAAAAACAAAGACGGCCAAAGACGAAAAAAAAATAAATAAAATAATTTCCAAGAAATTTCACAAAAACAGACTGAAAAATGGACTGAATCCCAGTTGACTTACCACAAGCAGCTAACACTGTAAAAGTTGATTTAATTCAATTTCTGAAGACAAAAATAGAAATTAAACCGTTTTTTACAGAATATAGTGAGGTTATGTTGCTTGCGTTTAAACTTGCCAAACCGTTAAGAATTCAAATCTCTCGAAGACAAAATTTAGAAATCTTCTACAAGACAAAACTAATGGGAAATAATTGAACCGTGATGCTATTTATCATTGATCGAAAAATACCCTTGAATAGCAAAATTATTTACACAAATTAAGTGACGAAAAAAAAAACAAAGACGGCCAAAGACGAAAAAAAAATAAATAAAATAATTTCCAGAAATTTCACAAAAACAGACTGAAAAATGGACTGAATCCCAGTTGACTTACCACAAGCAGCTAACACTGTAAAGTTGATTTATTCAATTTCTGAAGACAAAAGTAGAAATTAAACCGTTTTTTGCAGAATATAGTCGAGTTATGTTGCTTGCATTTAAACTGCCAAACCGTTAAGAATTCAATCTCTAGAAGACAGAAATTTAATCCTTCTACAAGACAAAACTAATGGAAATAATTGAACCGTGATGCTATTTATCATTAGTCGAAAATACCCTTGAATAGCAAAATTATTTACACAAATTAAGTGACGAAAAAAAAAACAAAGACGGCCAAAAGACGAAAAAAAATAAATAAAATAATTTCCAAGAAATTTCACAAAAACAGACTGAAAAATGGACTGAATCCCAGTTGACTTACCACAAGCAGCTAACACTGTAAAGTTGATTTAATTCAATTTCTGAAGACAAAAATGAAATTAATGATTTTTTACAGAATATAGTGTCAGTTATGTTGCTTGCGTTAAGCTTGCCAAACCGTTAAAAAATTCAATCTCTCGAAGACAGAAATTTAAATCTTCTACAAGACAAAACTAATAGAAATAATTGAACCGTGATGCTATTTATCATTAGTGAAAATACCCTTGAATAGCAAAATTATTTACACAAATTAAGTGACGAAAAAAAAAAAACAAAGACGGCCAAAAGACGAAAAAAAAATAAATAAAATAATTTCAAAAATTACAAAAACAGACTGAAAAATGGACTGAATCCCAGTTGACTTACCACAAGCAGCTAACACTGTAAAGTTGATTTAATTCAATTTCTGAAGACAAAAATAGAAATTAAACCGTTTTTTACAGAATATAGTCCGAGTTATGTTGCTTAATTTAAACTGCAAACCGTTAAGAATTCAATCTCTCGAAGACAGAAATTTAAATCTTCTACAAGACAAAACTAATGGAAATAATTGAACCGTGATGCTATTTATCATTGTGTTGAAAAATACCCTTGAATAGCAAAATTATTTACACAAATTAAGTGACGAAAAAAAAAACAAAGACGGCCAAAAGACGAAAAAAAAAATAAATAAATAATTTTCAAGAAATTTCACAAAAACAATTGAAAAATGGACTGAATCCCAGTTGACACCAAAAGCAGCTAACACTGTAAAAGTGATTTAATTCAATTTCTGAAGACAAAAATAGAAATTAAACTGAATTTTTTACAGAATATAGTCGAGTTATGTTGCTTGCGTTCGCTTGCCAAACCGTTAAGAATTCAATCTCTCGAAGACAGAAATTTAAATCTTCTACAAGACAAAACTAATGGAAATAATTGAACCGTGATGCTATTTATCATTAGTGAAAATACTGTGAATAGCAAAATTATTTACACAAATTAAGTGACGAAAAAAAAAACAAAGACGGCCAAAAGACGAAAAAAAAATAAATAAAATAATTTCAAGAATTTCACAAAAACAGACTGAAAAATGGACTGAATCCCAGTTGACTTACCACAAGCAGCTAACACTGTAAAGTTGATTTAATTCAATTTCTGAAGACAAAAATAGAAATTAAACCGTTTTTTACAGAATATAGTGAGTTATGTTGCTTGCGTTCGCTTGCCAAACCGTTAAGAATTCAATCTCTCGAAGACAGAAATTTAAATCTTCTACAAGACAAAACTAATGAAATAATTGAACCGTGATCACTGTTTATCATTAGTCGAAAATACATAGAATAGCAAAATTATTTACACAAATTAAGTGACGAAAAAAAACAAAAAGACGGCCAAAAAAGACGAAAAAAAAAATAAATAAAATAATTTCCAAGAAATTTCACAAAAACAGACTGAAAAATGGACTGAATCCCAGTTGACTTACCACAAGCAGCTAACACTGTAAAGTTGATTTAATTCAATTTCTGAAGACAAAAATAGAAATTAAACCGTTTTTTACAGAATATAGTCGAGTTATGTTGCTTGCGTTCGCTTGCCAAACCGTTAAATTCAATCTCTCGAAGACAGAAATTTAAATCTTCTACAGACAAAACTAATGGAAATAATTGAACCATGATGCTATTTATCATTGATGAAAATACCCTTGAATAGCAAAATTATTTACACAAATTAAGTGACGAAAAAAAAAAACAAAGACGGCCAAAAGACGAGAAAAAAAAAAAATAAATAAAATAATTTCCAAGAAATTTCACAAAAACAGACTGAAAATGGACTGAATCCCAGTTGACTTACCACAAGCAGCTAACACTGTAAAGTTGATTTAATTCAATTTCTGAAGACAAAAATAGAAAATTAAATAATTTTTACAGAATATGAAGTGGGGATTATATTGCTTGCGTTAAACTACCAAACCGTTAAAATTCAATCTCTCGAAGACAGAAATTGAAATCTTCTACAAGACAAAACTAATGGAAATAATTGAGCCGTGATGCTATTTGTCATTGGTAGAAAATATATAAATAGCAAAATTATTTACACAAATTAAGTGACGAAAAAAAAAAACAAAGACGGCCAAAAGACGAAAAAAAAATAAATAAAATAATTTCCAAGAAATTTCACAAAAACAGACTGAAAAATGGACTGAATCCAGTTGACTTGCCACAAGCAGCTAACACTGTAAAGTTGATTTAATTCAATTTCTGAAGACAAAAATAGAAATTAAACCGTTTTTTACAGAATATAGTCGAGTTATGTTATGCAAAGACAAACACCAAACCGTTAAGAATTCAATCTCTGAAGACAGAAATTTAAATCTTCTACAAGACAAAACTAATGGAAATAATTGAACCGTGATGCTATTTATCATTGATGAAAATACCCTTGAATAGCAAAATTGTTTACACAAATTAAGTGACGAAAAAAAAAACAAAAGACGGCCAAAGACGAAAAAAATAAATAAAATAATTTCAAGAAATTTCACAAAAACAGACTGAAAAATGGACTGAATCCCAGTTGACTTACCACAAGCAGCTAACACTGTAAAAGTTGATTTAATTCAATTTCTGAAGACAAAAATAGAAATTAAACCATTTTTTACAGAATATAGTGAGGATTATGTTGCTAAATTAACTATAAACCGTTAAGAATTCAATCTCATAGAAGACAGGGAATTTAAATCTTCTACAAGACAAAACTAATGGAAATAATTGAACCGTGATGCTATTTATCATTAGTCCAATACCCTTGAATAGCAAAATTATTTACACAAATTGGTAATGAAAAAAAAAACAAAGACGGCCAAAAAGCCAGAGAAAAAAATAAATAAAATAATTTCCAAGAAATTTCACAAAAACAGACTGAAAAATGGACTGAATCCAGTTGACTTACACAAGCAGCTAACACTGTAAAGTTGATTTAATTCAATTTCTGAAGACAAAAATAGAAATTAAACCATTTTTTACAGAATAAAATGAAGTTATGTTGCTAATTCGCTTGCCAAACCGTTAAGGAAAATTCAATCTCTAGAAGACAGAAATTTAAATCTTCTACAAGACAAAACTAATGGAAATAATTGAACCGTGATGCTATTATCATTAGTCGAAAATACCAACAGAATAGCAAAATTATTTACACAAATTAAGTAGCTAGAAAAAAAAAACAAAAACAGGCCAAAAGGCAGAAAAAAATAAATAAAATAATTTCCAAGAAATTTCACAAAAACAGACTAAAGAAAAATGGACTGAATCCCCAGTTGACTTACCACAAGCAGCTAACACTGTAAAGTTGATTTAATTCAATTTCTGAAGACAAAAATAGAAATTAAACCGTTTTTTACAGAATATAGTCGAGTTATGTTGCTTGCGTTCGCTTGCCAAACCGTTAAGAATTCAATCTCTCGAAGACAGAAATTTAAATCTTCTACAAGACAAAACTAATGGAAATAATTGAACCGTGATGCTATTTATCATTAGTCGAAAATACCCATGAATAGCAAAATTATTTACACAAATTAAGTGACGAAAAAAACAAAGACGGCCAAAAGACGAAAAAAAATAAATAAAATAATTTCCAAGAAATTTCACAAAAACAGACTGAAAAATGGACTGAATCCCAGTTGACTTACCACAAGCAGCTAACACTGTAAAGTTGATTTAATTCAATTTCTGAAGACAAAAATAGAAATTAAACCGTTTTTTACAGAATATAGTCGAGTTATGTTGCTTGCGTTAAGCTTGCCAAACCGTTAAGAATTCAATCTCTCGAAGACAGAAATTTAAATCTTCTACAAGACAAAACTAATGGAAATAATTGAACCGTGATGCTATTTATCATTAGTCGAAAATACCCTTGAATAGCAAAATTATTTACACAAATTAAGTGACGAAAAAAAAAACAAAGACGGCCAAAAGACGAAAAAAAAATAAATAAAATAATTTCCAAGAAATTCCAAAAACAGACTGAAAAATGGACTGAATCCCAGTTGACTTACCACAGCAGCTAACACTGTAGAATTGATTTAATTCAATTTCTGAAGACAAAAATAGAAATTAAACCGTTTTTTGCAAGAATATAGTCGAGTTATGTTGCTTGCGTTAAACTGCCAAACCGTTAAATTCAATCTCTCGAAGACAGAAATTTAAATCTTCTACAAGACAAAACTAATGGAAATAATTGAACCGTGATGCTATTTATCATTAGTCGAAAATACCCTTGAATAGCAAAATTATTTACACAAATTAAGTGACGAAAAAAAAAACAAAGACGGCCAAAAGACGAAAAAAAAAATAAATAAAATAATTTCCAAGAAATTTCACAAAAACAGACTGAAAAATGGACTGAATCCCAGTTGACTTACCACAAGCAGCTAACACTGTAAAGTTGATTTAATTCAATTTCTGAAGACAAAAATAGAAATTAAACCGTTTTTTACAGAATATAGTCGAGTTATGTTGCTTGCGTTAAACTGCCAAACCGTTAAGAATTCAATCTCTCGAAGACAGAATTTAAATCTTCTACAAGACAAAACTAATGGAAATAATTGAACCGTGATGCTATTTATCATTAGTCGAAAATACCCTTGAATAGCAAAATTATTTACACAAATTAAGTGACGAAAAAAAAAAACAAAGACGGCCAAAAAGACGAAAAAAAAAATAAATAAAATAATTTCCAAGAAATTTCACAAAAACAGACTGAAAAATGGACTGAATCCCAGTTGACTTACCACAAGCAGCTAACACTGTAAAAGTTGATTTAATTCAATTTCTGAAGACAAAAATAGAAATTAAACCGTTTTTTACAGAATATAGTCGAGTTATGTTGCTAGTTAGAAAAGCTGCCAAACCGTTAAGAATTCAATCTCTCGAAGACAGAAATTTAAATCTTCTACAGACAAAACTAATGGAAATAAATTGAACCATAGTGATGCTATTTATCATTAGTCGAAAATACCCTTGAATAGCAAAATTATTTACACAAATTAAGCGACGAAAAAAAAAACAAAGACGGCCAAAAGACGAAAAAAAAATAAATAAAATAATTTCCAAGAAATTTCACAAAAACAGACTGAAAAATGGACTGAATCCCAGTTGACTTACCACAAGCAGCTAACACTGTAAAGTTGATTTAATTCAATTTCTGAAGACAAAAATAGAAATTAAACCGTTTTTTACAGAATATAGTCGAGTTATGTTGCTTGCGTTCGCTTGCCAAACCGTTAAGAATTCAATCTCTCGAAGACAGAAATTTAAATCTTCTACAAGACAAAACTAATGGAAATAATTGAACCGTGATGCTATTTATCATTAGTCGAAAATACCCTTGAATAGCAAAATTATTTACACAAATTAAGTGACGAAAAAAAAAACAAAGACGGCCAAAAGACGAAAAAAAAATAAATAAAATAATTTCCAAGAAATTTCACAAAAACAGACTGAAAAATGGACTGAATCCCAGTTGACTTACCACAAGCAGCTAACACTGTAAAGTTGATTTAATTCAATTTCTGAAGACAAAAATAGAAATTAAACCGTTTTTTACAGAATATAGTCGAGTTATGTTGCTTGCGTTCGCTTGCCAAACCGTTAAGAATTCAATCTCTCGAAGACAGAAATTTAAATCTTCTACAAGACAAAACTAATGGAAATAATTGAACCGTGATGCTATTTATCATTAGTCGAAAATACCCTTGAATAGCAAAATTATTTACACAAATTAAGTGACGAAAAAAAAAACAAAGACGGCCAAAAGACGAAAAAAAATAAATAAAATAATTTCCAAGAAATTTCACAAAAACAGACTGAAAAATGGACTGAATCCCAGTTGACTTACCACAAGCAGCTAACACTGTAAAGTTGATTTAATTCAATTTCTGAAGACAAAAATAGAAATTAAACCGTTTTTTACATAATATAGTCGAGGGATTATGTTGCTTGCGTTCGCTTGCCAAACCGTTAAGAATTCAATCTCTCGAAGACAGAAATTTAAATCTTCTACAAGACAAAACTAATGGAAATAATTGAACCGTGATGCTAACATCGTAGTCGAAAATACCCCTTGAATAGCAAAATTATTTTACAAATTAAGTGACGAAGAAAAACAAAGACGGCCAAAGACGAAAAAAAATAAATAAAATAATTTCCAAAATTTCACAAAAACAGACTGAAAAAATGGACTGAATCCCAGTTGACTTACCACAAGCAGCTAACACTGTAAAGTTGATTTAATTCAATTTCTGAAGACAAAAATAGAAATTAAACCGTTTTTACAGAATATAGTCGAGTTATGTTGCTTGCGTTCGCTTGCCAAACCGTTAAGAATTCAATCTCTCGAAGACAGAAATTTAAATCTTCTACAAGACAAAACTAATGGAAATAATTGAACCGTGATGCTATTTATCATTAGTCGAAAATACCCTTGAATAACAAAATTATTTACACAAATTAAATGGCGAAAAAAAAAAACAAAGACGGCCAAAAGACGAAAAAAAAAATAAAATAAAATAATTTCCAAGAAATTTCACAAAAACAGACTGAAAAATGGACTGAATCCCAGTTGACTTACCACAAGCAGCTAACACTGTAAAGTTGATTTAATTCAATTTCTGAAGACAAAAATAGAAATTAAACCGTTTTTTACAGAATATAGTCGAGGTTATGTTGCTTGCGTTAGAAAAACTGCGCAAACCGTTAAGAATTCAATCTCTCGAAGACAGAAATTTAAATCTTCTACAAGACAAAACTAATGGAAATAATTGAACCGTGATGCTATTTATCATTAGTCGAAAATACCCTTGAATAGCAAAATTATTTACACAAATTAAGTGACGAAAAAAAAAAACAAAGACGGCCAAAAGGCAGAAAAAAAAATAAATAAAATAATTTCCAAGAAATTTCACAAAAACAGACTGAGAAAAATGGACTGAATCCCAGTTGACTTACCACAAGCAGCTAACACTGTAAAGTTGATTTAATTCCAATTTCTGAAGACAAAAATAGAAATTAAACCGTTTTTTACAGAATATAGTCGAGTTAATATTTGCTTGCGTTCGCTTGCCAAACCGTTAAAATTCAATCTCTCGAAGACAGAAATTTAAATCTTCTACAAGACAAAACTAATGGAAATAATTGAACCGTGATGCTATTTATCATTAGTCGAAAATACCCTTGAATAGCAATTATTTACACAAATTAAGTGACGAAAAAAAAAAACAAAGACGGCCAAAGACGAAAAAAAAATAAATAAAATAATTTCCAAGAAATTTCACAAAAACAGACTGAAAAATGGACTGAATCCCAGTTGACTTACCACAAGCAGCTAACACTGTAAAGTTGATTTAATTCAATTTCTGAAGACAAAAATAGAAATTAAACCGTTTTTTACAGAATATAATTCGAGTTATGTTGCTTGCGTTATTTGCCAAACCGTTAAGAATTCAATCTCTCGAAGACAGAAATTTAAATCTTCTACAAGACAAAACTAATGGAAATAATTGAACCGTGATGCTATTTTATCATTAGTCGAAAATACCCTTGAATAGCAAAATTATTTACACAAATTAAGTGACGAAAAAAAAAAACAAAGACGGCCAAAAGACGAAAAAAAAAAATAAATAAAATAATTTCCAAGAAATTTCACAAAAACAGACTGAAAAATGGGCTAGTCCGTTGACTTACCACAAGCAGCTAACACTGTAAAGTTGATTTAATTCAATTTCTGAAGACAAAAATAGAAATTAAACCGTTTTTTACAGAATATAGTCGAGTTATGTTGCTTGCGTTTAAACGCCCAAACCGTTAAAAATTCAATCTCTCGAAGACAGAAATTTAAATCTTCTACAAGACAAAACTAATGGAAATAATTGAACCGTGATGCTATTTATCATTAGTCGAAAATACCCTTGAATAGCAAAATTATTTACACCAAATTAAGTGACGAAAAAAAAAACAAAGACGGCCAAAAGACGAAAAAAAAAAATAAAATAATTTCCAAGAAATTTCACAAAAACAGACTGAAAAATGGACTGAATCCCAGTTGACTTACCACAAGCAGCTAACACTGTAAAGTTGATTTGAATTCAATTTCTGAAGACAAAATAGAAATTAAACCGTTTTAAGAATATAGTCGAGTTATGTTGCTTGCGTTCGCTTGCCAAACCGTTAGAATTCCAATCTCTCGAAGACAGAAATTTAAATCTTCTACAAGACAAAACTAATGGAAATAATTGAACCGTGATGCTATTTATCATTGATCGAAAATACCCTTGAATATACAAAATTATTTACACAAATTAAGTGACGAAAAAAAAAAAACAAAGACGGCCAAAAGACGAAAAAATAAATAAAATAATTTCCAAGAAATTTCACAAAAACAGACTGAAAATGGACTGAATCCCAGTTGACTTACCACAAGCAGCTAACACTGTAAAGTTGATTTAATTCAATTTCTGAAGACAAAAATAGAAATTAAACCGTTTTTACAGAATATAGTCGAGTTATGTTGCTTGCGTTCGCTTGCACCAAACCGTTAAGAATTCAATCTCTCGAAGACAGAAATTTAAATCTTCTGCAAGACAAAACTAATGGAAATAATTGAACCGTGATGCTATTTATCATTAGTCGAAATACCCTTGAATAGCAAAATTATTTACACAAATTAAGTGACGAAAAAAAAAACAAAAAAGACGGCCAAAGACGAAAAAAAATAAATAAAATAATTTCCAAGAAATTTCACAAAAACAGACTGAAAAATGGACTGAATCCCAGTTGACTTACCACAAGCAGCTAACACTGTAAAGTTAGTTAATTCAATTTCTGAGACAAAAATAGAAATTAAACCGTTTTTTACAGAATATAGTCGAGGTTATGTTGCTTGCGTTCGCTTGCCAAACCGTTAAGAATTCAATCTCTCGAAGACAGAAATTTAAATCTTCTACAAGACAAAACTAATGGAAATAATTGAACCGTGATGCTATTTATCATTGAAGTCGAAAATACCCTTGAATAGCAAAATTATTTACACAAATTAAGTGACGAAAAAAAAAACAAAGACGGCCAAAAGACGAGAAAAAAAAAAATAAATAAAATAATTTCCAAGAATTTCACAAAAACAGACTGAAAAATGGACTGAATCCCAGTTGACTTACCACAAGCAGCTAACACTGTAAAGTTGATTTAATTCAATTTCTGAAGACAAAATAGAAATTAAACCGTTTTTTACAGAATATAGTCGAGTTATGTTGCTAACGTTCATACCAAACCGTTAAGAATTCAATCTCTCGAAGACAGAAATTTAAATCTTCTACAAGACAAAACTAATAGGGAAATAATTGAACCGTGATGCTATTTATCATTAGTCGAAAATACTATGAATAGCAAAATTATTTACACAAATTAAGTGACGAAAAAAAAAACAAAGACGGCCAAAAGGCACGAAAAAAAAATAAAATAATTTCCAAGAAATTTCACAAAAACAGACTGAAAAATGGACTGAATCCCAGTTGACTTACCACAAGCAGCTAACACTGTAAAGTTGATTTAATTCAATTTCACAAGAACAAAAATAGAAAGTTAAACCGTTTTTTACAGAATATAGTCGAGTTATGTTGCTTGCGTTAAAGCACTTAAACCGTTAAGAAAATTCAGAAATCTCTCGAAGACAGAAATTTAAATCTTCTACAAGACAAAAGCTAATGGAAATAATTGAACCGTGATGCTATTTATCATTGAGTCGAAAATACCTATGAATAGCAAAATTATTTACACAAATTTAAAGTTGACGAAAAAAAAACAAAAATGACGGCCTAAAAAGACGAAAAAAAATAAATAAAATAATTTCCAAGAAATTTCACAAAAACAGACTGAAAAATGGACTGAATCCCAGTTGACTTACCACAAGCAGCTAACTTACTGTAAAGTTGATTTAATTCAATTTCTGAAAAGACAAAAATAGAAATTAAACCATTTTTTACAGAATATAGTCGAGTTATGTTGCTTGCGTTCGCTTGCCAAACCGTTAAGAATTCAATCTCTCGAAGACAGAAATTTAAATCTTCTACAAGACAAAACTAATGGAAATAATTGAACCGTGATGCTATTTATCATTAGGTCAGAAAATACTCCTTGAATAGCAAAATTATTTACACAAAATTAAGTGACGAAAAAAAAAAACAAAGACGGCCAAAAGACGAAAAAAAAAATAAAATAATTTCCAAGAAATTTCACAAAAAACAGACTGAAAAATGGACTGAATCCCAGTTGACTTACCACAAGCAAGCTAACACTGTAAAAGTTGATTTAATTCAATTTCACAAAGACAAAAATAGAAATTAAACCGTTTTTTACAGAATATAGTCGGGAGTTATGTTGCTTGCGTTCGCTTGCCAAACCGTTAAGAATTCAATCTCTCGAAGACAGAAATTTAAATCTTCTACAAGACAAAACTAATGGAAATAATTGAACCGTGATGCTATTTATCATTAGTCGAGAAAATACCCTTGAATAGCAAAATTATTTACACAAATTAAGTGACGAAAAAAAAAACAAAGACGGCCAAAAAGGAAAGCAGAAAAAAAATAAATAAAATAATTTCCAAGAAATTTCTACAAAAACATAGACTGAAAAAATGGACTGAATCCCAGTTGACTTACCACAAGCAAGCTAACACTGTAAAGTTGATTTAATTCAATTTCTGAAGACAAAAATAGAAATTAAACCGTTTTTTACAGAATATAGGTCGGGAGTTATGTTGCTTGCGTTTAAAAAGCACCAAACCGTTAAGAATTCAATCTCTCGAAGACAGAAATTTAAATCTTCTACAAGACAAAACTAATGGAAATAATTGAACCGTGATGCTATTTATCATTAGTCGAAAATACCCTTGAATAGCAAAATTATTTACACAAATTAAGTGACGAAAAAAAAAAACAAAGACGGCCAAAAGACGAAAAAAAAAATAAATAAAATAATTTCCAAGAAATTTCACAAAAACAGACTGAAAGAAAAATGGACTGAATCCCAGTTGACTTACCACAAGCAGCTAACACTGTAAAGTTGATTTAATTCAATTTCTGAAGACAAAAATAGAAATTAAACCGTTTTTTACAGAATATAGTCGAGTTATGTTGCTTGCGTTCGCTTGCCAAACCGTTAAGAATTCAATCTCTCGAAGACAGAAATTCAAATCTTCTACAAGACAAAACTAATGGAAATAATTGAACCGTGATGCTATTTATCATTAGTCGAAAATACCCTTGAATAGCAAAATTATTTACACAAATTAAGTGACGAAAAAAAAAAACAAAGACGGCCAAAAGACGAAAAAATAAAATAAAATAATTTCCAAGAAATTTCACAAAAACAGACTGAAAAATGGACTGAATCCCAGTTGACTTACCACAAGCAGCTAACACTGTAAAGTTGATTTAATTCAATTTCTGAAGACAAAAATAGAAATTAAACCAAATTTTTTACAGAATATAGTCGAGTTATGTTGCTTGCGTTAGAAGCACTTGAAGCAGTTAAGAATTCAATCTCTCGAAGACAGAAATTTAAAATCTTCTACAAGACAAAACTAATGGAAATAATTGAACCGTGATGCTATTTATCATTAGTCAGAAAATACCCTTGAATAGCAAAATTATTTACACAAATTAAGTGACGAAAAAAAAAAAACAAAGACGGCCAAAAGACGAAAAAAAAATAAATAAAATAATTTCCAAGAAATTTCACAAAAACAGACAACTGAAAAATGGACTGAATCCCAGTTGACTTACCACAAGCAGCTAACACTGTAAAGTTGATTTAATTCAATTTCTGAAGACAAAAATAGAAATTAAACCGTTTTTTTACAGAATATAGTCCAAGTTATGTTGCTTGCGTTCGCACTTATGAACGTTAAGAATTCAATCTCTCGAAGACAGAAATTTAAATCTTCTACAAGACAAAACTAATGGAAATAATTGAACCGTGATGCTATTTATCATTGAAGTCGAAATACCCCCTTGAATAGCAAAATTATTTACACAAATTAAGTGACGAAAAAAAAAACAAAGACGGCCAAAAGACGAAAAAAAAATAAATAAAATAATTTCCAGAAATTTCACAAAAACAGACTGAAAAAATGGACTGAATCCCAGTTGACTTACCACAAGCAGCTAACACTGTAAAGTTGATTTAATTCAATTTCTGAAGACAAAAATAGAAATTAAACCGTTTTTTACAGAATATGGTCGAGGTTATGTTGCTTGCGTTCGCTTGCCAAACCGTTAAGAATTCAATCTCTCGAAGACAGAAATTTAAATCTTCTACAAGACAAAACTAATGGAAATAATTGAACCGTGATGCTATTTATCATTAGTCGAAAATACCCTTGAATAGCAAAATTATTTACACAAATTAAGTGACGAAAAAAAAAACAAAGACGGCCAAAAGACGAAAAAAAAATAAATAAAATAATTTCAAGAAATTTCACAAAAAACAGACTGAAAAATGGACTGAATCCCAGTTGACTTACCACAAGCAGCTAACACTGTAAAGTTGATTTAATTCAATTTCTGAAGACAAAAATAGAAATTAAACCGTTTTTTACAGAATATGGTCGAGTTATGTTGCTTGCGTTAGAAAAAACGCACCAAAGAGCCGTTAAGAATTCAATCTCTCGAAGACAGAAATTTAAATCTTCTACAAGACAAAACTAATGGAAATAATTGAACCGTGATGCTATTTATCATTAGTCGAAAATACCCTTGAATAATAGAAATTATTTACACAAATTAAGTGACGAAAAAAAAAAACAAAGACGGCCAAAAGACGAAAAAAAAAAATAAATAAAATAATTTCCAAGAAATTTCACAAAAACAGACTGAAAAATGGACTGAATCCCAGTTGACTTACCACAAGCAGCTAACACTGTAAAGTTGATTTAATTCAATTTCTGAAGACAAAAATAGAATTAAACCGTTTTTTACAGAATATAGTGAGTTATGTTGCTTGCGTTCGCTTGCCAAACCGTTAAGAATTCAATCTCTCGAAGACAGAAATTTAAATCTTCTACAAGACAAAACTAATGGAAATAATTGAACCGTGATGCTATTTATCATTAGTCGAAAATACCCTTGAATAGCAAAAATTATTTACACAAATTAAGTGACGAAAAAAAAAAACAAAGACGGCCAAAAAATAGAAAAAAAATAAAATAAAATAATTTCCAAGAAATTTCACAAAAACAGACTGAAAAATGGACTGAATCCCAGTTGACTTACCACAAGCAGCTAACACTGTAAAGTTGATTTAATTCAATTTCTGAAGACAAAAATAGAAATTAAACCGTTTTTACAGAATATAGTCGAGTTATATTGCTTGCGTTAAGCTTGCCAAACCGTTAAGAATTCAATCTCTCGAAGACAGAATTTAAATCTTCTACAAGACAAAACTAATGGAAATAATTGAACCGTGATGCTATTTATCATTAGTCGAAAATACCCTTGAATAGCAAAATTATTTACACAAATTAAGTGACGAAAAAAAAAACAAAGACGGCCAAAAGACGAAAAAAAAAAATAAATAAAATAATTTCCAAGAAATTTCACAAAAACAGACTGAAAGAAAAATGGACTGAATCCCAGTTGACTTACCACAAGCAGCTAACACTGTAAAGTTGATTTAATTCAATTTCTGAAGACAAAAATAGAAATTAAACCGTTTTTTACAGAATATAATTCGAGTTATGTTGCTTGCGTTCGCTTTGCCCCTTTCAAACCGTTAAGAATTCAATCTCTCGAAGACAGAAATTTAAATCTTCTACAAGACAAAACTAATGGAAATAATTGAACCGTGATGCTATTTATCATTAGTCGAAAATACCCTTGAATAGCAAAATTATTTACACAAATTAAGTGACGAAAAAAAAAAACAAAGACGGCCAAAAAGACGAAAAAAAAAATAAATAAAATAATTTCCAGAAATTTCACAAAAACAGACTGAAAAATGGACTGAATCCCAGTTGACTTACCACAAGCAGCTAACACTGTAAAGTTGATTCAATTCAATTTCTGAAGACAAAAATAGAAATTAAACCGTTTTTTACAGAATATAGTCGAGTTATGTTGCTTGCGGTGCTTGCCAAACCGTTAAGAATTCAATCTCTCGAAGACAAAAATTTAAAAATCTTCTACAAGACAAAACTAATGGAAATAATTGAACCGTGATGCTATTTATCATTAGTCGAAAATACCTTGAATAGCAAAATTATTTACAAATTAAGTGACGAAAAAAAAAACAAAGACGGCCAAAAGACGAAAAAAAAATAAATAAAATAATTTCCAAGAAATTTCACAAAAACAGACTGAAAAATGGACTGAATCCCAGTTGACTTACCACAAGCAGCTAACACTGTAAAGTTGATTTAATTCAATTTCTGAAGACAAAAATAGAAATTAAACCGTTTTTTACAGAATATAGTCGAGTTATGTTGCTTGCGTTCGCTTGCCAAACCGTTAAGAATTCAATCTCTCGAAGACAGAAATTTAAATCTTCTACAAGACAAAACTAATGGAAATAATTGAACCGTGATGCTATTTATCATTAGTCGAAAATACCTTGAATAGCAAAATTATTTACACAAATTAAGTAGCGAAAAAAAAAAACAAAGACGGCCAAAAGACGAAAAAAAAATAAAATAAAATAATTTCAGAGAAATTTCACAAAAACAGACTGAAAAATGGACTGAATCCCAGTTGACTTACCACAAGCAGCTAACACTGTAAAGTTGATTTAATTCAATTTCTGAAGACAAAAATAGAAATTAAACCGTTTTTTACAGAATATAGTCGAGTTATGTTGCTTGCGTTAAACTGCCAAACCGTTAAGAATTCAATCTCTCGAAGACAGAAATTTAAATCTTCTACAAGACAAAACTAATGGAAATAATTGAACCGTGATGCTATTTATCATTAGTCGAAATACCCCTTGAATAGCAAAATTATTTACAAATTAATTGACGAAAAAAAAAACAAAGACGGCCAAAAGACGAAAAAAAAAAATAAAATAATTTCAAGAAATTTCACAAAAACAGACTGAAAAATGGACTGAATCCCAGTTGACTTACCACAAGCAGCTAACACTGTAAAGTTGATTTAATTCAATTTCTGAAGACAAAAATAGAAATTAAACCGTTTTTTACAGAATATAGTCGATTATGTTGCTTGCGTTCGCTGCCAAACCGTTAAGAATTCAATCTCTCGAAGACTTAAATTTAAATCTTCTACAAGACAAAACTAATGGAAATAATTGAACCGTGATGCTATTTATCATTAGTCGAAAATACCCTTGAATAGCAAAATTATTTACACAAATTAAGTGACGAAAAAAAAAAAAACAAAGACGGCCAAAGACGAAAAAAAAAAATAAATAAAATAATTTCCAAGAAATTTCACAAAAACAGACTGAAAAATGTGATGCTATTTATCATTAGTCGAAAATACCCTTGAATAGCAAAATTATTTACACAAATTAATTGACGAAAAAAAAAAAACAAAGACGGCCAAAAGACGAAAAAAAAAAATAAATAAAATAATTTCAAGAAATTTCACAAAAACAGACTGAAAAAAATGGACTGAATCCCAGTTGACTTACCACAAGCAGCTAACACTGTAAAGTTGATTTAATTCAATTTCTGAAGACAAAAATAGAAATTAAACCGTTTTTTACAGAATATAGTCGAGTTATGTTGCTTGCGTTCGCTTGCCAAACCGTTAAGAATTCAATCTCTCGAAGACAGAAATTTAAATCTTCTACAAGACAAAACTAATGGAAATAATTGAACCGTGATGCTATTTATCATTAGTCGAAAATACCCTTGAATAGCAAAATTATTTACACAAATTAAGTGACGAAAAAAAAAAACAAAGACGGCCAAAAGACGAAAAAATAAATAAAATAATTTCCAAGAAATTTCACAAAAACAGACTGAAAAATGGACTGAATCCCAGTTGACTTACCACAAGCAGCTAACACTGTAAAGTTGATTTAATTCAATTTCTGAAGACAAAAATAGAAATTAAACCGTTTTTTACAGAATATAGTCGAGTTATGTTGCTTGCGTTCGCTTGCCAAACCGTTAGAATTCAATCTCTCGAAGACAGAAATTTAAATCTTCTACAAGACAAAACTAATGGAAATAATTGAACCGTGATGCTATTTATCATTAGTCGAAAATACCCTTGAATAGCAAAATTATTTACACAAATTAAAAGTAATGAAAAAAAAAACAAAGACGGCCAAAAGACGAAAAAAAAATAAATAAAATAATTTCCAAGAAATTTCACAAAAACAGACTGAAAAAATGGACTGAATCCCAGTTGACCTTACCACAAGCAGCTAACACTGTAAAGTTGATTTAATTCAATTTCTGAAGACAAAAATAGAAATTAAACCGTTTTTTACAGAATATAGTCGAGTTATGTTGCTTGCGTTCGCTTGCCAAACCGTTAAGAATTCAATCTCTCGAAGACAGAAATTTAAATCTTCTACAAGACAAAACTAATGGAAATAATTGAACCGTGATGCTATTTATCATTAGTCGAAAATACCCTTGAATAGCAAAATTATTTACACAAATTAAGTGACGAAAAAAAAAACAAAAAGTGACCAAAAGACGAAAAAAAAAAAATAAATAAAATAATTTCCAAGAAATTTCACAAAAACAGACTGAAAAATGGACTGAATCAGTTGACTTACCACAAGCAGCTAACACTGTAAAAGTTGATTTAATTCAATTTCTGAAGACAAAAATAGAAATTAAACCGTTTTAAGAATATAGTCGGAGTTATGTTGTGAATTCAAGCTTGCCAAACTTAGATTAAGAATTCAATCTCACTAGAAGACAGAAATTTAAATCTTCTACAAGACAAAACTAATGGAAATAATTGAACCGTGATGCTATTTATCATTAGTCGAAAATACTATGAATAGCAAAATTATTTACACAAATTAAGTGACGAAAAAAAAAAACAAAGACGGCCAAAAAATAGAAAAAAATAAATAAAATAATTTCAAGAATTTCACCAAAAACAGACTGAAAAATGGACTGAATCCCAGTTGACTTACCACAAGCAGCTAACACTGTAAAAGTTGATTTAATTCAATTTCTGAAGACAAAAATAGAGAAATTAAACCGTTTTTACAGAATATAGTCGAGTTATGTTGCTTGCGTTAAACTGCCAAACCGTTAAGAATTCAATCTCACCAAGAAGACAGAAATTTAAATCTTCTACAAGACAAAACTAATGAAATAATTGAACCGTGATGCTATTTATCATTAGTCGAAAATATACCTTGAATAGCAAAATTATTTACACAAATTAAGTAGCGAAAAAAAAAAAACAAAGACGGCCAAAAGACGAAAAAAAAAAAATAAATAAAATAATTTCCAAGAAATTTCACAAAAACAGACTGAAAAATGGACTGAATCCCAGTTGACTTACCACAAGCAGCTAACACTGTAAAGTTGATTTAATTCAATTTCTGAAGACAAAAATAGAAATTAAACCGTTTTTTACAGAATATAGTCGAGTTATGTTGCTTGCGTTCGCTTGCCAAACCGTTAAGAATTCAATCTCTCGAAGACAGAAATTTAAATCTTCTACAAGACAAAACTAATGGAAATAATTGAACCGTGATGCTATTTATCATTGGTAATACACTTCAGACCATATGATGTAACACACAAATTAAGTGACGAAAAAAAAAACAAAACATTAAAAAGACGAAAAAAAATAAATAAATAATTTCAAAAGAAGACTACAAAAACAGACTAGAAAAATAGACTGAATCCCAGTTGACTTACCACAAGCAGCTAACACTGCCAAAAAGTTGATTTAATTCATTCTATGAAAGACAAAAATGAAATTAAACCGTTTTTTACAGAATATAGTCCGAGTTATGTTGCTTGCGTTCGCTTGCCAAACCGTTAAGAATTCAATCTCTCGAGAAGACAGAAATTTAAATCTTCTACAAGCGAACAAAAACTAATGGAAATAATTGAACCGTGATGCTATTTATCATCGTCGAAAATATGAATAGCAAAATTATTTACACAAATTAAGTGACGAAAAAAAAAAAAACAAAGACGGCCAAAAAAATGAAAAAAAAATAAATAAAATAATTTCCAAGAAATTTCACAAAAACAGACTGAAAAATAGATGATCAGTTGACTTACAGCAGCTAACACTGTAAAGGATTGATTTAATTCAATTTCTGAAGACAAAAATAGAAATTAAACCGTTTTTTACAGAATATAGTCGAGTTATGTTGCTTGCGTTAAAGCACCAAACACGTTAAAATTCAATCTCTCGAAGACAGAAATTTAAATCTTCTACAAGACAAAATAATGGAAATAATTAGACCGTGATGCTATTTATCATTAGTCGAAAATACCCTTGAACCCTTAAAAATTATTTACACAAATTAAGTGACGAAAAAAAAAAAAAAAACAAAGACGGCCAAAAGACGAAAAAAAAAATAAATAAAATAATTTCCAAGAAATTTCACGAAACAGACTGAAAAATGGACTGAATCCCAGTTGACTTACCACAAGCAGCTAACACTGTAAAGTTGATTTAATTCAATTTCTGAAGACAAAAATAGAAATTAAACCGTTTTTTACAGAATATAGTCGAGTTATGTTGCTTGCGTTCGCTTGCCAAACCGTTAAGAATTCAATCTCTCGAAGACAGAAATTTAAATCTTCTACAAGACAAAACTAATGGAAATAATTGAACCGTGATGCTATTTATCATTAGTCGAAAATACCCTTGAATAGCAAAATTATTTACACAAATTAAGTGACGAAAAAAAAAAAACAAAGACGGCCAAAAGACGAAAAAAAAATAAATAAAATAATTTCCAAGAAATTTCACAAAAACAGACTGAAAAATGGACTGAATCCCAGTTGACTTACCACAAGCAGCTAACACTGTAAAGTTGATTTAATTCAATTTCTGAAGACAAAAATAGAAATTAAACATTTTACAGAATATAGTCGAGTTATGTTGCTTGCGTTCGCTTGCCAAACCGTTAAGAATTCAATCTCTCGAAGACAGAAATTTAAATCTTCTACAAGACAAAAACAATGAATGAATTTGAATGGTGATCCTCTATATCATTGTGGGGGAGTATATAGATATGATTATTTTGCATATGAGGTGGTAGTGATTATAAGCTGTCATAAAAAAAAAAAAATAAATAAATAATTTAGAAATTCAAAGTGACTGAAAATGAGATGATCCAGTTGTTTTCTACATGTCTTTCTTAGTCAAAAAATTTAAACCAACTGAAGTTAATGAAAGCAAGCATTTTAAGATATGGTCGAGATATGTGCACACGTTCGCCCTGCCAGCCGTCCAAGAATGTCTCTGAAGACAGAAAATTTAAATCTTCTACAAGACAAAACAATGGAAGCAGTGAACACGTGATGCTATTTATCATTGTTAGAAATGCTATGAATAGCAAAGTATTTTTAAAATTAAGTGACAAAAAAAAAAAACAAAGACGACAAAAGGCAGAAAAAAAAAATAAATAAAATAATTTCAAGAGAATTTCACAAAAACAGACTGAAAAATGGACTGAATCCCAGTTGAAACACCACAAGCAGCTAACACTGTAAAGTTGATTGTTCAATTTCTGAAGACAAAAATAGAAATTAAGCAAATTTTTACAGAATATAGTCGAGTTATGTTGCTTGCGTTCGCTTGCCAAACCGTTAAGAATTCAATCTCTCGAAGACAGAAATTTAAATCTTCTACAAGACAAAACTAATGGAAATAATTGAACCGTGATACTGTTATCATTAGTCGAAAATACCATGAATAGCAAAATTATTTACAAATTAAGTGACGAAAAAAAAAAACAAAGACGGCCAAAAGACGAAAAAAAAAAATAAATAAAATAATTTCCAAGAAATTTCACAAAAACAGACTGAAAAATGGACTGAATCCCAGTTGACTTACCAAAGCAGCTAACACTGTAAAAGTTGATTTAATTCAATTTCTGAAGACAAAAATAGAAATTAAACGTTTTTTACAGAATATAGTGAGTTATGTTGCTTGCGTTAACTTGCCAAACCGTTAAGAATTCAATCTCTCGAAGACAGAAATTTAAATCTTCTACAAGACAAAACTAATGGAAATAATTGAACCGTGATGCTATTTATCATTGAAGTCGAAAATACCCTTGAATAGCAAAATTATTTACACAAATTAAGTGACGAAAAAAAAAAACAAAGACGGCCAAAAGACGAAAAAAAAATAAATAAAATAATTTCCAAGAAATTTCACAAAAACAGACTGAAAAAAATGGACTGAATCCCAGTTGACTTGCCACAAGCAGCTAACACTGTAAAGTTGATTTAATTCAATTTCTGAAGACAAAAATAGAGAAATTAAACCGTTTTTTACAGAATATAGTCGAGTTATGTTGCTTGCGTTAGAAACTGCCAAACCGTTAAGAATTCAATCTCTCGAAGACAGAAATTTAAATCTTCTACAAGACAAAACTAATGGAAATAATTGAACCGTGATGCTATTTATCATTAGTCGAAAATACCCTTGAATAACAAAATTATTTACACAAATTCGGTAATGAAAAAAAAAACAAAGACGGCCAAAAGACGAAAAAAAAATAAATAAAATAATTTCAAGAAATTTCACAAAAACAGACTGAAAAATGGACTGAATCCCAGTTGACTTACCACGAACGCTAACACTGTAAAAGTTGATTTAATTCAATTTCTGAAGACAAAAATAGAAATTAAACCGTTTTTACAGAATATAGTCGAGTTATGTTGCTTGCGTTCGCTTGCCAAACCGTTAGAATTCAATCTCTCGAAGACAGAAATTTAAATCTTCTACAAGACAAAACTAATGGAAATAATTGAACCGTGATGCTATTTATCATTAGTCGAAAATACCCTTGAATAGCAAAATTATTTACACAAATTAAGTGACGAAAAAAAAAACAAAGACGGCCAAAAGACGAAAAAAAAATAAATAAAATAATTTCCAAGAATTTCACAAAAACAGACTGAAAAATGGACTGAATCCCAGTTGACTTACCACCAAGCAGCCTAACACTGTAAAAGTTGATTTAATTCAATTTCGAAGACAAAAATAGAAATTAAACCGTTTTTTACAGAATATAGTCGAGTTATGTTGCTTGCGTTCGCTTGCCAAACCGTTAAGAATTCAATCTCTCGAAGACAGAAATTTAAATCTTCTACAAGACAAAACTAATGAAATAATTGAACCGTGATGCTATTTATCATTAGTCGAAAATACCCTTGAATAGCAAAATTATTTACACAAAATTAAGTGACGACAAAAAAAACAAAGACGGCCAAAAGACGAAAAAAAAAATAAATAAAATAATTTCCAAGAAATTTCACAAAAACAGACTGAAAAATGGACTGAATCCCAGTTGACTTACCACAAGCAGCTAACACTGTAAAGTTGATTTAATTCAATTTCTGAAGACAAAAATAGAAATTAAACCGTTTTTTACAGAATATAGTCGAGTTAATATTTGCTTGCGTTCGCTTCCTCCAAACCGTTAAGAATTCAATCTCTCGAAGACAGAAATTTAAATCTTCTACAAGACAAAACTAATGGAAATAATTGAACCGTGATGCTATTTATCATTAGTCGAAAATACCCTTGAATAGCAAATTATTTACACAAATTATAAGTGACGAAAAAAAAAAAACAAAGACGGCCAAAAGACGAAAAAAAATAAATAAAAATGATTTCAGAGAATTTCACAAAAACAGACTGAAAAATGGACTGAATCAGTTGACTTACCACAAGCAGCTAACACAAAAGTTGATTTAATTCAATTTCTGAAGACAAAAATAGAAATTAAACCGTTTTTTACAGAATATAGTCGAGTTATGTTGCTTGCGTTCGCTTGCCAAACCGTTAAGAATTCAATCTCGAAGACAGAAATTTAAATCTTCTACAAAGACAAAAGCTAATGGAAATAATTGAACCGTGATGCTATTTATCATTAGTCGAAAATACCACTTGAATAGCAAAATTATTTACACAAATTAAGTGACGAAAAAAAAAACAAAGACGGCCAAAGACGAAAAAAAAAATAAATAAAATAATTTCAAGAAATTTCACAAAAACAGACTGAAAAATGGACTGAATCCCAGTTGACTTACCACAAGCAGCTAACACTGTAAAGTTGATTTAATTCAATTTCTGAAGACAAAAATAGAAATTAAACCGTTTTTTACAGAATATAGTCGAGTTATGTTGCTTGCGTTCGCTTGCCAAACCGTTAAGAATTCAATCTCTCGAAGACAGAAATTTAAAAATCTTCTACAAGACAAAACTAATGGAAATAATTGAACCGTGATGCTATTTATCATTAGTCGAAAATACCCTTGAATAGCAAAATTATTTACACAATTAAGTGACGAAAAAAACAAAGACGGCCAAAAGACGAAAAAAAATAAATAAAATAATTTCCAAGAAATTTCACAAAAACAGACTGAAAAATGGACTGAATCAGTTGACTTACCACAAGCAGCTAACACTGTAAAGTTGATTTAATTCAATTTCTGAAGACAAAAATAGAAATTAAACCGTTTTTTACAGAATATAGTCGAGTTATGTTGCTTGCGTTCGCTTGCCAAACAGCGTTAAGAATTCAATCTCTCGAAGACAGAAATTTAAAATCTTCTACAAGACAAAACTAATGGAAATAATTGAACCGTGATGCTATTTATCATTAGTCGAAAATACTCCTTGAATAGCAAAATTATTTACACAAATTAAGTGACGAAAAAAAAAACAAAGACGGCCAAAAGACGAAAAAAAAATAAATAAAATAATTTCCAGAAATTTCACAAAAACAGACTGAAAAATGGACTGAATCCCAGTTGACTTACCACAAGCAGCTAACGCAAGTTGATTTAAATTCAATTTCTGAAGACAAAAATAGAAATTAAACCGTTTTTACAGAATATAGTCGAGTTATGTTGCTTGCGTTCGCTTGCCAAACCGTTAAGAATTCAATCTCTCGAAGACAGAAATTTAAATCTTCTACAAGACAAAACTAATGGAAATAATTGAACCGTGATGCTATTTATCATTAGTCGAAAATACCCTTGAATAGCAAAATTATTTACACAAATTAAGTGACGAAAAAAAAAACAAAGACGGCCAAAAGACGAAAAAAAAAATAAATAAAATAATTTCCAAGAAATTTCACAAAAACAGACAAGAAAAATGGACTGAATCCCAGTTGACTTACCACAAGCAGCTAACACTGTAAAGTTGATTTAATTCAATTTCACAGAAGACAAAAATAGAAATTAAACCGTTTTTTACAGAATATAATTAGAATTTATGTTGCTTGCGTTACGCTTGCCAAACCGTTAAAATTCAATCTCTCGAAGACAGAAATTAAATCTTCTGCAAGACAAAACTAATGGAAATAATTGAACCGTGATGCTATTTATCATTGATGAAAATACTGTGAATAACGAAATTATTTACACAAATTAAGTGACGAAAAAAAAAAACAAAAAGGAAGCGGCCAAAAGACGAAAAAAAAAATAAATAAAATAATTTCCAAGAAATTTTAAAAAACAGACTGAAAAATGGACTGAATCCCAGTTGACTTACCACAAGCAGCTAACACTGTAAAGTTGATTTAATTCAATTTCTGAAGACAAAAATAGAGAAATTAAACGTTTTTTTACAGAATATAGTCGAGTTATGTTGCCCAAATTCCAAAACTGCCAAACCGTTAAGGAATTCAATCTCTCGAAGACAGAAATTTAAAATCTTCTACAAGACAAAACTAATGGAAATAATTGAACCGTGATGCTATTTATCATTAGTCGAAAATACCCTTGAATAGCAAATTATTTACACAAATTAAGTGACGAAAAAAAAAAAACAAAGACGGCCAAAGACGAAAAAAAAATAAATAAAATAATTTCCAGGAATTTCACAAAAACAGACTGAAAAATGGACTGAATCCCAGTTGACTTACCACAAGCAGCTAACATAGCAAGTTGATTTAATTCAATTTCTGAAGACAAAAATAGAAATTAAACCGTTTTTTACAGAATATAGTCGAGTTATGTTGCTTGCGTTCGCTTGCCAAACCGTTAAGAATTCAATCTCTCGAAGACAGAAATTTAAATCTTCTAAGACAAAACTAATGGAAATAATTGAACCGTGATGCTATTTATCATTAGTCGAAAATACCCTTGAATAGCAAAATTATTTACACAAATTAAGTGACGAAAAAAAAAAAAACAAAGACGGCCAAAAGACGAAAAAATAAATAAAATAATTTCCAAGAAATTTCACAAAAACAGACTGAAAAATGGACTGAATCCCAGTTGACTTACCACAAGCAGCTAACTGTAAAGTTGATTTAATTCCATTCTGAAGACAAAAATAGAAATTAAACCGTTTTTACAGAATATAGTCGAGTTATGTTGCTAAGTTGACACTATATAGGCTTCGTTAAGAATTCAATCTCGAAGACAAATTTAAATCTTCTACAAGACAAAACTAATGGAAATAATTGAACCGTGATGCTATTTATCATTAGTGAAAATACCCTTGAATAGCAAAATTATTTACACAAATTAAGTGACGAAAAAAAAAACAAGAGCGGCCAAGACGAAAAAAATAAATAAAATAATTTCCAAGAAATTTCACAAAAACAGACTGAAAAATGGACTGAATCCCAGTTGACTTACCACAAGCAGCTAACACTGTAAGTTGATTTAATTCCAATTTCTGAAGACAAAAATAAGAAATTAAGCCGTTTTTTACAGAATATAGTCGAGGTTATGTTGCTTGCGTTCGCTTGCCAAACCGTTGGGAAATTCAATCTCTCGAAGACAGAAATTTAAATCTTCTACAAGACAAAACTAATGGAAATAATTGAACCGTGATGCTATTTATCATTAGTCGAAAATATGAATAACAAAATTATTTACACAAATTAAGTGACGAAAAAAAAAAAAAGCAAAGACGGCCAAAGACGAAAAAAAAATAAATAAATAATTTCCAAAAATTTCACAAAAACAGACTGAAAAATGGACTGAATCCCAGTTGACTTACCACAAGCAGCTAACACTGTAAAGTTGATTTAATTCAATTTCTGAAGACAAAAATAGAAATTAAACCGTTTTTTACAGAATATAGTCGAGTGTAATGAAAGCTTTAAAACTAATCCATGATCCTGGAGCTCAGACTCTTTGGATGTTGACACGAAAGACTAAAAAGCAATAGTTGTTTTCCAGTTAAAGCAAAATTGTAGACTGAAAGAAAAATGAATGGATATAAGTCAAATTTTGATTTCCTGGTATCGATATCAAATAAGTTTTTTTCGTCGTAAACTGAATTTTGAAGGCTAAATAAGTCCTCTGAGTAAATGGTATTATGGCTGAGACTAAGAACTACAATTATACCTACAAACATCTGGCTTTTTATTTATATATATATATATATATATATATATAAAAATCGATTTTCTGCACTATTGTAAGAACTGCAACCTTGAAACTTCTGAATACCGTTTCTTATGTCTTTGTCTATGAGTGTATCAAATTTGATTAAAATCAGACCACTCCTTCTCTAACCCAATTTTTTGGATTGAAATTTATCAGGGGTTCTTCGACACAAAACCTAGCTAAGAACACTCACAGACGCTTATAGTACAACTGTGTAAATTTTCAAGAAAATTGGTTCAATCATTTCAGAGTCTATAGGTAACGGACACACACCCACACACAAAGTTCCGTTTATAAATAAGTTTACATAATTCAACATGTTGATATGTCAGAAAATCCACCAATCAAACTTGCCCAACATTTATCCAATAAACTAATGTAATAAAAAGCATGTGGAAGTAGTAATGGCAGAGCATTAGTATTTGAATAAGTTATTAAACTTTTTATTCCACATTAGTTAAAAGGGCATCATCAGTTTCATTGCAATTTTTCACTTCAGATTTATGTGAATTAGGCCCCACAATCCCTCTTCTTCTATGTGCCTTGTCCTTTGAGGATGTAGGCAATCATGGCCTTCCCTGTCTGCCTTTTCCTGGTGGCTCTGAGCACATTTTCTCCTGTAACACCATGCAAACCTCGTTCTGTCATCCACCTGCTCAGGCCCTTCAAATATGTTATCTGCAGATTTCCTCTGTCTTTTTCCCTCTATCTGGCTTGTTAGTATCAGGTTCTCCAAGCTCTCCTTCCTCATTGCATGTCCCAGGAACTTTAATTGTCTCTTCCTGATGCTCAGTATTAATTTCTTCTGTTTCCATCCTTTCCAAATCCTCATCACTGCTCACATGTTCAGTCCACGATATCTGCAGCATCCTTCTGTAGAACCACATTTCAGCTGCTTCAAGTTTTTCCTTCATCTTTGAGGATATTGTCCAGCATTCACTGCCATATTGAAGAACTGACATCATATAGTAATCTAGTATTCTCTTTGTTTCTAGTGAAAGTTTCCTTTCTCTTAATACTTTACTCTGCTTCTGGAATGTGTCCTCCGCCATGCCAATTCATCTTCAGATCTCCGTGTTGCACTTTCCATCTTCTGTTAGAACACTTCCCAAGTATTTAAATTTTTGTACCTGCTTGATTTTAGTATCCCTTACCTGTATTTGGCATTTTGGGCTGCTCTTTTTGCTGATGACCATGCATTCTTTGTAGTCCTTTTTTGTCACTCTCTTCAAATATCTTCTGTAGGAGGTCTTGTAGTTTCCTTTCTGTATCTGCAATCAGTACTGTATCATCTGCATACCGTATGTTATTCAAATTGTGGCCTTTGATGACAAATCCTGGCATTACATCTAGGGTCCTCAAAATAGTCTCGCTGTACAAGTTGAACAGATCTGATGAAAAGACACATTCTTTTCTTATGCCCCTTTCTATCTTTGTGTATCTGCTGACTTCATTACCTGTCCATATACAGGCAGTTTGCTGCCAGTAGAGATTCTTAATTACTCGTATGTCTTTCCCAAATATGTCGAGTCTGCTGGGCATCTCCATCAAATCTTTGTGGCATATTTTGTTGAATGCCTTTGCATAATCGATAAAACATAGGTACAAGTCTTTCTTCATTTGTACTGCTCTTTCGGAGAGCATCCTCATCATAAATATGGTGTTCCTTGTTCTGGTGTCTTCGACAAACCCAAACTGTTCTTGTCCTATCTCTGGCCTGATTCTGCTTCTCGCTACTATAAATTACATGAAAAATAAGTGAGAAAGATTATGCTTAACTGAAGAAGAATTGAGGGTCTGCTTATATCACGCTAGCAGTATAGCCTGGCGTTGCTCAGGTGTAATGAAAGCTTTAAAACTAATCCATGGTCCTGGAGCTCAGTCTCTTTAGACGCTGGCACGAATGACTAAAAAGAAATAGTTGTTTCCAGTTAAAGCGAAACTGTAGACTGAAAGAAAAATGAATGGCTGTAAGTCAAATTTTGATTTCTTGGTATCGATATCAAATAAATTTTTTTCGTCGTAAACTGAATTTTGAAGGCTAAATAAGTCCTCTGAGTAAATGGTATCATGGCCGAGACTAAGAACTACAATTATACTTACTTAGAGCCAAACCCAAAGCAAAAACTAAAATAAAAGTGCTGAAAAAAAAAAAAAAACAAAAAAAAAAAGACATACAGGTAGATAAACAGACACACACGCAAACATCTTGCCTTTTATATATAATCAATTTTCTGCTTTATTGTAAAAATTACAACCTTGAAACTTTCTTATGTCTTTGTCTATGAGTGTATCAAATTTGATTAAAATCGGACTACTCCTTCTATAACCCGATTTTTTGATTATCGATATTTATCAGGGGTACTTCAACAAAAAAACCTAGCTAAGAATACTCGCAGACGCTTATAGTACAACTGTGTAAATTTTCAAGAAAATTGGTTCAGCCATTTCAGAGTCTATAGGTAACAGACACACACAAAGTTCTATTTATAAATAAGTTTAGATTTAGATTTGACAATCGCAACACCAATCACAGGTTTCACACTAAATAAGCTGCACAAATAGTTGAATAGAAATAATGATCATATTTGTGTGTGTATTTTGTAAAATTCTATGGTTTCATTTCATAACATTTAAATGTATACCCTTAAAAAAATTTGCTAAGTGTGCTGTGATATTTTGATTTGCTTCTAAGTGTGCTTAAAAAGGTTGAGAAATGCTGGTGTAAGAGGAATATGGTTTCGGACTTGGATTCAAGACAGGTTAGCCTTAACCCTTGGGAAAATAAAATCCTTTGAGAAATGTCTTAAGGTTCAATCATTGCTTGTTCCCACTGACCTCATGAAATGGTAGGGAATAAGATTCAAGTCAAAGTTAAATAGAATATATTATCTTGTCAGCTGTTCTCAGACAAAAGAAAATAATTTAATCACGTGAGATGTTTCAAAACAGTTCGAGTGATGGGTATGTGCTGAATAATAGTCAAACAAAACAAAAAATATTTAGTATAAGAGTTTATTTACATTATTCACATTGTTGTCCTCATCTTTGTTGCCATATTCAGGATGTTTGGTTTGTTGTCCACTCCAGTTTTTTTCAGGTGATTGGAATTTCAAACTGAGCCCTTTTTTTCATTCACTGGGGTAAATTGTTCTAGTTCCACAAGCCATGCCTCTCCCAGATATCTTAATATCAATTATCTCCCTTTAACTTAACTTTCTAATTTTTTTTTTTTTTTTTTGCTCACCTCTGCTGTGGTTAGGTATTGAACTCATAACTCTTTGGGTCAAGTCACTGGATTTAACTGATACTAACCCACTGGGCCATGTGTCCATAAGAAAAGAAAGAGTTCAGTTCAAAATTCCAATCACCTCAAGAAAGTCAAAGTGTACAATGGCCAAAATATGAATATGGCAACAAAGATGAGGACCATAATCTGAATAATGTAAATAACTACAATACCTCATCTCAGAAATATAGACAAATAAAAGTTTAGTTTATAAATTTTAAATTCCTAAATTATAGACAAAGAGATTGAACATTTTAAGTGGTTAAAAAAGATTTAAAAAGTTATTTAAAAAAAAAAAAAAAAAAAAAAAAAAAAAAAAAAAAAGGTGCAGAACGTAGAGTTTTATTCAAAGTGTTTAACTTATTTCCTGATGATCAAGTAAAAATATCAGGCATTTTAAAATGTAGGATTTCCCCTACTTACAAACAGGATAGGCACTTCTGCTTTGTCTAACTCTGGATCCTTGGAAGTAAGCAGATTTTTTTTTTTGTTCACCTTCACTGAAGCCAAATATTGAACTCACAACTTTTTGGGTCAAGTCGCTGGATTCAACCAACGCTTTTATCTACTAGGCCATTTGTCTTTGAGTGGATAAAAGCAGAGGCGAACAAAAAACTTAGAGTTGACTTTAAGGGAGATAACTAATACTGAGACATCAGGAAGAGGCATGGCTCATGGAACAAGAACATCATACACCAGTGAACAAAATAATAGGTTCAGTATTTGTCTTTCGAGACGAAGTAGCATTTAAATTATTTATATTGTTTGGATTGTTGTCCTCATCTTTATTGCCGTGTTTACAAAGTTTCAGCCGTTTTACACCCCAGCCTTCTTGGACCAGTGGATATAGGCATTGGTTGTTTCCAATGACTTGACCCAAGAGAGCGTTAAGTTAAAGAGGAATAACTACCTGGCTACCACCCCAGTGATTGAAATAAAGGGCTTGGTTCAAAATTCATAGCATCTGAAAAAGGCCAGAGTGTACAATGACTGAAACATTGTAAACATGGCAATAAAGATGAGAACAACAGTCTGAACAATTTAAATAATGATAATGGGTTCAGTTTGAAATTCCAATCACCTGAAGAAGGTTGGCGCATACAATGGCCGAAATGTCATGAAAACAGCAATAAAGAGGACAACAGTTTGAACAATGTAAATAGTGTATAAATAATTATAATACATCATCTCAGAAATATAGACAGATTCTAAGAGACCCGAGTGTACAATGGCTGAAACATCATGAATATAGTAACAAAGATGAGGACAACAGTCTGAACAATGTAAATAGTGTAAATAATTACAACACCTCATCTCAGAAATAGAGAAAGATTCTAAAGAAGGCCTAAGCGTACAACAGCCAAAATATGGTGTATATGGCAACGAAGATGAGGACAACAGTCCGAACAATGTAAATAGTGTAAATATTTACAATACCACATCTCAGAAATAGAGACAGATTCTAAAGAAGGCCTGAGCGGACAACAGCTGAAATATGGTGTATATGGCAACAAAGATGAGGACAACAGTCCAAACAATGTAAATAGCGTAAATAATTATAATACGTCATCTCAGAAATACAGACAAATTTTTATCAAATTTCTATGAAAACTGGTGAGATTATTTTTAAAGAAACTTCAAGCTCAGATAACCACAATCTATTTGCAAAAAGCAAGATAACAACAAATAAAACCCCAACACCACAAAGAGACAACAACTGGACGATTGATAGCAGCTAAAATGGCATTATCTATTGTACACTAGATGAACTTTCCTTTGTATGTAGAGTTAAAAATTTGAATTTGCAGACTGGTTTGCTCATATCTCTAAAAGTTCAGAAACTTGGACATTTCTAAGTTGGGGAGTGCCTCATATAATGATAAAAATTTTAAGCATTTTTTTTGTTTGTTTTTTAAATTATCTAAATGATTGGCTTTCTTAGTGTCGAGAAATAGACATCGTTAATTAAAAACTTGAACTCGGATTAATCAATGTAAGAGTTGTAGCAGGTTGTCTATCAATTTTTACAATTTTATTGGCGAAACCTCACACCTGATCAAAATGTTTTTTATATGAGTCAGTCAGTTAAGTATAACACACTTATATAATACACACTTAGGCAATCATGTCTCAAAACAGACATGACTGACTAGGCAGAAGATAGGTTACCATTATTTTCTGTGGTAGACTGGTTGCCAACAAAGGCTATAAAACCTAATCTATCCTGTTATTTAACCCATAGCTGGAGGGAGAAGAATTATATTAATAGTAATTAATGGAGGTGTCAGTTTACTACTTCATAACAACAGACAACCAATCCCCCACTTTATGCTCAGTAAAAGCTTTGTTTCCAACTATTATATTTAGTCAGTCACTTAAATGCAATATGTGATACATGTTTGGGCAATCAACTCTTGAAAGAGACATGACTGACTGGGCAGAAGATTTTTCTGCAGTAGGTTGCTATTACTTTCTGCAGTAGACTGGTTGCCAACCAAGGCTATACAAACCAATTTCTCCTGCTATTCAATCCATAGCTGGAGAAGAGCTGGATTAATATCTTTCCCAATGGTATTTGCGTGTAAGTGAATGCAATGAATTTGACTGGAATTCAAATGCAGCTCTGATTTCTTGTACAGAGTCGATATCCATTGCTCAACAATGTTTTTTTTTTTTTACATATATTTCCTTAAATTGGTCGCATATGGCAGGTGGTTGCTGACTAAAAGCTAATAGTCATGACCTATACATGCTAGGAACGTATATTCCACTCATCAGAATATACATATTAGAATTTTACCATGTAATCTGGTAATAAATAAACGAGAACATAAGAAAATGGTCTAACTTTAAGAAATTTATTCAGCATAATTCATTTTAAAATTTTAAAAAATGTATTTACAACAGTCAACAAGAGACTAAAATATTTGTTTCCAAAAATATTTATTAAGTGGCTTTAAAAAAGATCAGTTATTGCTTTCCTTTTCATGCCTGTACTAAAATATGTAGGTTGGAAAAATTAGTTTTCTTCTTAGAAGTGACTGATAGCAAAAGAGAATCTTCAATACATGGAAAAAAATGAACAAAACAAAACATACAAAAAACTGACAGCAATTGTGGGGGGGGGGGGTAAAGAAACAGAGAGAGAGAGATATAACCAGATAGAAATAGAGTAGATACACAAAAAATAAAGGAACAAAAGAGACAGACATTTGAAAAAGGGACATAGTTGTGATTCCCCCCCCCCAATCCCTGAATTTATCCAAGTCAGTACAGAGACTGCCATAAATCCCTTGAACATGTCAAATGGAATACATGTTGTACAAAACAGCTGAGGTAAACTTGGACAATGTACATTTCAACAAGAAATACCAGTTTCATACAACACTACAATAACAAAACAATGAGGAAGTGCCCCCCCCAAATCAAAATGAAATAGATTACTCATTCAGTTTCTCATAATTTAGAAGTTAACAGTGTATGACCAAAAACGGATTTCATCAGGTTTCATTGTAAAAAAGGTTTTGTCCAGAGTCAGATGTATTTTTTTTTTTTTTATAATCATATCGCCCCAAGCAAGGCATTTTATTGTCACTGTTTTGCAGGGGTTTACATAGGAGGAAAGTTATGAGAAAGAGTGACAGATTATAGGGGGTGTCAGGAAGTGGGTAAGAGAAGGATGAGAATACTGATGAGAGTGGAGTGGATGGAGAAAGGAGCATGAGAGAGAGGATGCACGTTAGTGAGATAGGAGATGACTATTGACTTTGCATTTAAATTCTTGGAGATTGTAGCTGTTGGGAAAGCAAGTCAATGGAAGGGAATTCCACAGAGGGGAAGTGCGAGAAAAGAAGCTACTAGAGTAGAAGTTGCGGTTACATTTTATTGGTTTCACAGTAAAATGGTGGGACCTAGTTGCTAATCTTGTGGCTCGAGTAAACTCATATATAGTGGGTACCAGTGAGCTAAGTTCATCAGAGCAGAAGTATTTGTAGAAGAGACAGAGGGAAGCCACATAGCACTGGTGAGAAAGTGGCTGTATCTGAGCTGCCAAGTCGGGATTTATCGCATTACTGGCATATAAATTTTTTCTTAAAAATTATATTGCTGTTGATATTTTTTTTTATTTCTTTCTTCAAAAACGTATTGTGGGTAATTTTTTTTTTATAAATATATAGCTGGTAATATTTTGTCCTTCAGAAATATATTCCTGGAATTTTTACTATAAAAATCTATTTTTAAACTCTCATAGTGTTTTGATTCCAGTTTGGAGGTCAAACTATTTGCCTATAGCTGGGACCCTAATAGGTGCTACCACCCCGGGTCAGGGTGGACCTGGGAATGACAATTAAGATATGGTTTCATGCTCCTCAAAACTTCCAAATTAGAAGTCTTGCTGCCAGATGCAGTTTATCGACAATTTGAAATGAATTGTTTGAACATTATTTTTGATTGATGCTCGTATTTAAGTAGATATTCTGTTTTTAATTAAACAGTATTACATATTTATATCTACTGGCCTGATTATTTACGATAAATTCTTATTACAAAATTTTTGTAATAAAAATTTATCGTAAATAATCAGGCTATATATATATATATATATATACATTACGGAAATTAACGAATTTTAATGAAACTTGGTTATAAACAACTGACAATTTGAAATGAATTGTTTGAACATTATTTTTGATTGATCTCATATTTAAGTAGATATTCTGTTTTTAATTAAACAGTATTACATATTTATATCTACTGGCCTATATTTATGATAAATTTTTATTCCGAAAATGTGCGTCATTCAACAGGATTTGAATGGTATCAAATGGGGTCACAGGTTCAAATCCTACTAAATGACACACATTTTTGTAATAAAAATTTATCATAAATAATCAGGTCAGTAGATATAAATATATAATACTGCTTAATTAAAAACAGAATATCTACTTAATTACAAGTATCAATCAAAAATAATGTTCAAACAATTCATTTCATAAAAGAATTTATATTAATCCGGGTCAATGTATTTCAGCAGAAATTTATTTATATGTTTGCATGTAATCATCAATTCACTTTGTTTGTTTAACAAATTAGGCTCATCAAAGTGTTTTAAGATAAGTTTTTCTAAAAGGCATAAATTACACATATTCCCTTTTTGCATCATAAGATTTGGTTTTTGCAATGATATCCCATATAACAATTGGGTTTTAGTTGCTTTTTTTTAATTGCCAGGAATATTTTGAGAGGGTAGTGCTTTTACTGTACTTACTATTACTTAAAGTCATTAGATGATTATAGTAACAGTATTTCCATAGATTTTCAGTTGAGCTAAAATAAAATAGTAGTAGTACTTTATGTTTAGGGAAAGTTAAAGTATGCCGCTTGTCATTCAGGTATAGGCTGCAGATTTTAAGGTTCCTAAAAATAAAGTACTATTAAATCATATAGATGAATAGATGATTTTATGTAAACATCGAAAAAATTTTTCCACTCCAAATGTGAACCGAGTTCATGTTGAAAACAGAAATTTTACTCTAACAAGAGGCACAAGTCAAGGGTCAGGGGAAGGTGGAATGGATAAATGGAAAGAGAGTAGGGGAGATCATAGAGTAGGGGAAAGTTTATAATTTATAAACATCATAAAGACAATGAAAACCCACCTATGTTAATGATAATTCTAACCACCTCAATGCCACTGTGAAATACCCCCCTCTGTCGGCACAAAGATTAGTCAATTATTGTCCAACAATAACATCTTTAATAGAAATAAAAAATTGTATAAAATTCCTCTCCAAACAAGTGGTTTTAAAGATAAATTAACTATTTAATCCTTATAAGTAACACAGAAATATTTAAAGTGAAATATGGACATAAAAAAGAAAAACCCTGCCCCTGCAAACTGTCCGATAATTATATTGAACAGTATTTTCTAAATAATAAACACTTTAAAAAAATAAACAAATAAAAATAACTAAGTAAGATCTTCAATAGGAAAATGATTAAGATGAGCTACTCCTTCACCAACAACATGTATAAAATTATCAACTCACACAACCATATTTTAAGAAATTTCTATGAAATAAACAACAAACCTAGTATTGAACCCTATTGTAATTGTAGATCTAAAGAAAATTGTCCAGTAAGTACAAATGCAGATCTACCAGGGTTATATATCAAGTGATCATTACCAAAGAAAATAAGAAAAAATATGTTTACACTGGAATTTTCATGAGAGAATAGAAACATAGATTTTATATTCATAAGCACTTATTTTTAACCCTAAACTAAAACACCAGACATCTCTTGAGAAAATTTAGGGAGAAAGACCTAAGCCCACTGATAGTTTGGAAGATTATAGGTTCTGCACATACTCTTAATAGTCTTAGAGATAGGTGTAACTTATGCTTAAAAAAAAATCTAGAATAATAAAATACAATAATCAAAGCCAGCTGTTGAACCAAAGGAATGAATTAGTGTTAAAATGTCGGCATAAAAACAAATTCAAATTTCTATAATATAGGTTTAACTCAATTAGCTACTATATGCTCACTCCCCTCTAATTCTTCCAATGTCAAAAGTATAACTAATTCTAATTTCGATTTTCCCCACTTCTATAACCTCTATGTTTTTATTGTTTATAATTTCCCCACTTCTATAACCTCTATGTTTTTATTGTTTATAATTTCCCCACTTCTATAACCTCTATGTTTTTATTGTTTATAATTTCCCCACTTCTATAACCTCTATGTTTTTATTGTTTATAATTTCCCCACTTCTATAACCTCTATGTTTTTATTGTTTATAATTTCCCCACTTCTATAACCTCTATGTTTTTATTGTTTATAATTTCCCCACTGTTGCACACTTTCTTCTAGTGAGTGCAGAACCAGGGATCGAACCGCAGACCGTTGGATTTCAATTCAACGCTCTCCCAGCTGGCTTCTTGCTACGCCTCTTCCTCTTCCTACTCCACTTTCCTCCTTCCACCTTTTCACTGCGTCTCTCTGCGTCAGCTTCTCGCCAAGAAATTGACGCCACTAATTCATCGAGTGAACTTGGTCGGTCAGTTTTATAATCCATTTCTCTACCCATAATCCATTTCCTCGGTCTATAAAAATTCCCCTCGAGGGCCTCCTCTCTTTTTTCCTTTAGAATGAGCTGAAGGTGGATTATTAAGACAGAGGTGAGTATTATTATTATTTTCTTTCTTTGGAACAGATTACTGCTTTGCACGCCAGACACAAACGAACTCTCTTTTTTCCAGAGCCGCCGCTAGTCGCCCTTTCATGTTCACACTCCCCCCTGGTCTCAAGACCACACATGTGGCAAGGCGGACGTGGCCGCTTGTTACGGGCACTCCTACGAAGGGGGATTGTCTGGATTTCTTCATCTGAGCTCTCAGAAGTGGCATCGGAATTATCGGCAACAGCGTCGGGGTTCGCAGTCGGACCATCAGACTCGCGGGGCGTAGGTCGAATCCACAGTTCGTCATTGGATGATTCACCACTGCCGCTACTTGTCAACGAATTCGTATTCAGGGCGGGCCGAATGTCCCTCACATGGCGTGGAGTACCATCAACCAGCACGGCCTGCTCACTGACGATGCCGGTGATTCGTCCCCTTCGAAAACTGGTGGTGCACCGGCTATTGGGAGGCTTCACCCAGACGGTGTCCCCTAATTCATACGGCCCTCTTGTTCCCCGCCGATCAGGCAGACGCGCGTCAATGCCCTTGATGCGCACTCGGTAGCGATGGATCGCATTGGCGGGTGCGCTCACAGCAGTCACAGCATCCCTCGGTGTTGCATTATATCTATAGACCGCTTCTGCAATAGTGCACGCCTTCCTGGCCGCGGTCCTCTTCACGCTTCGGTGGCACCGCTCTGCTATGCCGTTGCCACTCGGCACATATGCACATCGGTGTCTGAGCCTGATCCCCCACTCGTCTACAAAACGCCTAAATTCTACGCTGCAGAAGGCAGTATCGTTGTCCGTGAGGATCTCTTCAGGCGGCCCCCTTTCGTAAAATATGGATTCCAATTCACGGATGACACTGGAGGAGTCCTGGCGTGCCAACGGGCGCCAGATCGCAAACCTCGTCGGTCCGCAATCTATCAGTGTGAGGAAGTGCTGGCTGCCATAATGGGTTATGTCCATACCCAGTCGGCTCCAAGTCATGTCTGTTCCCAGCCGACCCCTCCGCCATCTCGCTGGGGCGGGGTCGATTGACTGGCATGTTTGGCATTCCTTGACCACCGCTCTCACTGCACTTTTTGACACTGACGGATTGGTCAATTGTACAAAATAGCATGTCCGTCTCACTCCGGGGTGCCCACTGATGTGGTGTATTTCCCTGATTTTGTCTGCCGCCTCCACAGAGGCAGCACATAGTAACGGTACTGGCCCAGCTTCTTTCTTCACGGCATCAATCCATCTCTGAGGCACCCGAGTGAGCCTATCAGCGAGGTTGCAGTTTGAGGTGACAAGTACCACATCCACAGACAGATTGTACTCTGTTACTAGCTTTCTTATGGTCTCCAACCTCCGTCTGATCAGCATCTCGCTGGCCGCCTTGGTGCGCACCCTGGCCTTACCTGTCAGTGTGTTTGATATCCAGTGGTACACGCACAGCGAATCTGTGTGTATGTGTAATTTCTTGACTTTCCACTGGAGTGCCAGGTTAATGCCTTTCGTCACCGCATCGAGCTCTGCCAGGTTGATGTGAGCAGCGTCATTCGTCGGTCGCAGCCAGCAGCCAGCAGGCGTCCTCAATCGCAGCTCCGTTCTCCTCAAGCAGCACACCAATCGCCACAGAGCTCGCATTCACCCACACGCTCAATTCGTCTCCCTGCACACACCAGTCTCCCTTTGCGGGGTCATCCTGCTTTACCCTTGCGATGGTCTCCTTCACCATGCGAACCAACAGATCGTCCGTCGTTTCATCATCCCAGTCTTTGGTGACTGCGCTTGCCCTCCTTTTTATGGTGCCTGTTGCTACACGAGTCCATCCACACACTGGTAGGTGCCCCACAAGTTTTCCACACAGGGAGAAGACCACTCGTCTCGTAAAGACTTCGGGTACTTCAGGAACTGCAGTTCCGCGCCCCCACTTCAAGGTCCCCCGCTCCTTTCGAACTTTCAGGCCCAAGACACGGGCGCCATCCTCCAAATGTTCCGGGTCCTTGCAAACCAGGCCAAACTCGGCCAGTTTGGTCCTTACGCGTGATGATGATACAATGTCTTCGTTCACGTATATGTCATCAAGGTACGTCGATGTCCCCTTTTTCATTGTTTCTTGCTGTGACAACACAGCGTTGACTATGGTCTTCATTATTTGGGGTGCCACGTTCAGCCCGAAGCCCAGTCTGGTAAGGCAGTACCTTCTGCCGGCAAACACCACCGTCTGAAACGGCCACATCGTTTCGCTGACCCGGATCTGCAGATACGCTTTTCTTAGATCCAGCAGGGACACATTGGAACCCTGCTGGCGCCATTCTCGTAGCTTGCTGGCGCAAACATCAGCATCTGCCGTAAATGCATCAACATGCGCATTTAGTTCGCGGTAGTCCATCACTGGCCTCACTTTTGCTTTGTTGTGCTGAGTAACCGCCATCAGCGGGATCAAACCTTTGGGAGGTCTAAGTTTCTCATAGGGGTAAGGAATTAACCAGCCATCCTTGATCCATTCACGAAGCTCCTCTTCGTATGCAGGCCTTATTTGGTCGGGCACATGGTACTCGGCTACTTCGTTCCGCAATTTTGCTGGCTGCTGATTTCCCGACCACTTCCATGAGGCGGTCCAAGCCTTCTGGTGCTGGTCAAATTCGACACTAAAGTCTGGCTGGTCGATCCTCAGCGCTGCGCACACTGGGGTCCTCTCTTGAAACTGCACTTCCCCCGTCTGCGTTATGTGAACACCACCTAGGGCTCTGATGGCATCATAGCCTAGAAGCAGGTCAAAGTTCAGTGGTTTTTTGAGCGCTACTAGCGCCTCGACGTTGGCCGAGTTTCCTGTTCTTGTACGGATGTTTATCGCACCCACCCCGCAACATGTCCGCGATTCTCCACTGATGGTGGTTACCCTGACACCCTTCTCCTTCCAAGTGTGGCAGAGGTCTACGAACACTATGGTGCGGGAGCACCCGGAGTCGAGGAGTGCTGAGCACAATGTCTCGTTGACATATACCTGAATGATCGGAAGCGCCTCTAATTTCTGCTTTGGGGAAAGGTCGACGCCGGCACCTTGTCCCCGGCCCCGTTTCCCGCACAATCCCGGGCCATATGTCCGGTTTCATTACACCGGTAGCAGCGAACAGCTGTCGGTCGCCGTCTGCAGTTCCTTGCAATGTGGCCCTGGCCATCGCACCTATAACACACGACCCCACCACGCGGGCTAAGGCCCTGAGACGGTTTATCATCACTCGGTGTGGATTGTGCAGCGGCGATTACCGGATCTCTCAGCTCGGAATTATCCTTCATCACGGTTCTGGCTCGGTCCACCAGGTCATTAAGGGGCAACGAGGTTATGTTTGAGCTCGCCCGCAGGAGCTGTTTTGCTCCGGTTGGGAGCCCCGCCAGAAATTTATATGCCAAGGCCCGCTCGGGCAGCCCACCGAACAACACCGTCAACTTCGTCAGCTCGGCCAAATATACGTCCACAGTTTCGCCAGGATGTAATTGTCTTGCCTCAAATTGCTCCCAGGCAGTGGCGGGGTCGATAGCAAACGCTTTGTATAGGGCTGCCTTGATCCTCTCATAATTCTGTTTTTCCTCAGCACTGAGCTGTTGATACACAGCGAAAGCCCCACCGGACAAACGCAGAGGAATCACATGTTCAATGTTTTTGACACCAGACAAGAGACAATGCAGTTCCACTTTTTCCACCCAGTCAAGTACTGGGGTCGAGCCACTGAACTCTGGAATCAATTTCAGGTCGAACCTGTCCCCCATTATGCCGAAATAGCTTGTTGCACACTTTCTTCTAGTGAGTGCAGAACCAGGGATCGAACCGCAGACCGTTGGATTTCAATTCAACGCTCTCCCAGCTGGCTTCTTGCTACGCCTCTTCCTCTTCCTACTCCACTTTCCTCCTTCCACCTTTTCACTGCGTCTCTCTGCGTCAGCTTCTCGCCAAGAAATTGACGCCACTAATTCATCGAGTGAACTTGGTCGGTCAGTTTTATAATCCATTTCTCTACCCATAATCCATTTCCTCGGTCTATAAAAATTCCCCTCGAGGGCCTCCTCTCTTTTTTCCTTTAGAATGAGCTGAAGGTGGATTATTAAGACAGAGGTGAGTATTATTATTATTTTCTTTCTTTGGAACAGATTACTGCTTTGCACGCCAGACACAAACGAACTCTCTTTTTTCCAGAGCCGCCGCTAGTCGCCCTTTCATGTTCACACCCACTTCTATAACCTCTACGTTTTTATTGTTTATAATTTCCCCACTTCTATAACCTCTACGTTTTTATTGTTTATAATTTCCCCACTTCTATAACCTCTACGTTTTTATTGTTTATAATTTCCCCACTTCTATAACCTCTACGTTTTTATTGTTTATAATTTCCCCACTTCTATAACCTCTACGTTTTTATTGTTTATAATTTCCCCACTTCTATAACCTCTACGTTTTTATTGTTTATAATTTCCCCACTTCTATAACCTCTACGTTTTTATTGTTTATAATTTCCCCACTTCTATAACCTCTACGTTTTTATTGTTTATAATTTCCCCACTTCTATAACCTCTACGTTTTTATTGTTTATAATTTCCCCACTTCTATAACCTCTACGTTTTTATTGTTTATAATTTCCCCACTTCTATAACCTCTACGTTTTTATTGTTTATAATTTCCCCACTTCTATAACCTCTACGTTTTTATTGTTTATAATTTCCCCACTTCTATAACCTCTACGTTTTTATTGTTTATAATTTCCCCACTTCTATAACCTCTACGTTTTTATTGTTTATAATTTCCCCACTTCTATAACCTCTACGTTTTTATTGTTTATAATTTCCCCACTTCTATAACCTCTACGTTTTTATTGTTTATAATTTCCCCACTTCTATAACCTCTACGTTTTTATTGTTTATAATTTCCCCACTTCTATAACCTCTACGTTTTTATTGTTTATAATTTCCCCACTTCTATAACCTCTACGTTTTTATTGTTTATAATTTCCCCACTTCTATAACCTCTACGTTTTTATTGTTTATAATTTCCCCACTTCTATAACCTCTACGTTTTTATTGTTTATAATTTCCCCACTTCTATAACCTCTACGTTTTTATTGTTTATAATTTCCCCACTTCTATAACCTCTACGTTTTTATTGTTTATAATTTCCCCACTTCTATAACCTCTACGTTTTTATTGTTTATAATTTCCCCACTTCTATAACCTCTACGTTTTTATTGTTTATAATTTCCCCACTTCTATAACCTCTACGTTTTTATTGTTTATAATTTCCCCACTTCTATAACCTCTATGTTTTTATTGTTTATAATTTATAAACTTTCCTCTGCTCTATGATCTCCCAACTCTATTCATTACATTCTTTCATCTGCCAAAATTATTTTTAAGAACCCCATTTTATTTCTTGTTTAATTTTATATTAATATTTAATTCTTCAGATAATCCCAGATTAATGTCATACGGTTAATATTCAGGTTTAATTTTATAAAGCATCTTTCGTTTAAAACAAATACCTTCCACCCTTCCCTGACCTTTGTCTTGTGCCTTTTCTACTTCCAACATGAACTCAGTCCATACTACAGTTGATAAGATGGAAGACTGACATCTTCAGTCAGTTAAAGTGCCATACGTGATACACGCTTTGGGCGATCATGTCTCAAAAGAGACACAACTGACTGGGTAGAAGATTATCCCACAGTAGGTTGCTATTGCTTTCTGTGATAGACTGGCTGCCAGCCAAGGCTATAGAACCCAATCTGTCCTATTATTTAACCCATAACTGGAGGGAAGAGACGGATTAATACCTTTCCCAAAGGCATTTATGAGTAAGTGAATGTAAGGAATTCAACTGGAATTTGAACTCAGCACTCCGATTTGTCATTTTGAGTCGATATCCACTGCATCACAATGCACAGCCACAACTGACATCTTAATCTGCCAGAATAGGCTATTCCCCTCATGGGAAGATATATATTTTAAAATTACACAGAGAAATTAGCTAAAAAAATGTATACCTTTCAGGCTAAAAGATTGCTTTGGAAATTGTTCTTTATAAAATTCTACTTTAAAGTTAAAAAGAAATTTTATAAAATTCTGAGGTTTTCTCAAGTTTTTGTGTAAAAAACTCCAAAATTTCATGACTTTTCCAGGAAAAAAAGTATTTATATAAAACAACAGAAGAAAATGTTTTAGTTAAAGCTTGAAATAAAGTGAATTTCTTTCTCTTTTTCCAAAGTACTTATTTTTATATTATTTACATTGTTTGGACTTCTCATCTTTATTGCCATTATTATGACGTTTCAGTTGTTGTACGCTCTGGCTCTCTTCAGGTGCTAGAAATTTTTAACCAAACCCTTTATTTCAATTACTGGGGTATATCATTCTCATTCTATATGTAATACCACTTCTGGATGCCATGTAGTTATCTCTCTTTAACTCAACTAAGTTACTTGTTCACCACAGCTGTAGCCAGGTATTGAACCCACGACTCTTTGGGTCAAGTTACTGGAACTAACCAACTTATTTTCAATTAAAAAAAATTTGGTGCTTAAAAATCATTTTGGTAATTTTACAATGTAAGCTTCTCGAGAAGGAACGAAAGCAAAAGCTATTACTTATTTTAATTTCCTTTGCAGAAGACCATGAACAATTTGGTCATGACAAAAAAAAAAAAAAAAAAAAAAAAATGAAGAAATAAGAGCTAAAGTTAGATTTGAAAATTGAATAAACAGAGAGGGTATGTGTGTGTGCGTGTATATATATATATATATATACATATATACACACACACACACACATTATCAGCATCATCTGTCCTTTATGTACATATGTATGCACATCAATATAAACCTCACTTCAGTTTGAAGGCATAAAAAAAAAAAAAAAAAATCTTCATTTTTTTCCCCCATATATATATATATATATATATATATATATATATATGCATGCATGCACAGAGGCAGACAGGAAGGCATACACTCTGTTCAATTACAAAATCTAATTTCATCTCTACAGGAGCATTATTTATGAATTTACATGCCCTCTTAAGAAACAGCATGTTCCTAAAAAATTCATGACCAATAATTATACTAAATATACCACTACATGCTTATCAAGAAGACTTACTTTACATATCTCGGGTCATAGTTCTATTAGGACTCACTTAAGCACTCACACAGTGATTTACCAACCTGTCTAGAAAATATGACTATAACAACCTCAATCAGAATCTAAAAAAATGGTTAAAAAGAATGGAAGCATTAATAATATCAAAAGAAGAAGCCAACATTAAAAAATATTAACTATGAACATGCCCAAAACATTTTTGGGGATTAAAAAGAAAAATTACAATCCATATATGTGTGTGTGCGTGTGTGTATATTGTAATTCTTTTCTCGCACTTCCCCCCTGTGGAATTCCCTTCTGTTTACTTGCTTCCCCGACAGCTACAATCTCCAAGAATTTAAATGTAAAGTCAATAGTCATCTCCTATTTCACTAACATGCATTCTCTGTCATGCTCCTTTCTCATCAGTATTTTCATCCTTCTCTTACCCACTTCCTGACACACCCATAACCTGTTACTCTTTCTCATAACTTTCCTACTATGTAACCCCCTGTACAACAGTGGCAGTAAAATGCCTTGCTTGGGGCAATTATATATATATATATATATATATATATATATATATATATATATATTCAGTACAAAATAAACATCTTTCATAAGGGTTAATACATTAGCCAAAAGTGCTTGGACCCATAAAAAATTGATTATATTTGAACGAGTGCCCAGAAAAGAAAATACTTGTGTGAAAGCAAAAATATTCAATAAGTTTCATGGCAGTACTTTGTCAGCCATCTTTAATAAAACGTATGTGCACGCACGCACACACACACACACACGTTTGAATAAAAAAGACAAGAGGAAAGCTATATTTTTCTTGCCTACACATTTCAGCCTGTGATAGATTTTATCCAAGTGTAGGGAGACAACTGTTATCTTCTCTTAAGGAGAACAACAGTTGTCTTCCCTTTTGAGGAACTCTTATCTGGGGTCAGTTCCCTTCCCGGATGGAGTGGGATAGCCATGAGGACCATTTGCTGGCTTAACAGTATGTAATTCCTTACCACACTTGCTAAAAACATTCTCGTCCATTTGGACAACTTGAGCATTCTTGTTTCGGACTTACTTAAACATTCGTAATGTATCGTTACTTGTTTGTATTTTATTAAATGCCTATTGTTTATTGCCATGAACTTGTCCTTTTTTACTACACGTGCTACGGCAATGTGTTAATATTTGTTGTTTAAAAGTTTATATTTGTATCATGTAACTGGTGATATCGCCAGTTCGCAACTCAATACTAATAAAGGCAAGGAAATGAAAAAAAAAAAAAAAAAAAGATGAAACCAATTCCCCCATCAGGCTTTCTAGTGACGAAGCAGCTAGACATCCAACAGGTTTAAAAACAAGACCTATCAAAAATGTGGATGAACCTTCTGGTAATGTCAACAACTGTCTAGTGTAATAAAGTAGACTTAGGTCCATAGCATCACTGGGGAGAGGGTTTTCTAGACTGAAATCAATAGTCAGGAAGAAGGTTAACACTAATGAAATCAACTACCACATCTCTTCAAGTTATAAGACATTGTCTGTCGGGAGAGGAATGCGCTCCGCCAGGTCTACTTACCCAAGACATGCTAGCATGAATAAATACTTCTGTAACTTTTAACCCAGATATGTGGCATGAGTGGTCAGGTGCTCAGTGGCCCTACAATCCTTGGTCAAAATTAAGCCTCTAACGATGATGCCATGCTGGCCTATACAAGTTGTGAAACATGAATAAGCAATAATTTTTGTTTAGCATTCACCATGACATGAAGAGGAAGGCACACACAATCTATGGGAATCTTCTAATACAGGACATTGACTGACTTCAAGTTACATTTACAAAACATTAAAAAAGATCCTACACGATAAGTCCACAGTAATTTTATTCTCATTTTCTTAAATGTGTATAAAAAGTAAGATTTTGCGTCTTCTTTCACTAAAACATGGTCCGAGTGAAACTAGCCGCATGGTCAAGGATTTCTTTTATAGTCAAGTAAGTCGAGGCGGAGATGACTATGGTTACAGCCATATCAGGTTGAATACACCGGTTCTCATTCGATCACCAAAGTTAAGCAACGTTGAGCCTGGTCAGTACTTAAATGGGTAACCACTTGGGAATACCAGGCACTGTAAGCGTTCAGTGACAGATGTGCATGCTTACGGCCATATCACGTTGAATACACCGGTTCTTGTTCAATCAACGAAGTTAAGCAACTTTGAGCCTGGTCAGTACTTAGATGGGTGACCACTTGGGAATACCAAGCGCTGTAAGCGTTCAGTGATGGATGTGCGTTGTGGTGCAGTGGATATTGGCTTGGAAAGAGAAATCGGTGAGCTGAGTTCGAATTCCAGTTGAGTACCCTGCATTCACTGGTACCCTTCCCTCCAGTTATGGGTTAAATAATAGGATGGGGCTTGGAGGCAACCCATCTAGTGTTGGTGTCACAATAAAAACACCCTTGATAGCCCTGACGAAGCATCAAGTATTCAGCTATTTGACAAGATTATAAATTTTGCTGCAAACTGTGCCAGGGTTCCAAATGCACAGGGAATACTGGAGGGGTGTTGTGAGTTCTATTTCGGCCAAGGCTGCAAGACGATGATGATGGTTGCCTTCACCAAACTCTCCCCTGCTCAATTTTATTCTGTCAAAGGCAACAAAGTCATTTAAATGATTTTGCAAATTCTTCCAGAATGTTTTGATGGTCCCTGGTCAGGGAATTACAGGTGGTGTTGTCAAAAAAGTATCCAAACTCTTCTGTCTCTGTACTCAGAGTAGGTCATTGTGGGTCTGAAAGTGAGTTACCACCGTCAGAGCAGGGGTCCACTTCCATTAGTGGAGCCAATCTGGCATTGATATCAGCATTGTTTCAATCTAATGGGCTTTACTCAGAAGAAGAATCCACAGGTAGCATATCAATAGTGTGATCAGTGGAGAAGTTTATGGGCTAAAAAAAAAAAGAGGAACCATTTTGCAGGACCGGGCAGACCTGAAGAAAACTACCACCACCTTTAAATTTGTTGTTTTCATTTTCTTTTTTGACTTTTTTTAAGCGTAGTCTTACCAATTATTACATAAAGTTTCCGATTATCAAGATCAATTTGGAAAAATTTCAATATTTAAACAGTTTTAGGGGGCTCAGTTTCTCATACAACGTTATAGTAAATCGATCCCCCATTTTGGAATCACTCACATTGGGGCTGCTTTGTTTATGTTTTTTTTTTTTTTGACGAGTTCTTGCTCCCTTTTTTTTAGCTTTGGGGTCACTTTACTTTTTTCTTTTAAGATAAGTTGTTGCTCTTGGTTTTGTCTTTTTCAAGTTTTCTCCTGTTCTTACGATGGCATCTTTCTCGGAAACTCCCAGAATGCCTTTATTAAAAAATTTCGCAATGGATTCAGTTGCTGAAAAAAGTTAATATTAAAAAAAAAAATATTTCAAAGAAAAAATTCCTGTTCTAATAAAATTTTTAAACATATAAATTTTTTTTTTGTCAATCAGAAAGTTTAGGGTTTAATCGATGTGATTGCACTGAAAAAAGTCAAAGAAAATTGATAATCAACAAATTTACAGGTGGTGGTAATGTTGTACTGGCGAGTGGTTCCAAAATGGAGGATCGATTTACTTTAATGTATGAGAAACAGCCTCCCACAACCTAAAATTGTTTATTGAAATTTTTCCAAATTTTCTTTTGTTATTTGAAAAGTTTAGGGTGTAATCAATAAGATTGCACTTAAAAAAGTCCTCAAAAAAAAAAAAAAAAAAAAAAAAAAAAAAATGAAAAACAACAAATTTAAAGGTAGTGGTAGTTTCCTTCAGGTTTGCCCAGGACTGATACCCTACAGTAGGTTTCAAATCTCTGAAACATTTGATTGAAGTTCCCCTTCCTTCCTCTTATCTGTTTATGTTTTATTATGTAAACTGTGAGAAATGACGTGGAAAAATTGAATGTATATTGTCAATGTCAGATACTTGTCTACAGATATCTAAACTTATTTATAAATGGAACTGTGTGTGTGTGTGTGTATGTGTGTATCCGTTACCTATAGATTCCGAAATGGCTGAATCGACTTTACACAGTTGTACTATAAGCGTCTGCAAGTGTTCTTAGCTAGGTTTTGTGTGTGTGTCTGTTTATCTGCCTGTATGTCTGTATTTTTTTCAGCCCTTTATTTTAGTTTTTGCTTCAGGTTTGGCCCTAAGTAGGTATAATTGTAGTTCTTAGTCTCAGCCATGATACTATTAACTCAGAGGACTTATCTAGCCTTCAAAATTCAGTTTACGATGAAAAAAACATTTGATATCGATACCAGGAAATCAAAATTTGATTTACATCCATTCATTTTTCTTTCAGTCTACAGTTTCGCTTTAACTGGAAACAACTGTTGCTTTTTAGTCTTTCGTGTCAACGTCCAAAGAGTCTGAGCTCTAGGACTATGGATTAGTTTTAAAGCTTTCATTACACCCGAGCAACGCCGAGCTATACTGCTAGTATCAAATAAGACTATTCATTATAAAAGGTATCATCATCATCCTCATCATCATCACCAACGTTTTATGTTCGTTTCCATGTCCAGCATGGATTAGGCAAGGTTTTCTTGATGGCTTCATAATTGGCCCATCATGAAACATTGGGGCAAGTTTTACAGCTGTATGCCCTTACTAACATCAACCAGTTTAGGAGACTGGAAATTCAGTGCTTTTACTGAGACAGCATCTCCAGGGAGATAGAGATGGCACCTTTATTCTACACAGAGTAGGTGTTGTTGAGTGTAACAAAAGAAAAAAAAATGATTGACCAAAACTAAGAGTTAAATCACATACAAATATAAACACAAAATTTTATATATATATATATATATATACACACACACACACACACACACACACACACACACACAAAATCTACAATTTTTTGCATTCAAAACAGAAACGTAGAGTTTACTACTGACAGGTAAAGTGTTACGAAGGGGAAAGAAGAGTCAGTGTCTTTACCCAGTTAAGTTAGCGAAGTAGTTTAAGTGCTATACATTTTGGAAATCTTTAAATGTGTATATATAGAATAATTTCCAGTATGGTCAATGAAAAGATAAAAAAAAAAAAAAATTTATTTACCCTTTTAGTTCCATGAGATTTTTTTCAGGTTTTAGTTGGTCAGCAACTTTTCTTAGAGATTCTTTCAGCTAAATATAAATCCTTGAATCAGAGCCGGAGTTGATAATGTCAGCAAATACTTTTAACAACTACTCTCTTCCCAAAACCTATTTTTATAGGGGATAACACCTAATTTGCATATTTGTAGAAATCTCTCGAATTCTCTCAATTTTACTCTAACCTTCTACAAACTTCCAAAACGTTCTATTCCTAATTTATCTATTTAACAACTACTTCATGAATTAAAACTTTTTTGTAATAACAAATAGGACTCAATAGAACCCCTTACTGTAACTTTTTAGACATTATTAATATTATTTTTATATAAATGCATCCTTGTAACAGTGTAGAAATTTGTATTTCAGAGATTTCCTTCTCTTAGACAAATTGTTATCTAAAGATAAAGACTCTTTTCCAGCCTAATTTTTCTTTTTCTCATAAATGACCCCAGGATGGGGTTAACTATTTGCCTATAGCTGGGACCCTAACAGGTGCTACTACTCCAAGTCAGGATGAGCCTAGGAACAACTGCAATTAAGAATTGGTTCTACTCTCCTCTAAACCTCCCAGAGTCCTACCTGCCAGATGTAGTTTATCATCATACCCAGGACAATTTGTTATAAAAGGTACATCAATAAAAACCTGAGCATTCCTTTACAATTAAAAATAAATTTTACCATGATTATTACAAGTTTATTTACTATATTAACTGTGACTATGAGAAATTGCGAACACCTGTCACCACCTGTATTTCTTTTATAAACAAAAAAAAAAAAAAAAAAAAAAAATGGATGACTAACCATGACATTCTACATATACGCACATACACTCAGATGGGTGGACACACACAAATGCACATGTACATACACTATCAAGGAAAAATGCACCAAAGAAAAGTGTATAAAAAAAAACAAAAAAAAAAACCAGAAAATATATAGTCATTTACTGATAACCCCTGACAAGTGGATGGAGTGATTTCTGAAGTGTCCATTTATGAAACTCTAGAGTCGGGATGCTGAACATCACGTAAATATTAGAGAGAAAACGTGGACATTTAAGCCAAAAACCCGCGGCAAAAGTCTCTTTCATTCTTATGCACAATCATCAAGCCATTGATTGGCCTGACAATCATGTATAAGCATGAAAAAACTTTTTTCATGAAAAATTATGTCCAAAAGTTGGTTGTGTCTTATACTTTAGTTTAGAACTTAATCCTATTTTTTCATTTTTTTTTCAGGATTCAAAATAATAAAATCGGGTCAAATTGGATTTACTTGTTTACCGGAGAGATAATATCGATCTAACAGAGTATTGCAACAAAGAGAAATCAATTTTTATGATGTTTCTCTAAGTCACATACATTTCTGTACTTTTTCAGAATTTCCTTGAGTCAAGACACATGAATTTGAAAATTATTCAAAGTTAAAAATATTCTTTGATTTACAATGAAAAAAGAAGTACAAAATTATTTATTTACTCAATGAATATTGGCAATTTGTCTCATAATCCAAGAGTTGGTATCAGGCTTTTGTAACAATTATGATTCATAACAGTAATTAAAAATATTTTTTTTCTTTTTCTTTTTCTAAGTCTTGATCATATTATTTGCTTTAAAACCAGGTGAATTTTAGACATAAAAAAATATACAGTAGGTGGACACAAAATAACAGAAACAACTAATACCTAAATAAGATAATTTGGAAAATTTAAACCGTCAAAAGCTTGTCTATTTTTATGTTTGTTGATTTAGTATGAGTAGTAATTCAGTTTTTTTGCTAAAATTTGTTTACAGATATTATTTAAATAAGTTTATTAAAATAAACAGGACTATTTAAGAATTTTAAGTGATGATCTTCACCCTATGGTTCAGGAATTGTTTCTGGAGGGATATGCCATCTTTCAGGCTAATAATACACCCATTTATACTGCTAAAGTTTTAGCTGAATAGCGCAAGGAACATTCTAGCAAAATAGAACATCATATCCAGTTACCAAAGTCCCCAGATCTCAACGTCATTGAACATTTATGGTTCATTTTAGAAAAACAAGTGACCATCATCATTGAAAGAAATGGTGGCTATTTTAGCTGAAGAAGGGATAAAAATTCCTCTGGAAACAATTCAAACTTTGTTTGAGACAAGTCCATGCAGAATTCAAGCTGTACTTGCTGCCTAAGTCAGTCCTATCTCATATTGAAATAAATTTACTTGAAATTTCAAGGTGTTTCTATTATTTTGTCCTCTCTCTAATATATATATATATATATATATATATATATGCAATATTTACGCTCTCACACCCTGACTCTAGAAGAATGGTAGACTTTGAAAAACAGTAGCTACTCTGGCGTGTACGCATCGCTTATTCAGTAATATAAATTAGAGCACTCTAGCTATTGGGCTTGTATAATGATAATATATGCGCTAAAAAGTCTGCCTTCTTCCACTGAACGCCCATAGCCCAGAGGTAGAATCACCGACTGACACCAATTCGGTCGGGTTTCAATCCTGGGTTAAAAACCAATCGGAGTCTAACCGTACTGATGAGCTGTGATACAGCGAAACAGATCTGTCTGCGGATGACTATATATATATATATATTAGTAAAAATATAAAAACTCCCACATAGATGCTTCCCTAAGTATCCCAATTCAAGTCTCAGTTCAATCATTACCTATCCTTCTTATAACCTTCACTCCCTATCACACACCCCATTCAGTAACCCTCTACCTTGAGTTACTCTTGAGGCTTGTATTAAATGAACATTAGTAAAATAAATAAAAATAAAACAGTTTGTTTAAATGTCATGCATCACTTGTCATTACTGATACATTCAAGATGAACAATTTAATTTTTCTAACATCAGAAGTCTGTCTTCAAAAATGAAATGCTATTTTCCAAACAAGCTTAGATGAGATTGATATTACAGATATCAACAGAGACAAAAAATATTTTCCCAATCAGAAGCCATGATGAATTTATTGAAAGCAAATCACTGAGTCTGTGATATGGAAAACTAAAATGCACAATGTTAGAAAAAGTCAGCAAAATTATTGATATTTTAGAAAAGTCATTGGTATTTAATATTCATTAAGGTCAACAAAATGAAAACAGCTGATAAAAGCCAACAAGGAAAAAAGAAAAAATAGAACAAAAATTGAAAAAGTTATGTAAAATTAATCTAAAATATTAATAAACAGGTTGAAGTGTAAGATTATCTGAGAGAAGGAAGCTTTTAAATAAAATCATTGCAAAAATTTCCAGTACCGTTTTTTGCATATTAGAAAAATGTGAAAAGCAGGTAAAGTTTACTTGCTTTTGCTTACTGGGGGAGATTTTTTTTTTTAGCTTGGTAGGCAAAAGTGTGATTTTGAGAAAGTTGGATTTTAACCCTGTTTTTTTTTTGTTACTGCATTGCCTGCTGGACAGTTCACACCAGATCTGCGACTGAACTTAATGTTGGCACATTGATTTTGTTGTTTTTTTTTCTCTTTCTATTACAGGTACTAATCTGTATTTATTGGTATTCGTCTTCAGTAGGCTTACTGGAGAGAAAAAGCATTCATTCTTTTCCAAGTTAAATATTGGGATTTTCTAAGCTTAGTTTAGACATGACACAAGGCCCAAAATATGGGGTACCCAGTAAGGATCAAACTCGCTATTCAGTCTCAACTGATTTAGACAGACAAGTTTTCTAGCCATTACACCATGTCTAAGCGCCCGATGATTTTTTTAAAGCATAGCTTAGATGTGGCACAAGGCCAAAAATGTGGCGCACCCAGTAAGGATCGAACTTACTAGTCATAAGCTAGCAAGACAAGTCCTTTGGTATTATTCAGACTCTGCTCTGTCAGAAACAACAGTTAAAAGGTGGTATGCTGACTGTATGACTTCTGAGAGAATAGATATGGCAAACTTTACATCCTCGATGCAAAAAGAACTGGCTAAGCTATTGCACTAATCTGCCTTGGATGTCATCATGAACCACAATTGGGAAATGGAGGAGAGTGATGACCACAGCAGCAAAAAATTCACTAACTGAATTTTTTTTTTTTTTTTTTTATAATCATTTCACACCAAACAAGGCAGAAAGGCCCCTGCTGGGCAGAGAGTTGCCATGAGAAAAATAAAAAAAATTGCAGAGGATGTTAAAGAAAAGGTAAGAGATGGATGGAAATCAAGAAGATAGAAGATGGCAATTAACATATTTAAACTTTTGGAGATTGTAGCTATCAGGGTAGGCAAGCAAATAGAAGTGAGTTCCACAAACTGGAAGTGCAAGAAAAGAAACTGTTAGAGTAGAAGAGAAAATTACATTTAACTATTTCAATGGTAAAAGGGTGGGACCTAAATGCCAATCTTGTAGCACAAGTAAACAAATACCCATGGGACCTAAATGCCAATCTTGTAGCACAAGTAAACAAATACCCATGGGACCTAAATGCCAATCTTGTAGCTCAAGTAAACAAATACCCATGGGACCTAAATGCCAATCTTGTAGCTCAAGTAAACAAATACCCATGGGACCTAAATGCCAATCTTGTAGCTCAAGTAAACAAATACCCATGGGACCTAAATGCCAATCTTGTAGCTCAAGTAAACAAATACCCATGGGACCTAAATGCCAATCTTGTAGCTCAAGTAAACAAATACCCATGGGACCTAAATGCCAATCTTGTAGCTCAAGTAAACAAATACCCATGGGACCTAAATGCCAATCTTGTAGCTCAAGTAAACAAATACCCATGGGACCTAAATGCCAATCTTGTAGCTCAAGTAAACAAATACCCATGGGACCTAAATGCCAATCTTGTAGCTCAAGTAAACAAATACCCATGGGACCTAAATGCCAATCTTGTAGCACAAATAAATACCTATGGGACCAGAGAAAGAAGCTCGTCAAAGCAGTTACCATGAAAATACTTGGAGAAAAGACAGAGGGAAGCCACGTCACATCAATGAGAAAGGGACTGAAGGCAGGCTGTCAAGTTAGGTTCGATTATATTGCAGATCTGCCTTTGGATTTTATCAAGAACCTTAAGATGAATAGCAGGAGCACTCGACCAGATAGGACAACAGTATTCAATGAACAATTGAGGGACATCCTAAATTCTACCAAATAATGGTGCTTCCTTTCAACAATGTCAACAATCAGGAATTGAGTTACTACTTTTAATATCTAAACTTAACATATCTACATCTTTGTTTTAAATACAAAATAAATTAATGAAATATTCAAGAATTTTTTATATCCCATCATCTGCATCCTACCAGATGTCAAAATCGGATAATTTTATTGATACTGAAAAAATTGAAGTGAAAAAAGAATTAGACATTTCTAGATCATCAGAAACACCCTTGAAAACATTAAGCTGCTTCTTTATGTGCTGTCTCCCTTTAGGATGTAGATGATCATGGCTCTCCACAACTTCCTGTACTTTGTTGCACTTAATACATTGTCTTCACAATCGACTTACTCAAGTTCCTTAAGTATGTTATGTGTTTTCTTTTGCCCCTCTTGCTTTCACTCTATCCTGCAAGTGTTCGGTTTTCCAAGCCCTTTCCTCATTTGGCCCGAGCTTAGCTTTTGGAAATTATCTTTGGCTATCCCAATGCACTTTTGGATTTCAGTGTTGCACATTCTGACCTCTGATAAAACACTTCTATATTTAATTTTTTTGTACATCTAATTTGTAATTTTCATTTTGGTCTGTTCCTTTTGGCTAACAACCAAACACAAAAAAAGCACAAAAAAGCACAAAAAAAAAAATTTCTATATATATATATAAATAAAAAAAATGGAGCATTAAGAGATAAAAGTTCATTAAATCAGATCCATGACTTATCCCTTGGAGAAACTATTTTTGATTGGCCAGGTCTTTAGGGTTCTAGTTGTGGGTTGGTGAGACTATTTAACCCATAGTTGGAGGTTTTGAATTCAGAGTTGTCCTTCTCCTAGACTGTTGCTACCCAAGGCTATTTGACTTAGTCTGTCCCACTGAAGCTCACTAATACCCTTTTTCCCCTCCCAAAAGTATTTACATTTGATGTAAATGAAGGATGCTTTTCTTGGTTCAAATCCTGCACAAAAGATTTAACATAGCAGGATAAATATTTTTTTGTTTTAAAACAGGCAGTTTTATGCTTCCTTATTTTAAATACGATCGACTAACTAAAAGGCAGAATGACTCTGAGGGAGAGAAAAAAGAAAGAGAAAAAAAAATACACCTGTGGTACCCCTAATTTCTTTTGGTATTCTAAGCATGTGCTTCTTTTGCAATCCGCCCGTGTATTGAATACTGCTGCCACATCTGGTCGGGTGCCCCTGCTATTCTCCTCAGAGTTCTTGACAAAATCCAATGGAGAATCTGTAATGTGATCGATACCGACTAGGCTGACCACCTGCAGTCACTCTCTCACCGGCATGACGTGGCTTCCCTGTGCCTCTTCTATAAATACTTTCACGGCTTCTGCTCTGATGAACTTAGATCACTGGTGCCCCCTAGGTACAAATTTGCACAAGATACTAGATTAGCAACTAGGTCCCACCCTTTTACAGTGAAACTGATAAAATGTAACCACAATTTCTACTCCAACAGCTTTTCTCGCACTTACCGCCTGTGGAATTCCCTTCTGCATACTTGCTTCCCCGATGACTACAACCTCCAGGAGTTTAAATGTAAGGTCAATAGACACCTCCTAACACACTAACTCGCACCCATTCTCTCAAACACTCTCCTATGTACCTCCTTACTAGTCTGTCACCCTCCTTCTGACATTTCCTATATCTAATCGCTCTCTCAGCACCTTCCCCTATGTAACCCCTGGTGCTATACTGGCAGTGGAATGCCTTGCTTGGGTGAAATGATTAAAAATGTCCCTAATTGTCCCTGTAGCAGCCTGAGAAAAAAAGGAATTAGACAATTCGTTATGGAACATCCTTGAACATATTAAACACCTGTCCTTAAAAAAAATAAGTTACCTCAAACCAATGTCTTACTGTCCTTAAGGTAAGGATGACAATCTCCAGGACCTTTGTTCAGAATGGTTGTGTTATGCATAAAAGGAGAAAGATGTCAAAATGAATTGGGTCTAACTTACCTTTACATTGAATAAAATCTAAAAAATGACCAACATTGTGTGAAATATTGTCTAATACATGAACTATCACAGAGATCTTGCCAACATTTGTAGGAATGAAATGTATGGAAGAATTTCTGGTCTCCACATAGCTGCTAGCATTTATGTTCCACCAGTAGGTCAACATTTCCAATCTTTGGTCAGTTGGAACAAACACAGCAACCGATTCTTTCCCAACCATCAATACAGATGGCTTGCCAGGGTAATCCCGATCTTGTTTAAGTTTCAGAAAACCATTTAGTGTGACTGAAATACAAATGAATAAAATGTCATTTTTCAGTATTTAGAGCACAAAAAAGTTATGAACACATAAAAGAGAAAAGTGTGTACACACACACACACACACATATATATATATATATATATTTGATATTTCAGACCGGCCTTGGCCTTTCATCAGAAACAAATGTTTTTAAAATTTAAACTAGGAACGTTCGTCGTGAGGAGCATCTTTCGCGAGATGTTTACATCACGTGACGTAGAAAGCGATAGAGTTTTTGGATATTTTTAAAAAAAACGTAAACCTAACTGTAATAATACTTTTAAATGTCGTTTTAAAGAAAAAATTTTTAAGTGTATCTAAAAAGTGTTTGACGATTGAAATATTTATAAAGATTCAAAATACTTAAGTCCCTATTTAACCCTAGCCTATTTGTATTTAATTTTAAAATCCAGTATTAAGCTTACAACTTTTCAGTAGTTTTTCCTAAATATATATATAGGTGTGTGTGTGTGTGTGTGTGTGTGTGTGTGTGTGTGTGATCCACAGACAGATCTGTTTTGTTGTATCACAGCTCATCAGTACGGCTGGACATCCAATTGCTTTTTACACAGGATTGAAACCCAACCAAATTACAGTCAGTCGACGATTCTACCTTTGAGCTATGGGGGCTCAGTAGAAGGAGGCAGACTTTTAACATGTGATATATCATGTTTTCATACGCCAGTAGTGAGAGTGTTCTAATTCATTACTGAATGAACGATGCGTAGATGCTAGAGTAGCTACTTTTTTTTCAAAGTCTACCATTCTTCCAGAGTACTCAATCAGGGTGTGAGAGCATATATATATATATTGTTTACTTTGTGTATATTGGTCAGTTAAGTGCTATACGTGATACACGCTTTGGGTGATCATGTCTCGAAAGAGACATGACTGACTGGGCAAAAGATTATCCTACAGTAGGTTGTCATTGCTTTCTTTGGTAGACTGGTTGCCAGCCAAGGCTATAGAACACAATCTATCCTATTATTTAACCTATAACTAAAGGGAAGAGACAGATTAATACCTTTCCCAAAGGTATTTGTGCGTAAGTGAGTGCAAGGAATTCAACTGGAATTCGAACTTGGCTCCCCGATTTGTCGTTCCGAGTCGATATCCACTGCACCACAACGTCATGCTAAAATTTACGTTCCTCCACCATGTGCCAATAGCTTAGAGTGAGAATCCAGGACTGATGTCAAATCAATTGGGTTTCAATCCTGGCTGGAAGCAATCAGATGTCTAACCGTAATGATGAGCTGTGATACAGTGAAACAGGACTGTCTACAGATGACATATATATATATAAAATTAATGCTCTATCTCAAGCACTTTATAACAAAAAACCTGCTTGCCAAAAATGCCTTTCTACCAGTAAACTACTGAAGAAAAAAAAAAAAAAAAAAAAAAAAAAACAGCAATCGTGTCACATAGTATCATCACAACACACACACACACTATATATATATTGTGAGAGAGGGAGAATTCAACACATAATTAAACAGTTATAAATCCAAAATTTATTTTAGCAGTTGTAAAAATACAAGCTGTTTCAACAGATCCTAAAAAAATCAAATAGTTTAACTCAGAATATTCAAAACATTTTAGATTAGCACAGAGAGGAAATATTGAAATCAGATGAAGGCTAAAGGTGCATATCAATGTTGCTCTGGATAATATCCATTGAGCTCTATTTTTATCGATTTAATATTACTTAGATAAATTTTTTACATTATTCTCTCCATTTTTACGAGCTTGTCATATAATTTCCTGTATTGCTTCTTAACTTCAGTTGAGCTCTCTCCATATAACTCTCACTATATATATATATATATATATATATATATATATATATATATATAAAGTACTTATATTTTGGCAGCGTCTTTTCTTTTAAACACATTAAACGATAAAGACAACTTAGTCTTGCAGAATTTCTTTTGTATTTTCTCATATTTTCTAATGAGGTTTTTTATTTCCAAATTATATTTATGCAAATATTGTCCATAAGTTAACCCCGTACTTTCGAAGCGTCATTGTTCATCATCAGGGTCAAATTTTACGGTTTTACAATTATGTGATCACATTATTACTTCCCTTGAATTTTGAAAAAAAATTCTTAACGTTTATTTAGTTCTACAAAATGTTGTAACACGCTTTATGCTACAAAGCAATTGTTGATGTTTAAAATTGTAAAACTGTAAAATTTGACCTTGATGATGAACGATGACGTTCGAAAGTACTCGGTTAACATATGGACAATATTTGCATAAATATAATTTGGAAATAAAAAGCCTCATTAGAAAATATGAGAAAATACAAAAGAAAATCTGCAAGAGTAAGCTGTCTATCATTTAATACAATGTGTTTATATATATATATATATATATATATATGGGGGGTGCAGGACCGAGAGGTTAGAATGCTTGTTTTCTGACCATGAAACCCGGGTTCGAATCTCGCCATGGTCGATTTGTCAGGAAGGTGACTTCTTGATGCTATTAATCTGGAGGAGGTGATCCCAGCATGCGGCACTTTAGGAAAGTGCCTGAAAACCATACCACAGGTTGACCCAAGCCTTGTGAGCGAAAATAGGTAGACAGCTCCTTTTGAGGGGGGAGTCATTGGTGATTGTGCTAGCTCGAATTCACGAGTCGTCATTGTTGGACCTTTTGTGTGCATTATATACTGTGCTTACACCCATGAGCCAATTCATTTTATAGTTCACCAATAGAAGGCATAACCAATCAGAAGGCTCAAAATATTCAATGCAACGTGTATAAAAGGCGGCCATATTTTTCCGAGTATTGGCGTCCAAAACCGATTCTGGATAGTGTCTGATTCGAGAGTAATAGTCTTTGACATTGTTTCATTGAACAGATGCGTGCAGCGCGGATACTCTATATCCATAACCTATGATGGATATGGTCAACAGATGCCAAGAGGATACTCTATATCCACAACCTATGATGGATATGGTCAACAGATGCCAAGAGGATACCTATATCCACAACCTATGATGGGCATGGTCAACAGATGCCAAGAGGATGCTCTATATCCACAACCTATGATGGGCATGGTCAACAGATGCCAAGAGGATGCTCTATATCCACAACCCATGATGGGCATGGTCAACAGATGCCAGAGATGCTCTATATCCACAACCTATGATGGGCATGGTCAACAGATGCCAAGAGGATGCTCTATATCCACAACCTATGATGGGCATGGTCAACAGATGCCAAGAGGATGCTTCTATATCCACAACCCATGATGGGCATGGTCAACAGATGCCAAGAGATGCTCTATATCCACAACCTATGATGGGCATGGTCAACAGATGCCAAGAGGATGCTCTATATCCACAACCTATGATGGGCATGGTCAACAGACGCCAAGAGATGCTCTATATCCACAACCCATGATGGGCATGGTCAACAGATGCCAAGAGGATGCTCTATATCCACAACCCATGATGGGCATGGCCACAGATGCCAAGAGGATGCTCTATATCCACAACCCATGATGGGCATGGTCAGATGCCAAGAGGATGCTCTATATCCACAACCTATGATGGGCATGGTCAACAGATGCCAAGAGTGATGCTCTATATCCCACAACCTATGATGGACATGGTCAACAGATGCCAAGAGATGCTCTATATCCACAACCTATGATGGACATGGTCAACAGATGCTAAGAGGATGTTTCATATCCACAACCTATGATGGGTATGGTCAATAGATGCCAAGAGGATGCTCTATATCCACAACCTATGATGGGCATGGTCAACAGATGCCAAGAGGATGCTCTATATCCACAACCTATGATGGACATGGTCAACAGATGCCAAGATGCTCTATATCCACAACCTATGATGGGCATGGCCAACAGATGCCAAGAGGATGCTCATATCCACAACCTATGACAAGTATGGTCAACAGATGCCAAGAGGATGCTCTATATCCACAACTCATGATGGGCATGGTCAACAGATGCCAAGAGGATACTCTATATCCAACCTATGATGGGCGCATGGTCAATAGATGCCAAGAGGATACTCTATATCCACAACCTATGATGGGCATGGTCAACAGATGCCAAGAGGATACTTCATATCCACAACCCATGATGGGCATGGTCAACAGATGCCAAGAGGATACTCGCATATCCACAACCTAAGTGATGGGCATGGTCAACAGATGCCAAGAGGATACTCTATCCACAACCTATGATGGGTGGTCAACAGATGCCAAGAGGATGCTCTATATCCACAACCTATGATGGGCATGGTCAACAGATGCCAAGAGGATGCTCTATATCCACAACCTATGATGGGCATGGTCAACAGATGCCAAGAGGATGCCTATATCCACAACCCAGATGGGCATGGTCAACAGATGCCAAGAGGATGCTCTATATCCACAACCCATGATGGCATGGTCAACAGATGCCAAGAGGATGCTCTATATCCACAACCCATGATGGGCATGGTCAACAGATGCCAAGAGGATGCCTATCCACAACCCATGATGGGCATGGTCAACAGATGCCAAGAGGATGCTCTATATCCACAACCCATGATGGGCATGGTCAACAGATGCCAAGAGGATGCTCTATATCCACAACCTATGATGGGCATGGTCAACAGATGCCAAGAGGATGCTCTATATCCACAACCTATGACATGGTCAACAGATGCCAAGAGGATGCTCTATATCCACAACCTATGATGGGCATGGTCAACAGATGCCAAGAGGACACCTATATCCACAACCCATGATGGGCATGGTCAATAGATGCCAAGAGGATGCCTATATCCACAACCTATGATGGGCATGGTCAACAGATGCCAAGAGGATGCTCTATATCCACAACCTATGATGGGCATGGTCAACAGATGCCAAGAGGATGCTCTATATCCACAACCTATGATGGGCATGGTCAACAGATGCCAAGAGGATGCTCTATATCCACAACCTATGATGGACATGGTCAACAGATGCCAAGAGGATGCTCTATATCCACAACCTATGATGGGCATGGTCAACAGATGCCAAGAGGATGCCTATATCCACAACCTATGATGGGCATGGTCAACAGATGCCAAGAGGATGCTCTATATCCACAACCTATGATGGGCATGGTCAACAGATGCCAAGAGGATGCTCTATATCCACAACCTATGATGGGCATGGTCAACAGATGCCAAGAGGATACTCTATATCCACAACCTATGATGGGCATGGTCAACAGATGCCAAGAGGACACTTCCTATATCCACAACCTATGATGGGCATGGTCAACAGATGCCAAGAGGATACCTATATCCACAACTCATGATGGGCATGGTCAACAGATGCCAAGAGGATGCTCTATATCCACAACCTATGATGGGCATGGTCAACAGATGCCAAGAGGATGCTCTATATCCACAACCTATGATGGGCATGGTCAACAGATGCCAAGAGGATGCCTATATCCACAACCCATGATGGACATGGTCAACAGATGCCAAGAGGATACTCTATATCCACAACCTATGATGGGCATGGTCAACAGATGCCAAGAGGATGCTCTATATCCACAACCTATGATGGGCATGGTCAACAGATGCCAAGAGGATGCTCTATATCCACAACCCATGATGGGCATGGTCAACAGATGCCAAGAGGATGCTCTATATCCACAACCTATGATGGGCATGGTCAACAGATGCCAAGAGGATGCTCTATATCCGTCAACCTATGATGGGCATGGCTGCGAACAGATGCCAAGAGGATGTCGAGTCCACAACCTATGATGGGCATGGTCAACAGATGCCAAGAGGATGCTCTATATCCACAACCTATGATGGGCATGGTCAACAGATGCCAAGAGGATGCTCTATATCCACAACCTATGATGGGCATGGTCAGCCAGATGCCAAGAGGATGCTCTATATCCACAACCTATGATGGGTATGGTCAACAGATGCCAAGAGGATGCTCTATATCCACAACCTATGCAGATGGGTATGGTCAACAGATGCCAAGAGATGCTCTATATCCACAACCTATGATGGGCATGGTCAACAGATGCCAAGAGGATGCTCTATATCTACAACCTATGATGGGCATGGTCAACAGATGCCAAGAGGATGCTCTCTATATCCACAACCTATGATGGGCATGGTCAACAGATGCCAAGAGGATGCCTATATCCAACCTATGATGGGCATGGTCAACAGATGCCAAGAGGATGCTCTATATCCACAACCTATGATGGCATGCAAAAGTGGTCAACAGATGCTAAGAGGATGCTCTATATCCACAACCTATGATGGACATGGTCAACAGATGCCAAGAGGATGCTCTATATCCACAACCTATGATGGGCATGGTCAACAGATGCCAAGAGAGGATGCTGCTCTATATCCACAACCTATGATGGGGCATGGTCAACAGATGCCAAGAGGATGCTCTATATCCACAACCTATGATGGGCATGGTCAACAGATGCCAAGAGGATGCTCTATATCCACAACCTATGATGGACATGGTCAACAGATGCCAAGAGGATGCTCTATATCCACAACCTATGATGGACATGGTCAACAGATGCCAAGAGGGATGCTCTATATCCACAACCTATGATGGACATGGTCAACAGATGCCAAGAGGATGCTCTATATCCACAACCTATGATGGACATGGTCAACAGATGCCAAGAGGATGCTTCTATATCCACAACCTATGATGTAAGTATGGTCAACAGATGCTGGCAGATGCTTCTATATCCACAACCCATGATGGGCATGGTCAACAGATGCCAAGAGGATGCTCTATATCCACAACCTATGATGGGCATGGTCAACAGATGCCAAGAGGATGCTCTATATCCACAACCTATGATGGACATGGTCAACAGATGCCAAGAGGATGCTCTATATCCACAACCTATGATGGACATGGTCAACAGATGCCAAGAGGATACTCTATATCCACAACCCATGATGGGCATGGTCAACAGATGCCAAGAGATGCCTATATCCACAACCTATGATGGGCATGGTCAACAGATGCCAAGAGGATGCTCTATATCCACAACCTATGATGGGTAATGGTCAACAGATGCCAAGAGGATGCTCTATATCCACAACCTATGATGGACATGGTCAACAGATGCCAAGAGGATACCTATATCCACAACCTATGATGGGCATGGTCAACAGATGCTAAGAGGATGCTCTATATCCACAACCTATGATGGACATGGTCAACAGATGCCAAGAGATGCTCTATATCCACAACCTATGATGGGCATGGTCAACAGATGCCAAGAGGATGCTCTATATCCACAACCTATGATGGGCATGGTCAACAGATGCCAAGAGGATGCCTATATCCACAACCTATGATGGGCATGGTCAACAGATGCCAAGAGGATGCTCTATATCCACAACCTATGATGGACATGGTCAACAGATGCCAAGAGGATGCTCTACATCCACAACCTATGATGGACATGGTCAACAGATGCCAAGAGGATGCTCTATATCCACAAATCTTCCAGCAGATGGACATGGTCAATAGATGCCAAGAGGATGCTTCTATATCCACAACCTATGATGGACATGGTCAACAGATGCCAAGAGGATGCTCTATATCCACAACCTATGATGGACATGGTCAACAGATGCCAAGAGGATACTTCTATATCCACAACCTATGATGGACATGGTCAACAGATGCCAAGAGGATACCTATATCCACAACCTATGATGGACATGTGGTCAACAGATGCCAAGAGGATACTCTATATCCACAACCCATGATGGACATAGGTCAACAGATGCCAAGAGGATACTATATCCAGGAACAATGTCAACATTACCTTCAATTCCTTACTTTGTGACCATCATGGACTGTTGTTGCTATATAATATACATTCGGGAGATTGATTCTCTATTATAATCAATACATAAACTGATCCCTGCGCTTTATCCATAAATTATGGCGAATTTTACTAACAATCATGACCAAGGATTTGAGTGTCCTGGCTTTGTTCAGACTGTTGTTCATGCTAGATAATGTGCTCTTTCCCAGAAACTGCAACTAAGGTCTGCTCAATGTAGTTGCAGTATAAACCACAGGTGGGTCTTGAATAAACACAAGTGTGCCTGAACAAGTGTCTACCATGGGGGATTAGCTCGCTGCCCTGGTAGACAGGCATCCTCGAATACTAGTGGCCAGTCATTATATATATATATATATTTAAGCTTTATCCACCCACAGCTATGCTATGATTTAAGCTTCAGTTTATATTTTTTACTATTTTGTGACTCTTAAAATAAAAAATGCAATAAAACTGACATTATTTAATTTTTATTCTTTAAGTGCCATGTCCTTTCAGGACAGAGATCATGGACTTCCACTTGCTCCTGTCCCTTGTCACACTTAACAATTTACTTCTTGGTATCCCTGATCTGCCATCCACTTGCTCAAGCCCATCAAGTATGTCTTATGTTGCCTTCTCTTTCACTATTCTGTGAGTATTAAATTCTCCAAGCCCTCCTTCCTTATGACATGTCCCAGAAACCTCAGCTGTCTCTTCCTGATGTTAAGCATAAGTTTCCTTTTCATTTCCATCATCTCCAAAACCTTGTCATTGATCACATGTTCAGTCCATAGTATCCTCAGCATCCTTCTGTAGAAATACACTTCTGTTACTTTGAGTTTCTCCATCTTTGATGAGATTGTCCAGCATTTGCCACCATATAACAATCCAGTATTCTTTTCTTTGTTTCCAACAAAATCTTCCTGTCTCTCTATACTCTGCTTAGCTTCTGAAACGCATCTTTGGCCATGCCAATGTGCCTTTGGATCTCAGTGTCACACATCCCATCCTCTGCCAGAACACTTATTAGGTATTCAAATTTCTGCAACTGTTTGATTTTAGTATTCTCGACTGATAGTTAGCATTTTGGGGTCCTTTTGCTGATGACCATGCATTCAGTTTTCTTGAAGTTTATGCTTAGTCCTTTCTTCTCCCTTTCTGTTGCAATCTTCTGTAGGAGGTACAGCATTTCCCTTTAAGTATCTGCTATCAGCACTGTGTCATCTGCATATCTCATATTGTTGAGATTGTGGCTACCAATGACAAATCCTGGCGAGGATTCTAGCTCTCAGAATTGTTTTGCTGTATAGGTTGAATAGGTCTGGTGAGAAGATGCATCCTTGTCTTACACCCCTTTCTATTTTAGTATGAACTCATTTCCTGTTCATATGCAGGCAGTTTGCTGCCAGTATAAGTTCTTAATTATTCTAATGTCTTTTCCAAATATGTCAAGGTTTCTGAGCCTCTCTGGCAAGTCTTTGTTGCATATTTTGTTGAACAAAAAACATTAATTAAAAAAGCTTTTAATTGCTTTTATGACAAAACTGAATAGAAAACATCCTCTTGACGCTAAAAAAATGTTAATGAATTTTCAAATATTCACAATACATAAGATATCTTTGAGAAACAGTAGTCTAATCTTGCAAAAATAATCTTTTTAAATTATTTTTTTTTAATTACGAAAAGATAAATAAAAAACAAAGTTTTCTCGCACTTCCTGCCTGTGAAATTCCCTTCCATTTACTTGCTTCCCCAGCAGCTACAATCTCCGAGAATTTAAATGTAAAGTCAATTGTCATCTACCTCACTAACATGCATCCTCTCTGTTCACTCCACTCATCAGTATCACCATCCTTCTCTTACCCGACACCCCTTACAAAACAGCGGCAGTAAAATGATAGAGATTATATATATATATATATAGAGATAGAGATAGAGAGAGCCTAACAGCTACAATCTCCAAGAATTTAAATGTAAAGTCAATAGTCATCTCCTATCTCACTAATCTGCATCCTCTCTCATGCTCCTTTCCCCACCCACTTCACTCATCAGTATTCTCATCCTTCTCTTACCCACTTCCTGACACCCCCTATAACCTGTCACTCTTATAACTTTCTTCCTATGTAACCTCCTGCAAAACAGTAGCAGTCAAATGCCTTGCTTGGAGCGATACTATTATAAAAAAAAGTCTTACACTCAAAATGACGATTTTCTTTCATCAGATGCAAAGAAAGAAAAAAGAAAACTTATTTGAAATATTTGTTCCATCATGAATTTTTTTTTATTGTTTTAATATTACAGATAGAGCTAAGAGTTTGGCCTGATCCCAGTTGTTTGGGGGTTTGAACAAAGGCGGTTGAACAACTAAGTCTACAAACACATGCAAAACAGAATATTTCTATGAGAAGTAAAAAAATTGATTATATATTTAAAAAATAAACAAATAATCACAGCTGAGATGACTTGGTCATTATAAAAAAAGAAAAAAGTCACCCGAGAAAAAGAGAAAAAAGTCACCCGAGAAAAAAAAAAAAATAAAGAAAAATGTCACCTGAGAGAAAAAAAAAAAAAAAAGAAAAAAAGAGAAAAAAAAAAAAGAAAACTAAGGATAAAATTAAAAACTCATTTAACAGAATTTTTCTCTCCCACAAAGAATTCATTTGCTAAGACATTACATCAGAGCTAAATATAATCACTAAAAACCCCAAACAACTTCAGGCAATGATTTTTCATCATCTAGAAGATAATTAAGCATGGTCTGTTGCCTTCTTAAGGATATTTATTTATAATATTACAATATAATGAGCTATTTTTATTTCTGTATTTAGAAGTCAAGATTTGTCTTTAAAAAGATGACCAATGTTTGACAAAAGATCTACAAGCAGAAATGTAGCAGGAAACAGAAAATATTGAATTGTGTATATGCGACAGCATAATTTCAAGATACAAGTCTTCCAAAGTTGTTTTTATTAGTTGTTTCTTTTTTTTTTTTTTACACTGGCAACAAGCACCGATTTTTCAACATATGACTTCAATTTTGTTTATGATCTTGTAATTCATAAGGACTGTTGGAATACCATCTCTACTGCAACCATACCAGCAGTGGGTGTGTCTAGGGCAAGACAGTCTGATTGACCACATTCCACTTCAGGCTGGTTATAAATTCGGAGCTGTCTTCTTAACTAGTTGCCTTAGCAAATATGAAAAGCTTATACCCGATTATTTAGTGGAGTTTGAATTCTGAATTTTCCTTTCTCCAGTAGTTGGCAACCCCTAGTCTGCGAATTACATTTGGCCAACAAGTGAATCTTGTCCGGCCTGCTACCTTACTCTGGATACAATATAAATATAGGTAAACCAAACTAAAGTGACAGTTGATAGTTTGAATATATTGTGTCGAAATTCAAAAATTTATTTCTTTTTATCTGGAGAATGTGTTTCACTTTTATTTTTTATTTGTAGGGATTGCCAAAATTAGCGTATGGCTTCACTTTTTCTGTGAAATTGCTTTTGTGAGCGGGCACTTTTAAATGAATATAGAATAGTGTTTTCAACTGATTTTAATGGAATTTTTTTTTCAATATTGATTTATGAAACATTTTTAAGATGTAATATTTTTTTAACAAAATTCCTGTCAGATATTAAATTATATAGAATCCTTGCTTTCTTCAAACACATAGAAAATTTATTCACATATTAACATGGTTCTTCTCTATGACACTGGAGCCATAGCTGTTTTGGCTTACGGCCATATCACATTGAATACACCGGTTCTCGCTCGATCACCGAAGTTAAGCAACATTGAGCCTGGTCAGTACTTAAATGGGTGACTGCTTGGGAATACCAGGTACTGTTGCCACACCTGGTCGGGTGCCCCTGCTATTCTCCTCAGGCTTCTTAACAAAATACAGCGAAGAATTTGTAATGTGATTGATACCGACTTGGCCGACCACCTGCAGTCACTCTCTCACCGGCGTGGCTTCCCTGTACCTCTTCTATAAATACTATCATGGCTTCTGCTCTGACGAACTTAAATCACTGGTGCCCCCTAGGTGTGAGTTTGCACGAGATACTAGATTGGCAACTAGGTCCCACCCTTTTACAGTGAAACCGATGAAATGTAACCGCAATTTCTACTCCAACAGCTTCTTTTCTCGCACTTCCCGCCTGTGGAATTCCCTTCCACATACTTGCTTCCCCGATGGCTACAACCTCCAGGAGTTTAAATGTAAGGTCAATAGACACCTAACACACTAACCATCCCATTCTCTCCAACTCTCCCCCGACGTACATCCTAACTCTTCTATCGCCCTATGTAACCCCCTGCGCTATAGTGGCAGTGGAATGCCTTGCTTGGGGTGACATGATTAAAAAAAAAAAAAAAAAAAAAAAGGTGCTGTAAACATTTAGTGACGGATGTGCATTGTGGTGCAGTGGATATCTGTTTGGAAAGAGAAATCAGTGAGCCGAGTTCGAATTCCAGTTGAATACCCTGCATTCACTTAAGCACTGGTACCTTTGGGAAAGGTATTAATCCGTACCTTCCCTCCAGTTATGGGTTAAATAACAGGGTAGAACTCGGGGACCCAGCCCTTAAAAAAAAAAAAAAAAAAAAAAAAAAAAAAAAATCCTAATGAATCTTGATATTTGAAAAGAAAAAGGTATTACCAGCAATAAATAAAATTTAGTTGGCAATAAATGACCCACCTAGGTTGATATGCCATAAAACAAAACAACCAAACATAGCTGTTTGGCCCTCCTCCATGATTCTACATAGCTCTTTGGCCATCACTCTCCAAAAGGTTGCCGACCTCTGATCTAGACTGTCTACCATTTAACCTGTAATTGGTGGCTATGGATTCCTGCCTTTTTCAAGGACAAGCGTACAAACTGAATTGGTCAGTATTTGAACTTGGAACACAGATAACAGTTTCTATGCTGATAAGCATTACACTACATATACCATGTATTTCCACATATAAAAAGGTAACTTATAGATAAGAAGAGATCAAATTTTCATGAATTTATTCTATACCTGTCGTACAAGATTACTTTTTATTGATTATATAAGGATGAGGTTATTGGAAATGTTACTGTATCCTTAGAAATTCAAAATAAACAAAGGGAAACTTGTTTTGTTCACATTTCATCACATGTTCTCTTATGAATACTGATTATTATTATTATTATCATACCTTCTCTTCTCTGATATCTAAACAGTTAAAAATAGTCTGGTGTCCTCATTTTTTTTTTTTTTTTTTATTCAGTCTGTTCCTGACTTCTGTCTAAGCCAGTTAAAATCTCTCATTAACTTATATCTATACTAGCAATATAGCCCGGCGTTGCTCGGGTGTAATGAAAGCTTTAAAACTAATCCATGCTCCTGGAGCTCAGACTCTTTGGACGTTGGCACGAAAGACTAAAAAGCAATAGTTGTTTCCAGTTAAAGCAAAACCGTAGACTGAAGGAAAAATGAATGGATGCAAGTCAAATTTTGATTTCCTGGTATCGATATCAAATAAGTTTTTTTTCATCGTAAACTGAATTTTGAAGGCTAAATAAGTCCTCTGAGTAAATGATATCATGGCTGAAACTAAGAACTACAATTATACCTACTTAGAGCCAAACCCGAAGCAAAAACTAAAATAAAAGGGCTGAAAAAGATACAGGCAGATAAACAGACACACACACACAAGCATCTTAATCTTATATACATATATATAAAAATTGATTTTCTGCACTATTGTAAGAACTGCAACCTTGAAACTTCTGAATATTATTTCTTATGTCTTTGTCTATGAGCGTTTTAAATTTGATTGAAATCGGACCACTCCTATGACCAGATTTTTTCAATTATCGATTTTTGATATTTATCAGGGAGTACCTCGACACAAAACCTAGCTAAGAACACTCGCAAAGGCTTATCGTACAACTGTGTAAATTTTCAAGAAAATCAATTCAGCCATTTCGGAGTCTATAGGTAACGAACACACACAAAGTTCCATTTATAAATAAGTTTAGATATATACACACATACGAAAACACAAACATGCTTACACATATACATTCACTCACTCACACACACACACATATATGTACTTTTATGTCCACACACATATTTTGTGTGTGTGTGTGTGTGTAATAAGTAATAGTTACCTGTTAGTTCAAAGATGGTTGTGTTAAATGCCACAGCATAATCACATACAACCTTTTCAAGGTCTCTTCGTTGCGACTTCACCAAAATTTTCTGCCAACAGACAGTAACCTCCATGATATATTTGTCTTTTATAATCCTCCGAGGTTCATAAATCTTGGTAAGGAATGAAGATGTGAGTCCAACAGTGACAGTTGTATTTTCCGAGAGGTTATCTCGCCAAAAGTAAAAGCAACATTGGTACTCGGTTGAGGGGATTACTGAGCAATTCAGCATAGAATAGAAAGTTACCAAGGATCCAAGAATTGCAGGCGATGGGCTGACAGTGAGAGACACACGGCACAGATCTGAAATTTAAATTTTCATCTTCAAAAAGTTTATATGCAGACCTGACCTCTTTCATGCAAATAGCAGAAAGTAGGTCACTCCAACGTTAAAAGCTTCAGTTAAAAAAAAAAAAAAAAAAAAAAATGAATTCTAGAAAATATGAATAACATTCTAAAAAGAAATGTTAGAATTTCCACTTAAAATCTATTATTGTAAAGTCAGTCAATAAGGCTAACTTAAAAAATGAATAATGAGGTGATGTTGACATCACCTTATGTGCATTGTGGTCCAGTGGATATCGTCTCTGAACGAGAAATCGGAGAGCCAAGTTCGAATTCCAGTTGAATTCGTTGCAATCATATACGTGCAAATACCCTTGGGAAAGGTATTAATCCGTCTCTTCCTTCCATTTATGAGTCAAATGACAGGACAGATCGGCTTCTATAGCCTTGGTTGGCAACCAGTCTACCGCAGAAAGCAATGGCAACCTACTACAGGATAATCTTCTGCCCAGTCAGTCAAGTCTCTTTGTATTATGTATGGCACTTAACTGACTGACATTCAAAGAATTGGATCAGTTTAAACACAAAAGGAACAGCTTATTTCAGGCAACAATATATTACTGAAAATGCTAAATTTGCAGCATTTACAGAAATAAATTTCCATAAAAAAAAAAAAAAAAGGAAGTTAATAAATAATATTTGTCTATACTTCTGATATGAGGTGTTTACATTATTCAGACTATTGTCCTCATTTGCCATGTTTACAATGTTTCGGCTGTTGTATGCTCCAGCCTTCTTCAGGTGCTAGGAATTTCAAACAGAACCATTTATTACAGTCACTGTCATCGGGGACATGTGACCCAGTGAATATAAACGTTGGTTAATTTCAGTGACTTGACCCAAAGATTTGGGAGTTCAGTACCAGGCTACAGTAGTGGTGAACAAATAACTTAGAAGAGAAATAGAGAACTACATGGCTATAAGAAGTGGCATTGCACATGGAATGAGAATGATATCCCCCAGTGATTGTAATAAAGGGTTCAATTTGAAATTCCTAGCACCTGAAGAAGGCCGAATCTTACGGTCAACATGTAAATATGGCAGTAAAGATGAGGACAATAGTCCGAATAATGTAAATAGTGTAAATAAATAATAGATAAAATAATAAAATTACCTGTAAAGATACTGTACCATTAGAAATCACAAGAAAAGATTCACGAGAAGAAGAAAAAAAAAAGAGATTCACGAGAAGAAGAAAAAAAAAGAGATTCACGAGAAGAAGAAAAAAAAAGAGATTCACGAGAAGAAGAAAAAAAAGAGATTCACGAGAAGAAGAAAAAAAAGAGATTCACGAGAAGAAGAAAAAAAAAGAGATTCACGAGAAGAAGAAAAAAAAGAGATTCACGAGAAGAAGAAAAAAAAAGAGATTCACGAGAAGAAGAAAAAAAAAGAGATTCACGAGAAGAAGAAAAAAAAGAGATTCACGAGAAGAAGAAAAAAAAGAGATTCACGAGAAGAAGAAAAAAAAAGAGATTCTTACGAGAAGAAGAAAAAAAAAGAGATTCACGAGAAGAAGAAAAAAAAAAGAGATTCACGAGAAGAAGAAAAAAAAGAGATTCACGAGAAGAAGAAAAAAAAGAGATTCACGAGAAGAAGAAGAAAAAAAGAGATTCACGAGAAGAAGAAGAAGAAAAGAGATTCACAAGAAGAAGAAAAAAAAATCTATCCTACACTATAAATCTCCCATTCGTTCCTTAACGTTGCTGTGGCCCGGGGCTTGGTTCTGCTCTGGAATCCTGGCTTCAATCATTTTCTCACTGCTATAACGTAGCTTCTATTGCACTTTTCACTTGTGGACCTCTCTATTGGCTTCTTACTTCTCACTGATATTTGTTCTTCAAAAATTTAAATGTAATGTCAATCATCATCTTTTGTCTTCTTAATTCTTGTTCTTTTATTGTCCTCTCTCCTTGATAGTGTATTTTTCTCATATTCTCTAACACTCAGTAAACCCTTTCACCTTAGTGGCTTTATTGCCTTGCTTGGGTTGAAATGATAAAAAAAGTAAAAGCAATTCTTTTGGCTTGGCATCTGGAGTAACAAGACACAGAGATCCAAAGGCAAATTGGCATGGTGTAGGAAGCATTCCAGAAGTTGAGTAAAGTTTTAAGAAACCGGACAATTACGCTAGAAACTAAGAAGAGAGTACTGGATTGCTATGTGATGTCAGTTCTTCAATATGGCAGTGAATGCTGAACAATATCATCAAAGATGAAGGAAAGACTCGAAGCAACTGAAATGTGGTTCTACAGAAGGATGCTGCAGATATCATAGGTCGAGCATGTGAGCAATGATGAGGTTTTGGAAATGATGGAAAAGAAAAGGAAATTAATACTGAGCATCAGGAAAAAACAACTGAAGTTCCTAGGACATGCAATGAGGAAGAAAGGCTTGGAGAACCTGATACTAACAGGTCAGATAGAGGGGAAAAGAGACAGGGAAAAGCAGTGGATAACATATTTGAAGAACCTAATCAGGTGGATGATGGAACGAGGATTGCGTGGTGTAACAGGAGAAGGCGTGCTAAGAGCCACCACGGATAGGGAGATGTGGAAAGCCATGGTCGCCTACGTCCTGAAGGGACAAGGCACATAAAAGAAGATCTGGAGTAAATTTTTTGAAAACATTGGACCAGAACTCCTATCTATTCACTCATCATTGTGGGAACCCCAACGTGGAGTAAAGGTTAGCAAGCTTGTCTTGTCAGAACATGTTACAACTGAGTAGTGAGTTCGATCCTCACTGGGTGCCACATACTTCTGGCCTTGTGCCACATCTAAACAGCACTTCACTCATCATTGTCTATCTTGCCTACTTAGTGTAAATGGAACTTCCTGTCCCCTAGTCAATAATATAAAGATCAATAAGAGAAATATAAAAAACGTCTATAGCATTTTCGTCATTAATATCATTATCCAAGCACACAGCCCTCATACAAAGGAACGCTCAAAGATATTTTTAACCTGTTCAAGTGAAATGATTTTGTAAACATCAAATTGAAATCTTAGAACAAGATAATCTAAGCATTTAATTCCAATAAAAAGTCAACACTTCAATCACCGGACGATTAGATATCCTGTTTGTTTGGTCAAAGGTAAGTTAATTCAACGATTATTGCACAAAGTCGATTTGATAAAAAGAAAGAGTAAAAGACAATGTGATTAGGTTCATCAAATCTGCACTCAGATCTGTTCTTAGTAAAGAGATACTCTGATGTTATATTAGACTGTAGCCAAGATTATTGTCAGGGCAGGAGAAAGAGGTTCAGAGGATGGTGAGGAAAAAAGAGGCCAAGGAGTAGCTGGATGCCATTAGAACCAAATTCGGCAGACCTGAAGCAGACTACCACCACGTTTAATTACGTTGTTTTTCATTTTCTTTTTTCAGCACAGTTCTATCGAATGTTACTTAAACTTTCCAATTATCAAAAAAAATTAGAAAATTTACAATATTTAAACAAATTGTTTGAGTGGGGGACAGTTTCTCATACAACATTAAAATTGATCCTCCATTTTCAATCCACTATAAGGTTGTATGATAAACTGGTCCCCCACCCCAAAATTGTTTAAATATTGAAATTTTTGCAAATTTTTTTTCGTCATTTCATAAAGTTTAAGGTGTAAAAGATAATATTGCACTGAAAAAAAAAAAAAAAAAAAAAAAAAAAATCCCCAAAATTTGATAATGAACACATTTTACAGGTGGCAGTAATGTCGTACAGGAGACTGGTTTCAGAATGGAGGCTCGATTTATTATAACGTATGAGAAACTGATCCCCCCCACCCAGAAAATGTTTAAATATTGAAATTTAAAAAAAAATTTTGTCAATCGTAAAGCTAAGGGGGTAATCGATAGACTGCGCTGAAAAAAAAAAAAAAATAATTAAATGTTTGCTTCAGGTCCACCCCAAATTCATTAATTTGTTGGCAAACTTAAATCTTCATAACCGCAAAAAATAAAATAATAAATAAATAAATAACAACAGAGTGTTAAAAAAAAATAAAATAAAATAAAAAAATAAAAGGATTAGTTCGCCATTAACATCACCCCTATTATTTTAACTACCTCCACTCCTCGGCAATTTTCACTGTTTTAAAAACTGATGATTAGAACCATAAAAACAAAGTGAATTTATAAAGTTTCTTTGTTCTTGAGAAATGACAACAAAAATAATAAAACACTATTTATTACATTGTTTGTTAGAAACGTAGTCAAAACATCAACTAATTACCAATTGGTTCACATATTTTAATAATTTAGTAAATGTTTATAAATTTATGAATAATAAATTATTTTCACATTAATTTCTCTAGAAATTGGTCAATGATAAATATTGCATTATTTTATTGAATTAAAAAATATTAGTAATTGATTGTAATTTCCAATTTATTCTGATTTTGTTTTTCTTTTTTTGATTTCCGATACAAAGGAAATATTTTCTAAAATTTTGAAAGATTAAAAATAAAATCAAAATTTATGAACGAGGATTATTTTTAATAAATTGAACAAACCACTTATGGTCTTGCCAATGGTTTAGGAATTTTGCTTAAACGGTCTTTGTTATAAAAAATACAACCTAGAAATTTTATAAGTTATCTTTAATAGGATTTTGTTAATTTTTATTGTATGAAATTTTGGCAAGCCTGGATAAACGTGCCAACAATAAAGACAGTGTCAAAAGGATGGTTTTTCACATAAAAGCACCTTTTTTTTAACGACCTTTACTCGGCATTGTTTATTGCTTTCAAAAGCGATGATTAGAATTGTAATAAAACTTAAACATATGAAAGTGGATTTATACATTTTTGTTGTTCTTGAAAAATTAACAACAAAAATAATAAACACTATTAGATTGTTTATTTAGAATGGTTGGCAAAATATCAGCTAATTGCAAATGAATTCAAACTTTATAAAATTGTAAACAAGGATTTATAGCTGGTTGACATATTTTAATAATTTAGGAAATGCTTATAAATTTATGAATATTATTTTCACATTTTAATTTCTTTAGAAATTTGTAATGTAAATGATAAATCTTGCATTGTATTAATAATTTTAAGTTTTAGAATGTTGTAAATAATTCTTGTAAATAAACAATCTTAGTAGTGTTCAATATTTTTGTTGTAAATTGTCAAGAACCAAAAAAAGGTATAAATTTGATTTTATCTTGGGTCTAGGTTTTATTCCAATCATCACATTTTAAAACCATAAACTTTGCCGAAGATTGGAGGTAGTGAAAAGTGATGTGATGGGGGGGGGAGTCCTTTTTGACGACATGTCTTATTGAGGGCATGTTTATCCATGTTTGCTGAAAGTTTAGATATTAAGTATTTTACTGTAGATGTTTTACTGAGGTGAGTTTTTTTTTAGATATTATCCGAACAGTAACCAAGAAATAACACTTTGCAGGTAGAAAGACGACAACCAGGCTGATGGAATATTAAGTGGGGAAGGCTGTAAACACTTATTTGCATTTTATTGTATTATTTAAAAGGTTATCAAAACATCAACTAATTGGCAATTGATTTGAACTTTATAAAAATGTTAGCAAGGTGGTAATGCCACTGATGTGCAGGGGGCTACATAAGAGTGAAAAGATTGGAAAAAAGAAAGCCGGAAACCACATCCTGAACAGGGAATAAGGGTTGAGCCTCTACACCTGTACAATAGACATGGGTGGAGTGTGAACTGGGCGATAGTTTAGTCTATCTACTCCAGAGTTGGTTCATATTGTAGAGGACACAATGTCCTCTCTTATTTAATTTAACGAGTCAATAACACAGGAAATAAGGAAAACACGAAAAGGCGAAAGTAACCAGAACAACAATATATTAACAAAGGTTGATGTGCGTTGTGGTACAGTGGATATCGGCTCGGAACGAGAAACTGGGGAGCCGAGTTCGAATTCCAGTTGAATCCATTGTATTCACTTACGCGCAAATACCCTTGGGAAAGGTATTAATCCGTCTCTTCCTTCCAGTTAAAGGTTAAATAACAGGACAGATTGGGTTCTATAGCCTTGGTCGGCAACCAGTCTACCGCAGAAAGCAATGGCAACCTACTGCAGGATAATCTTCTGCCCAGTCAGTCATGTCTCTTTCGAGACATGATCGCTCAAGCATATATCACGTATGGCACTTAACTGACTGACAGAGTTGGAAGCATGCAAATCAAATAAGGAAAGAAAAGTTCTTTCCCTTTGTCTGGCGAGGAACGTAAATGTTCGATAGAAGAGTAAATTGAATAAAGTTCAGTTTGAATAAAGTTAATGTACATACTGTTAATGTCTGTTTCCAATTGGAGTTTTTTTAGTGTTGTGCGTGCATGCTGGTGAGAAATAAAAATTTGCGCCACTAATTGCTACCCGCAATTAGTGCGCGTATGCATGTGTGAGTTAGGTAATAAACATGTCTGCTCTTGCCCTGGAGAGAATCCTAACTCCCTAACATGTGATGCTCCTGACTTTTATTTGGCATGCTGGAACGCGGGAAACTAAGGTTATCACGTGAATGCTGAAGACCCTGTGTGTGTGTGTGTGTGTGTGTGTGTGTGTGTGTGAAAATGTATCAAATCCTACAATATATTTTCATAAATTACTAAATACTTATAAATTTACAAAAAGAAAATTGTTTTCATATTCATTTCATTATAGATTGGTAAATGATAATAATATTGCATTGCATTTTTTTTTTAGAATGTTGTAAGTATAAAATTATTCTTGTAAAGACTACAAAAGATAAGAGTTGTGACAGCCATGATTGTCAATGTTCTGAAGTAATGTGACACAGAGGGAGAGAGGAAATTGAAACAAACATTGGTTATCATTTATAACACTGAAAATGTAGGAACACTAAATCTGAAATTTTAAAATTTATGGCATCTGATGTGTCTAAACACATCTCAGCCAATCACATTCACGAAATGTTGGAAGAATCTGGACAATTTTATTGTGGAAAACTCAGTAATCAGTGCACTTTCTATACATTTTTTGCCAATAAACAATATGAGCATTAGGAAACAAAACAGAATCAACTGAACTGTGCATCTAGACATATCAGATGGCAGCAATTTTAAAACTTAAAATTTAGCCTTAATCTTCAGTGCATAATTATATATATATATATATATATATATCTGAATAAATATAGTTTTAAGGTGTGCTACATTTATAGGATAAAGTGTTTAATATCAGAGAGAGCGTATATAAATATAAAAGAGTGAACATTGAAGTCAACACTCGGGTGACAGATTGTTTCATGCAATCATCAGGCCACATGAGTTGAGTTTTTCCTTGGTTATTTATATCTAGATTAACTCAAATAAATAAATAAAAAAAAATAATAATCAAGCCACTCCCACCAAAATACCTCTTAGAAGGATTACCCACAATGCTCCACTGACATGTATATATAAATAGGCGAGAAAAAACAACACATGTAGCCTGATGATGGCACTTAGCATGAAACAGTCTGTTGCCCCCGAGTGTTGACTTCAATGTTCACTCATATATATATATATATATATATATATATATATATATACACACATACACACAGCTAGAATGGAGTCTCAAGTCTTGAATGACAACCTATCTAGAAATTGTGTTGATAAAAAAAATGCAGTGTACTTGGACTACGGTGAGTGTCTGTGTTGGGCATCAAGAAAAATAAGATTATCTGAATTGTTACAACCTTCATTATGACAAATCCCTCGTCAGGCAGGACCCACCTTGCTTTTTACATGATTAATCCCGGTTATTTCTCAATAAAACAAAAACATGGCTATGTGTATGTCTGTATGAAAACTTAATTGAAGAAACGTTGGTTTTTCAGGTTTTTATTGGTTTAATTTCAACATTCAAGCAAATTATAATTACCACAATAAAATTCTAAGTCAGAATTACCACTATAAAAGTGGCCATGCCAATAATGAATAAATTCCTGTGTTTGACAGGCTGAGACTTGTCGATACCACCTGAAATGACAGTGGTGACAAAGCACAATGCAACTTTTCATGATTCGACTATCAAGAGCAACTCAGTAAGTAATTCACACAAGCCACCCATACAAACATAAGACAATTAAATACAGTTTATTCAGCCAAACATTCACTTTCTATCTTTACAGACCCATTTTTTGCGTCCATTTTCTTCCAGACATTCACATTTCTCATAAATTCTCATTAAACCTGTTTATTCCAAAGAAAAACAAAAGTCATCTGTGCTCATTTTGACTTTGTAAAAATTTAAGTCATTCTTAAAACAGTCTTGTCGGATTGAGACGTTCACATGGATGTCATGTGTGGTGCCAAATATATTTTTTTATAATCATATCGCCCCAAGCAAGGCTTTTTTACTGCCACTGTTTTGCAGGGGGTCACATAGGAGGAAAGTTATGAGAAAGACTGACAGGTTATAGGGAGTGTCAGGAAGTGGGTAAGAGAAGGATGAGAATACTGATGAGAGTGGAGTGGACAGAGAAAGGAGCATGAGAGAGAGGATGCAGGTTAGTGAGATAAGAGATGACTATTGACTTTACATTTAAATTCTTGGAATTGTAGCTGTCAGGAAAGCAAGTAAATGGAAAGGAATTCTGCAGGCAGGAAGTGCGAGAAAAGAAGCTGTTGGAGTAGAATTTGCATTTTATTGATTTCACAGTAAACATGTTCAGAAATGACTAAACTGTAAACAACCGCCTTCTCAGAGTGATTCTTGCATGTAGCATTCAGCAAATAAAGCCTGTAGGTCTTAGAGAGGACCACTCTACTTCAAATCTCATGGTTGGCTGCTACAGAATCACAATAAAAGAATCACAATAAAAGACCTTTACAACTGCAGTGAATATCAACTCAGAATGACAAATCAGGTTGCCGTGCTCGAATTCCTTGAATTCACTTACGCACAAATACCCTTGGGAAATGTATTAATCTGTCTCTTCCCTCCAGTTATGGGTTAAATAACAGGACAGATTGGGTTCTATAGCCTTGACTGGCAACCAATCTACCGCAGAAAGCAATGGCAACCTACTGCAGGATAATATTCTGCCCAGTCAGTGATGTCTCTTTCGAGACATGATCGCCCAAAGCGTATATCACGTATGACACTTAACTGACTGACCGAATATAATAGTTGGAATCATGATTAAGGCTTCTACTGGGCATAAAGTGGGGGATCAATGGCTAATCCTTAAAGTTACAATTTTTTTTTTTTCCAAATCAAATGATTGAAACAAATATTAGATTTTTTAAAGAGATTTTTATAGTGTCTTAATTTCTCTTGTCGGAGTCCATCAAATTCACAAATTGAATTGGGATGTAAATGTTCTTATTTTCTTGGTTTAAAAACGTAAAATCTCATCTAAGGATGTAATCTTTTTTTTTCTCCACAGATTAATTTTAGGCTATCTTTCAAATAAAATCATAACTTAACATTAAAGACATTCAAAATGTGTTTTTAGACCCCCCCCCCCCCCATTTTTTTTTCTCGAAAGTCTTTGGAGTAGCTATGGGCTTTCTCTCTTTCGGTAATAGTACAAAATAGTGGACATAATTTGCAAGTTCAAAAATGTAAGTAGAAAATTTACTAGAACTTAACTTTTTGAAGAAAATAACTTCATTGCAGAAGAAAAAAACTTGTCAAGATTGTTGCTACAATATGTCCTTGGTATTCAAGGATTGTCCTGATGTATGTATTTGGAGATATCCTAAAACTAGCTGCAGGAAAAAAATTTATAATGGAAACATTGTTTTCAATATGCTCAAGAAATCCTCTATTTTTAATAAAGACTGGTGTATGTGTGTGTGTGTGTGTGTGGGTGTGTGTGTGTGTGTATATATATATATTTCCCTCCTGTCACACTCATGAAGAGAGAGACAATAGTGAAGCAATGTTGGCTCAGTTCATTTTCTTTACTACCAGATATTAGACTTTAATACTAGTTATGAAAGCTCTTGCCACATGTTTGCTCTTTAAAAGTGCCTTATTTTATAATAATTATGTTATTGAGTAGAGAAGAAATTATATATATATATATATAGTTATAATAAAGACCATTGTGTATTTGTGTATATATATATAAAATTAAGTTCATTGGAGCAGAAGCCGTGAAAGTATTTATAGAAGAGGCACAGGGAAGCCACGTCACGCCGGTGAGAGAGTGACTGCAGCCAGTCAGCCAAGTCGGTATCGATCACATTACAGATTCTCCATTGTATTTTGTCAAGAACCCCAATGAGAATAGCAGGGGCGCCCGACCAGATGTGCCAGGAGTATTCAATACACGGGAAGACACCTCCTAACACTAACTCGCATCCATTCTCTCAAACACTCTTCTTATGTACCTCCTTACTCGTCTATCACCCTCCTTCTGAGATTTCCTATATCTAATCGCTCTCTCAGCACCTTCCCCTATGTAACCCCCTGCGTTATAGTGGCAGTTGAATGCCTTGCTTGGGGTGAAATGAAAAAAAAAAAAAAATCCTCTCAAATATTTTGCTGTCATTTTTGACGGCAGGGGTACACTCATGTCACAATAATAGCTGGCTTGAACTCTCAACTCAAGTGTTCTCAGAAAAAGACTCAACAAATATTTAAAAGAAAGAAATATATATTCAGATGTATATTTCTGAAAAAATAAATAAATAAATAAAATAAAATAAAATAAAATAAATATAAAAAAAATAAAATATTGAAACTATATTAAAAACAATAAACGATATAAATTTCAACTCACCATTTTGCATTTGCAAATTACAGCCATGATTCTAGACTTACCGCCATTTTTTTTTCAGAAGTAAACTAGCCAATCTAAGTCATGCTCTAAAACAAATGTAATGATTAAGATTAATTTTTTACATTTTAGACAAAAGACAAAAATTATGATGAAACATAATATTAAGTTGGCAGAAAAAGATACTATTTCATAGTTTTATTATTTTACACAGTGTTGCTAGTTTTGAAATATATATATAGCAATCAATGAGTCTGTGTGTGACTGTTCCCTATGCACGCCTACATTTCTTAAGCTACGCCATTCAAACTTTCTAGGGACACATATCTACAGGGAAGCCAGGTCGACACATACTTTTTGAGTTTAAATTCAGTAATTTCACCTTTCACACTTTTTGGCCAATAGAGCCGATTATTTACATTTGCTCCATAAAACATCTAAGATGGTTGCTAAATTAAGTCACAGAAATCAAATCACATGTCAAACGCAACTAAAATATTTTTTTATTAAAAAAAAAAAGAAAAAAAAAGAGCCTTATATTTAATTTTTATTCCGATGTTTTAAAAATTCATTTGGTCAAAAAAAAAAAAAAAAAAAAAAAAAAAATTAATATTTTTCCCCCTAATTTTCAAACAAAAGAAATTTTTTAAGTGTTTTTTCAAACAAAAACAAAAAAAACAAAAACGTGCCAATGGTTAATTTAATTATTTAAGTCATTTTTTTCTTTTCAGATTTAATATCTCATACTTCAGAAAATAAAATTAAAAAAAAAAAACAATAAAGCTTTTTTTGTTAAGTATTTCATGCAGGAAATCAACTGTCTGTAATTCGTGTGGCATTAATGTAACTTTTCCTCTAAAATTAAATGTCTACATTTTTAAATATTCTTCAAAAATTTCTGAACTGAGAGCGTAATAGTTTTTATATTTCTAATTTCAGTAAAACAATAATTTTTATTTTTATGCTAAATTCATTTAGTCAACAAAAAATGTAAATATCCCCCCCCCCCGCCCCGTAATTTTGAAACGAAAACAAACACAATGTTGTTTACGATGTCACACAAAACATCGAATCACATTTATGCAAAACAAAAGAAAAAAGTTTTTTTTTTCTCCTATTACTAAAATGTTCTGAGTTGCACGGGCAACACCGGGTATGATGCTAAAAATAAAAATGCGGGCAATTCTTCTTTATGTGCCTTGTCACTTCTTCATGTAGCTCTTAATAAACAAACTGCTGTTCTGCTACCCATTTAATCAAAATCATTATGTCATGTGTTTTCTCTGACTGTTGCTCTGTCATGTGAGTATCAGATTCTCCAAGCCTTCCTTCTTCATTACATGTCCCAGAAATCTCAACTGTCTCTTCCTGATGTTAAGTAGTAGTTTTCTTTTTGTTGTCATTTTCTTCAAAACTTTGTTGTTGCTCACATGTCCAGTCCATGTTATCCTCAGCATCCTTCTGTAGAACTACATTTCTGTTGCTTCAAGTTTCCTCTTCAGCTTTGAGGATTGTGCGACAGCAGAAACTGTCTACGCTATCAGCCAGACATTTAGGCAGAGAATCATAAACTTTGGTTTTTAAAAATTTTGAATGAAAACAAAACCCTTGAAGATGGTTGTCGCAAACATCTTTCTGCAATTTTTAGACTATTTAACAATTTGACATTTGATTGAAATTGGAAAATAAAAAAAACTCGAAAAATAGGTGCTGAACAAAAAATAATAAAGACATCTATTGTTACAAAGTCTAATTTTTGTTATGCTTCTTTTTTTGCTCAACAGAAATATTGTGCCTTTCTTGATAATATTTTTTTCTTTTTTGTATTTTAACATGTGACAAAAGATATATTCTGTCCAACAGCCCATAACATTCTGTGCAATGATGGGACCAGAACTGGAGCAAGCAAAACGCTTCCCCGAACCAAAAAATTGCATCAAGAAAGAAGGTTGGGATTTTTTAGTATTAGTGAATGGAATCATCCGCTACAAATTTTTGAGTACTATCAAAAACATCACAAGACAGGGCTAAATAGGGTCGTCACAAAACAAAATCCCAGCCTCTCTAATCCCAAAAGTGGCCAAAATCCTAGTTTCAGAAACAAATTTAAGATTGAAAAATTCAATGTATCTTTAAAATTTTAATGTCAAATTGAGATATTATAATACTAATTTTATAATCATAATGATAATTCAATATATACAGTACGCACATATACAAAGATATTTCGCAAATGAAAACTAAGACACAAACTTAAAAACACGCACACACACACCCTTAAAAAGGCTTTATTCACAAAGTTGGGTCTTATGGGACACTAGCTAACATTTCCCATGAAAAATATTGATTGGAATCTATGAGAGTAGCATTATTAGAAAATGCCTTTTTATAGTTTGGATCGATTTACTTTAACTATGAAATCTGAAAGGCTGTTGCAAACAGAGAGGACCCATAAAGTCATGAAGTACCTGACAGAGATAGATACTTTTTTTTCATGATACAAGTTTGAATGTATATGTACTGGATAATGTCTCAACTTGACATTTAAAATTTGAATTCAATTTTCTTTTTATGAAACTAGGATTTTGTTTCGTTATTTTTTAGATGAAAGAGCCTGGGTTTTTTTTTGTCATGGATTGACAAACAAGTCAAGCAGAGAACTAAAGAAATCTTTTATGCCCAACATTAGTCAATCAAAAACGAATAATGCTTCTCCATGTTCGCATTGCTTAGCAGTGACAACAGAAAAATGAACAAACTGATTTCCACAGAACCCTTTCTATGACAGACATACATTTTTTTGTCAACCTGGCAGACCTGAAGGAGACTACCACCACCTTTAAATTTGCTGTTTTTATTTTTTTTTACTTTTTTCTGTGCAATCTTATCGATTACATTCTAAACTTTCCAATTGACAAGAAAAATTGGAAAAAAGTTCAATACTTTAACAATTTGGGGGGGGGGGGGCTCATTTTTTCATATAATGTTATCATAAATCGATCCTCCATTTTGGAACCACTCACCGGTACGACATAATCAACCAATTTACAGGTGGTGGTAATCTTTTTTTTTTGTTTTTTTTCAGTGCAATCGGATTGATTAAACCCTAAACTAAAAAATTCAACATTTAAACAATTTTTTTTTGGTGGGGGGGGGCTCAGTTATTCATACAACCTTATAGTAAATCGATCCTGTGCAATTAACTTTTTTGCTTGTGCGTATTCAACAACTGAATCCTTTGCAAAATATTTTAATAAAGCCATTCTTGGAGTTTGAGGAAGATGCCATTGTAAGAACTAAAAACTTGAAAAAGATAAAAACAAGAGCAACAACTCATCCCAAAACAAAACAACCCCAACATGTGTGATTCCAAAATGGAGGATCGATTTACTATAACATTGTATGAGAAACTGAGACCCTCCCATGTTTAAATATTTAAATTTTTCCAATTTTTTTTTTTTTTGATAATTGGGAACTTTATGTAATAATCAATAAGACTGCGCTGAAAAAAGTAAAAAAAAAAAAAAAGAAAAACAACAAATTTAAAGGTGGTGGCAGTCTCGTTCAGGTCCACCGTCAACCCTTCTAGACTAGAGAGACATCGGACAAAGATAGCAGCTGAAAACTAAAGATTTCATTGATTCCATGACTCAGTATTGTAGTGAATAAGTAATTAAGAATTAAAATCCACCTTCACTTTTATAAAAATTCACAATGACATGTGAAATCCTGGTTTTTCCCAAATAGAAAAAGGGTTGACCATATGCTTAAAGAAAAAGTTGAAACCAGATTTCACAAGTAGGTGTTAAATTGATTTTTGACCAATGGGAGCGACTTGCATGATTTGAGGACTTCATGAGTCAGTGTAAAATTCAGAAAGGACTATATAAATTCAGAAAGGACTATATAAATGACCTGGCATCAGTCAAGTCATTGAGGGATGGAAGCAACAAAGACTACAAACTAAAATGTAACACGTGTCCTCTTTCCTGATTCCTTTTACTTTTCCATCTAAAGATATTCCGACTGAATACGTACATACATACATACATATGTACACATATACTCTTTCAACAATTACTACTATGAACATTTTCTACAAATTTTGATACCCTTAACTTCTTAATAATAACCTAATGTTTCTAATTACACATTAACTTCTACAACTCGTGTTATTCTTTCCTTTTAATAAATTTCTATTTTAAAATGAAAAACATATTTTATTCTTCCACCATTCCACACATTCCAACCTGCCGACAACCAACCTTCTGACAATTCTAATTATCATTCTGGATAAAATTTGTAAGCTGTAGGGAGTTGGATTAAGTCTGACACAAGGCTGAATCAAGTAAACATTAACCTGCACCCCAACAGCTACAATGTCAATCAATACGATCACAACCAGAATAAATTCATTTAATAATTATTCACAAAAATGCCTAATGAATTTTATTTTAATGAATAAACATTATTTTGGTGCGATTGCCATTTTCAGGGTACACTAGCAATTGAATTAAATTTCCTAAACAATGCCAAAATTAATATCAAGCTATAAAATCCCAACCCTAATCTCACTATAGGAAATTCATTAATTTAAATAAAAAGTTAAGTGTGCCCAGTAAATGGTAGGTGAACCATTAAAACTGTGTTATATTACCTTGAAGTTGATGGGTAAAAAATAAATTAAATTTTGCACCAAACAAATATTTGTGTGAATAATGTAAATGGTTATTAGTATGAAAAGTGACATTGGCAAATTAAATTCAAATTCCAGCCAAGGCTGTTACATTAACTTTTTGTTTGCACACTCTTGGGGAAAAGCATGAATCTACCTACTCCAGGCTTTCTAGCTTTGGTTGGCAACCAGTCTAGGAAAAAAAAAGTACAACGGAATTCAAAACCAATTGAGTATGGGGTTACTCTCTACTCCATTAAAAAAACATAAAATAAAATAGAAGTATTTGCTACTGAAACTATGGCACCATTCAGGGCCGGTACATAGACCTTGATGGGGGATGGATGATTAGGGGCCCAGGGTAGTGCTTTCCGGCCCTCACTATCTTAACATTTGTCGATTTCTACTTACATTTCTATACTTTAAAAATTAAAAAGCACAACTGACTTAAAAACTGAAAGATTTTCGAATTTTGACGTAATTCTTTTTCGTCCAATCCAAATACATGAATTGGTCTCAAAAAAGAAAATATTCACTAATTTTATCCATAATGTTCATGAATGTATTAATATTCAGCTCAAAAAAAAATCTCTGATGTTAAAAAATTGCCTGAAAATTTAATATACATAAAATTTCAGCTCACTTCTGCCCAACTATTCGGGGGGGGGGACTCGAGGGTGTGTAATAGTTACTTAATAGTAATTTGAATTGAGTAGTGATTTCGATCCTCACTGGGTGTCGAATACTTTCGACCTTGTGACACATTTAAGCTGCGCTTAGAAAATCGCCACTTCTGCCCAACTATTCGGGAGTTTGAGACCACATCTATTGTCATTACTCATTATTAATATGAAAAATTATTTTTCATCAACTGGAAATGGGTCCTTTGCAACAAATTTCACCTAACCTAAATAAAAATACACTTCTCTCAAAAAGATTTGTATAAAATAAAAATAAAACAAAGAAAAAAACAACCTAGAGCCTATTCATTTACTAACAAAAGGTTAACATTTTTCAAAATATAAGTTTTTTTTATTTTATTTATTTATTTTTTTTTAATTGTTAAATTAGGACATTTTACAATTTTTCTAGTTGAATTGTTTACCTATATTACTTTACAATTCATTATTGTACATAATTAGGTTACAACTAGAATTTGTATTTTATGGATACTACCTTATGAAAATTGACAGAGTGGAGGGTTTGTTTTTTTTTGGGGGGGGGGGGGTTATCATAGATTCGGGGTGGGGCAAGAGATCCCAGCACCAACACCTTGCAGGGTGAGACAGTGGACCTTTATTACTCTCCAAAGAAGTTTACTTACAAGGTTAACAATTTAACCTACACATTCAGCTACGGAGCGAGGTTACCACCCAAAACAAAATAAAACGCCAAGAGATTAATTGATTAGTAAAATTAATATTTACCGCATGAATAAAAAATAGTTCTACCTAAACTTAATGACCTTTTTAGTTTTCGGAAAGGAGAAAACGTGGGAACAGACACTAAACACTAAAGTACACTTAGTCACTATAACACACCAAGACATGTTAAAACAAAATGTAATCCAAGATCATTGAATAAATAAAAATCACATGGGTTTTTAATTTATTTAGATCACAATGTATTGTGTGTATAAGTTGTACTGAATAAAAGCTGATATTTCCTGTGGTAGTTTAAACGAAAATTCATGTAAGTCAGCCTATGTAATGAAATTGAAAGCCTTTTTAAAAATGAAAGTAAAAAAAATGAATGAGATGAGGAGGTAAATAAACCAGAAAAAGTTTAGAAGAATAATACAAAATATGTTACCCGAGAGAAAATGTACCATTAATTACTACAGCCGGATATGTAAGCTCATTTTCGATAAAGTCAAAAGAAATTAAAATTTTTCTTTTAAGTTTAAGTTTTCAAGTAGAATCTTTTTTTTTTTTTTTTTTTGGAAGGTGGGTATGTTTCACTTTTAGTTTTCTATTTTTTGTATTTAAAAAAAAAAAAGTTATAAATTATTTCTATTCACTTTTTAATTAAAATTCTCTCAATTTAAATTAATTCTTAAAAATGAAACATCAACACATGTCTCTTGGGGGCCATCGTGTACTGTTGACTGTTTTTTTGTTTTTTTAGTTTAAAAATAAATACTAAATACCCTTTCATTTTACTGATATTGATTATGGAATTTAGTTTTTCCCGTTTTTTTTTTTTTGTTTTTTTAGCAGATTCATATATCAAGAGATTTTTTTTCTATTTTTCTAATTAATGATTGTTGTAATTTTACTCATTTATTAAACAGACCAGAACTTAAAACAAAAGTAAAGTTTTTAGAAAGTTCACTTTTTTTAAATAATTATTGTCGCATTATTCGATTCATAAATTAAGGTTATAATCAGTTGTTTTTTTTTTGTTTTGCGAACCTACAAAAAAAAAAAATTAAACAAGATTGAGTATATTATTTAATTATTAAATTATCGCATGCCTGATTAAAAAAAAAAAAAAAGTAATGTAAACCTTCACTGCGATGAAAGCAAGATTTTTAAGAAGAATTACTTTTTTTTTAACTCACCTGGTGGTAAAGTAGTTTGGGTCTCTGTTGAAAAGGTAGGGCCACCCATGGCGGGATTCCGAGTTGTTGAATTATTATTAAACACAGTTTTTTGTTTAACTCCGTGCAATAGCGCATTATTTCGACATTGAAAAGCAATGAAAATAATCGAAACCAATAAATTTCTTATATTCATTTTTTTTTAACAAAATACCAGTTGAGTAAATAAACAAAAAGAAAAAAAAAAGAAAAAAAGTTGTTGAAAGTTATTTCATTTTTCGCCTTTCCGAATATTCTGAATTTATGTCAACTGAAAAAAAAATCTTTTTTAACAATAACAGAGACGATAGGCACCACAAATCACGCGCCCTCTGTAACTGGGACTCAAAGTCTATATAAGATTGCTAGAGAAGTCAAGAGATCATTTACGTTTTTTTTTGACATCTACTTGGAATATATATACTGACAATCCTCTGAATGACAAAGTAGAAAAATGCATTTCACATTTATCTTTAAATTTCCACTCCTTTTGACTTCCATATTTCTCTCTAAAAAAAAAAAAAGAGAGACAGGGGTTAAAAAAAACTTATGTACTAAAAAAATGTTTCTATGTCGTTGCCACTTAAGGAAATAACAGTTCATTGTTCGGCATCTTATTTAAACATCAATTGAACTGTTTTAACTACTTTTTGTTGTGTTCCTTTCTTTAGTGAAAAATAGTAGAAGTTTTTTTTTTTTTTTTTTTGTTTTTTTGAGATTCTGATTAACTTTTCGCTAATCAAATCTTGTAATTGTAAGTGTAAAAACATCTACGAATCGGCTGAACCAATAATCACATAACTTGTTTATTTCTAACTCAACAATAGCACATGTTTTTTTAATTTATTCATTTCATTCCTACTGAAGTGTCGAAGTCTTTAAGTAAGCACCATTCACATTCCCAGCATTCCATAAAATAAATATAAAGACAAGTTATCAATAAACTTTGATTGTTTCTGCAGGAATTATTCATTTATTCTTAAAATAAAATAAAATAAAATAAAAGGTAAATTTTGGTTTTAGGTCCCTTAGGCTTTATCCCTTCAGACTTTTCCAAAATAGCCTTATTTCCGTGCAAATTTATATGCTGAATTCCGATCAACAATTAGATATTGAAGAAACCTACCTTTTTGATATTAACGACCAGAAAAAAAAATCGAACTTCTTCTCGCTCTTTTTGTCACCCACAACCATCTAAATCAGAAGGCATTCGCTGCTGAATCACTTTTAGGCGTAGGAAGCTAATTTCGGCCGTTTTACTTCCTTTGGGACCTAAAACAAACAACAACAAAAAAACTAAACTTGTTTCGATTCTGCTCCGTTGCGATTAGGGAGGGGACGCTTTTTTTTTATTTAGGAAACATAATTTCTCAATTTAGCTCGTGAGAGTAGAAAAGGCTCATAGAATGAATCATTTAAATTTTTTAATAAACTAGTTTACTTTTTCCTCACTGTTAGTGTCTGTCGTCTCTCAAATAATCAAGAAAGGGTTTTTATACAAATAATTTAAATCCTATCATCCGACAAAAACACAAAAAAGTAGAATTACGCAAACGCAATCTTCTCACTTTTTTTCTTTTTTTTTTTCAATTGTAGTAGATAGACTAAACTATCGCCCGGTTCACACGCCACCCACGTCTATTGAACAGGTGAAGAGGCTCATCCCTTGTTTCCTGTTAAGGATGCGGTTTCCGGTTTTCACTTTTCCAATCTTCTCACTTTTTTTCTTTCTTTTTTTTCAATTGTAGTAGATAGACTAAACTATCGCCCGGTTCACACTCCACCCACGTCTATTGAACAGGTGAAGAGGCTCATCCCTTGTTTCCTGTTTAGGATGCGGTTTCCGGTTTTCACTTTTCCAATTTTCTCACTTTTTTTTCTTTCTTTTTTTTTCAATTGTAGTAGATAGACTAAACTATCGCCCGGTTCACACTCCACCCACGTCTATTGAACAGGTGTAGAGGCTCATCCCTTGTTTCCTGTTTAGGATGCGGTTTCCGGTTTTCTCTTTTCCAATCTTTTCACTCCTATGTAGCCCCCTGCACATCAGTGGCGTTACCGCCTTGCTCGGGGTGATATGATTAAAAAGAAAAAAAAACGCAAACTCGGATCAGAATCACTGACAACATTTTGAAAAAACAGACCAAGACAAAGTTCCCAATCCATTTTAAAATCTCAATTTTGACCATTAAGAAAAAGAACTGGCCCGTACTGAAAGAAAAAAAAAACGAAGTCAAATTCTAACCAATGAAAGAAAGCGATTTGCAAAACTGAGAGAGAAGTCAACAAGCCGATGTGAAAAAGTCTTTAGCTATGAAAAGAGAATAAAGTCGAATCAAACAGTTGGAAGTGAGATTAAGATACCGCCAAGATGTGAAAAAAATATTTCAAACCACTGACCCGGACATAAGGTCCTGACACACATTCGTTCTCCCTCTCCTTCCTATATTTTCCTTTCTTCGTTTTCACTCACCCGCCGTCAACGAAACAACAACAAGAAGACATTTTTAACTGACTCCAAAGCAATTCAACGCCGATAAATAGATTTCCATCTTATCTTTTATTTCTCACTCACTCAGTTTTTCACCTTAAATTGATCGCCCCTTTTTCTTTTTCACCTTCTTGGCGGACACAAAAAGAAAGAGAACAAGACATGGCCACTTTACAACTACGAACACTTGATTCCTTTAACTCAATACTACACTTTCTCTCTTTGAACATTTACTTAGTAATTTCACTTCTTACAAATTTTAATGTTATTCTGTTCAATTAATTCCACTCATTTTACAAATTAAACACTTTTATTCATTCAACCTTCTGATATCTTTAAATGCGGGGATTGTCGGCTATGTTAGTGAAGTGGCCTTGTACCCGACATGGCCAATCGTCTCTACAGGTTCCAATAAAGTGTGGAGGGCCTCTAAACTTCCTAAATTTTAATAAGCTTATCACACTGCCCGTTTATTTGAAAGCCAAAAGTAAAGAATACTGAAACCTACTTCTTGATTCTCTAATAAATGGTGAGAGAGGATGGTTGGTAATATTTTAGGCACGGCTTTAGACGGGTACTTTCATAAAAAATAGGGAAACTATTGTTTTAGCCTCGGGAATAATTTTTGTTAGGATAGAGTTGACCTTTTTTTAGGCTACGACAACTTGTTATATTGGTTTGTTTTTGTTATCGATTTAGAAAAAAAATGGAGTTTTGTTTTACGGAAACTCTGTCAAAACGATTCCTTATTGTTACAAAGTTTTTGTACTAGTTGTTTTACGGACGAAAACAGACATTTTTGAGGAGGCGTTACAAAAAGATTTTTTCTTAAATAACCAACAATATAGGGAGCGGGTTAATGTTCTTTGATTCGGCCTTGTGTCAAACATAATCGAACTCCCTACAGCTTACAAGTTTTATGCAGAATTATCAGAAAGTTTTCATCAGAAGGTTGTCGGCAGGTTGAAATAAATGGATGTGTAGAAGAGTGGAAGAATAAAATGTACATTTTTCATGTTAAAATAGAAATTTATTAAAAGGAAAGAATAACAAGAATTCGTAGAAATTAATGTTCAATTAGAAAGATGAGGGTATCAAGTGATCGTAGTGATGTTCTTGTAGTCGTAATTAGTTGAAAGGGTTTCTGCGTACGAACGTATGTATGTATGAGCGTTTATTTCGTAGGAATGTCTTTGGGTGGAGAAGAAGAAATAAAAGGAATCAGCACACGAGAAAGAAGGAGAAAGAGGAGAATGTACGACGCGACCTTATGTCCAGGTCGTGGTTGAAGTTTCTTCCGTTACATTTTAGTTGTTTCGTCTCGCTGCTCCCATCTGACTGACTGACTGGCGCTGATCTGAGCAAAGCCTTTTATAGCAATTTAAATTTTCGCACTGGATCGCTAAATCTTCTGGGTCTTGCAATTCGCTCCCACTGGTCAGAAAATCAGTTTAACACCTACTTGCGAAATCCGGTTTCAACTTTTTCTTCAAGCACATGGTCATTCCTTTTTCTATTTGGGAAAAACCAGGATTTCACATGTCATTGTGAATTTTTGTAAAAGTGAAGAAGAGGGTTGATTTTAATTCTTAATTTTCTATCCCACAAATTCTTAATTTAAGATAAATAATTATGCAACTGAAATATTTATTCTTCCGAAATAATCTCATACAAAAGAAAATCTTTGGCAGACCCGAAGGAGACTACCACCACATTTAAATGTGTTATTTTTCATTTATTTTTACCTTTTTTAGTGCAGTCCTATTGGTTATTACATAAAGTTTCTGATTATCAAAAAATAAAATTTGAAAAAATTTCAATATTTAAATAATTTTAGTGGGGGTCTCAGTTTCTCATACAACGTAATAGTAAATCGATCCTCCATTTTGAAATCACTCACGTTCAGGTCGCTTTATTTTGTTTTGTTTTTGTTTTTTTGGACGAGTTGTTACTCTTGTTTTTGTCTTTTACAAGTTTTCTTGTCTTTTGTCTTTTACAAGCTTGACATTTTTAAATCACAGTTATAAAAGCTTAAGCTAAACTCAATCTCCCTGTCCCTAGTGACCCTTAGCACAATTTCATCTGTTATCCCATGAAAATCTCACTCTGCCATTCACCTGCTCAAGCCCGTTAATTATGTTAGGCTTTGCTTTCCCCAGCCTCTCTTCTCTCTATCTGGTCTGTGAGTATCAGATTCTCCAAGCCCTCCTTCCTCATTACACCTCCCAGGGACTTTATCTGTCTTTTCCTGATGTTAAGTATTAGTTTCCTTTTCAGTTCTATCCTCTCCAAAAACCTCATCGTTGCTTACATGTTCGGTCGATGATATCCTCATTATCCTTCTGTAAAACCACATTTCGGTTGCTTCATCTTTGATGATATTGTCCAGCATTCACTGCCATATTGAAGAACAGACATCACATAGCAATCTAGTACTTTCTTCTTTGTTTCTAGCAAAATTTTCCTGTCTCTTAATACTTTACTCAGCTTCTGGAATGCATCCTTGGCCATGATAATTCGCATTCGAATCTCAGTGTAGCACTTTCCGTATCAATGTTATAAAAAGGACCTTTCTTCTAAATTGATAACATATCAATGCTTTTCGATTCTGATAAGTATCGTGGCCTAACAAAGGTCTACAAAAAATTATTTTCTATAAATATTTTCCTATTTTTTATGACTGGACCAGTATATTTAAGTAGTACCAAATAAAAAGGCCTAAAGTCAAAAATAATTGCTCTCACTTGAATGAGATTTGTCAATATTTAATTTATTACTTATTTCATTACTATATATCAATTAAAATACACTGTCAGGGATACTATGCTATGTCTTTGAATATTTGTTTACTAGCAGTATTGCCCGGCGTTGCTCGGGTGTAATGAAAGCTTTAAAACTAATCCATGGTCCTGGAGCTCAGACTCTTTGGACGTTGGCACGAAAGACTAAAAAGCAATAGTTGTTTCCGGTTAAAGCGAAACTGTAGACTGAAAGAAAAATGAATGGATGTAAGTCAAATTTTGATTTCCTGGTATCGATATCAAATAAGTTTGTTTCCGATTACCCGAAGAAGGTCGGAGCGTACTGCGGCCGAATCGTTGTAAATATGGCAACAAAGATGAGGATAACAGTCCGAACAATGTAAATAAGGTCTTTGAACTTTGAATAATTTTTTTTTAATCATTTCACCCCAAGCAAGGCATTCCACTGCCACTATTGTTACATAGGGGAAGGTGATGAGAAAATGTGGTAAGATATAGGAAATGTCAGAAGGAGGGTGATAGACGGGTAAGGATATTGAGGATGAGGGTTGCGTAGATGGGAAGAGTGTTTGAGAGAATGGATGCGAGTTAGTGTGTTAGGAGATGTCTGTTGACATTACATTTAAACTCCTGGAGATTGTAGCTGTCAGGGGGAAAAGTATGTGGAAGGGAATTCCACAGACGGGAAGTGCGAGAAAATAAGCTGTTGGAGTAGAAATTGCGGTTACATTTTATCGGTTTCACTGTAAAAGGGTGGAACCTAGTTGCTAATCTAATATCACGTGCAAATTCGTACCTAGGGGGAACCAATGATCTAAGTCCATCAGAGCAGAAGCCGTGAAAGTGTTTATAGAAGAGACACAAGGAAGCCACGTCGCGCCGGTGAGATAGTGACTGCAGCCGGTCCGCCAAGTCGGTGTCGAACACATTACAGATTCTCCGTTGAATTTTGTCAAGTTAAAGTCAAAACAAATAAGCGAAGTCTCATATCTTGAAACAATTCTGTGTAAAGTTCTATTATTCGGACATTATTACAATATCCATTTTACTGACATGCCTTGACATGCCTCAATTCATTTATCAAGTTCCATGACAGCCAAGTAAAATCTGCTCTTAAAGATTCGTTTGTTTAAATATCTGTTCCATTTTAGTGGTATTTGAGTTTTACAACCTTATCAGGTTGATCTGTAACAAGAGATTTTATTTATAGCAATATACAGATATATAACGTGTACAGTTACACTACCGGCCATAATTATTAGGCAACCTTCTTCTTCTATGTGCCCTGTCCGTTCAGGACGTAGGCGATCATGGTTCTCCACATCTCCCTATCCCTTGTGGCTCTGAGTATGTTTGCTCCTGTTACTCCTGGCAGCCCCCGTTCCGTCATCCACCTGATCAGGCCCTGCAAATATGTTATCCGCTGCCTTCCTCTGTCTCTTTTTCCTTCTATCTGGCCAGTCAGTATCAGTTTCTGCAAGCTCTCCTTCCTCATTGCGTGTCCCAGGAACTTCAGTTGTCTCTTCCTGATGCTCAGTATTAAATTCCTTTTTGTTGCCATTCTTTCCAACACCTCATCGTTGCTTGCATGCTCAGTCCACGATATCCGTAGCATCCTTCTGTAGAACCACATTTCCACTGCTTCCAGTTTTGTCCTCATTTTCGATGATATTGTTCAGCATTCACTGCCGTATTGAAGAACTGACATCACATAGAAACCCAGCACTCTTTTCTTTGTTTCTAGTGAAATTTTCCTGTATGTTAGTACTTTCAGTGTTTTAAAAAAATGATGTATTTCATAGTATTTTTGAGTATTTATTGCCAAATGAATAATTGTAAATGAAAATAGAATGGTTCTTTTGTTAATACTGCACTATAACATGTGCATCAAATGAATTTATAAATATTTAATAATTACCTATATTGCAATTTCATCAATGAAAGAATGAAGAAAATTTAGGGTGATTTGAACGAGTTCATCTTTGCTTCTTTGCCTTGTAAAAATTTTGCAAAGTAATAATAACAAAAGAACCATTCTATTTTCATGTAGAATTATCCACTAAAAATATAAAATACATCATTTCTTTTAAAAACTGGGGTGGCCTAATAATTTACAGTTAGATCAACCAAATGCAGCCGAGAATTCTACTCCTTCAGTTTCTTTTCTCGCACTTCCCTACTGTGGAACTCCCTTCCATATAATTGCTTTCCTGATGGCTACAGGAATTTAAATGCAATGTCAATTCCCATCTCTTATCTACTTGATTCCAGTCCTTTCTACATGTTGTTCTTTTCCTTTCTCTCTACCTTCGCAACTGTCTTCACACCTGTGTTTCCATTCTTCTCTTGCCCTTTCTCCTGTAACTGTTTCGTCTTTCTCTTCACTCTTTTCCTGACTAAACTTTTTACTCTTATGTAATCCCTTGCGCATCAGTGGCGGTACCGCCTTGCTTGGGGTGAAACGATTAAAAAAATGTTGATGAATGACTGTTCTTCAACTTTACCACTAAATTCTTGATCACATTTTTTTAAATTCTCATCCTTTGATATGATAAAAGTTTAACTGCTTCGATTACTTCTTCCTTATTAGAGAAGGTTTTATTGTGTATGAAAAGCTCAAAATGCTTAAATGAGTGACAATTAGTCGAAGAGATATCAAGTGAATAGGGAGGATGAGGCAACATTTCCTACTCCTCGGCTTAACTCTCACAACAGACCTCAAATGGAATGACTATAGAATCCATAGCTAAATCCGCTGCTAAGAAAGTCGGTTCTCTTTGTAGGGCCAGGAAGTTTTTTTTCCACCTGAAACAATCCTGCACATATATAAATCTACCATCCGCCCGTGCATTGAATACTGCTGCCATATCTGTTCGGGTGCATCTGCTATCCACCTGGGTGTCCTTAACAAAATCCAACGGAGAATCTGTAATGTAACAGATCTCGATTTGGCAGCTAAGATACAGTCACTTTCTCACCGGCGCAATGTGGCTTCCCTGTGTCTCTTCTACAAATATTTTCATGACTTCTGCTCCGATGAACTTAGCTCACTGGTGCCCCCTATATATAAATTTACTCGAGGCACAAGATTAGCAACTAGGTCCCACCCTTTTACTGTAAAACCAATAAAATGTAAATGCAAATTCTACTCCATCAGCTTCTTTTCTCGCACTTCCAGCCTGAGGAATCCCCTGCCATTTACTTGCTTTCCGACAGCTATAATCTCCAAGAATTTAAATGTAAAGTCAATAGTTATCGCCAATCTCTCTAACCTGCATCCTCTCACTCATGCTCCTTTCTCCGTCCACTCCACTCACATCAGTATTCTCATCCTTCTCTTACCCACTTCCTGACATCCCCTATAACCTGTCACTCTTTCTCATAACTTTCCTCCTATGTAACCCCCCTGCAAAACAATGACAGTAAAATACCTGGCATGGCGCGATATGATTATAAAAAAAATTCAATACTGTTTTAATGTGGATAGAAAGTGAGGGATCAATTCTACGTTGCAATCAATATATAAACTGATCCCTCACTTTATGGCCACAGCCATTCTTCTCTTACCCACTTCCTGACACCCCCTATAACCTGTCACTCTTTCTCATAACTTTCCTCCTATGTAACATAAAAAATAATATAAAATGCCTTGCTTGGGACAATATGATTATTTAAAAAAAGTAACTTTTGGACAGTTGGTTGAGTTGCGAGAGGCTCTGCGTTGTCGTGCAGCAAAATTCTCATTCTTTGATGTGATAAAGAGTGCGAAAGTTACCTCTTCCTTATTAAAGAAATGTCTCTCCTCTAGGAACCACTGTCTTATAGAATACATCGGTCTTTATCCTATCAGCTGATTTTAAAATCATCAAGAACTCGGTCTTTTGTCAGGATCGTTTCACCTAGTTCTTAAGAGGTCCACTTCATTAGGCTGGCTTTCTTTGCCAAGACAGATAATTGTTGAAGCGATTTCTGTGACACATTGCAGGTGGGTCCTTATCAAGATATCAGCTCACAGCTGATATCGCTACATCTGAGCCAAACTTAAAATTATCTTTGTGTGTTGCATTGATTTACTTTTAAATGGTACGACATTTTCGAGAAAATTAATTGGGAAATGTCAGTCAGCTTAAATGGACATCTAAATAAATATTAACTGATTACTTCCTCTACAGTAGTATTAGAATTAGAACACTAAGTATAAATATGCAACATGACCCTCGGCCAAGCTTTCTAACAACCGGCCAATTATTACTCTGAATTACGCTTCTTGATTTCGTCGGTGGGCACCAAAAATCTATCTAAACTTATTTATAAATGGAACTTTGTCTCTATGTGTATGTCCGTTACCTATAGACTCAGAAACAGCTGAACCGATTTTCTTGAAAATTTACACAGTTGTACTATAAGCGTCTACGAGTGTTCTTAGCTAGGTTTTGTGTTGAGGTACCCCCGATAAATATCGAAAATCGATAATCGAAAAAATCGGGTTATAGAAGGAGTAGTCCGATTTTAATCAAATTTGATACACTCATAGACAAAGACATAAGAAACGATATTCAGAAGTTTCAAGGTTGCAGTTCTTACAATAGTGCAGAAAATCGATAATATTCAGTAATGATCCAGTGTGATAATATAGGTACCCAAATAGAAAAGAAGAGGTGATTTTACCCATAGATGGTTCCGTTTTTCTAAGCAGCATTCTCTTTGAACATGAGGGGACGGTGAAGTAAAGATGAGTTTTTTGTTGTTGTTTTTTTTTTTGTTTTTTTAGACTAAACAACATCAAACCAGACATTGATTATTTCTAGGTGCTGGTCTATCTTAGCAGTCATGCATTGGATTTGAGAATCAGTTCTGGTCCGCCCTTCGCAATAGACGGACTTGTCCGTTGCGTGGTTCTGATGTCGTCGATTCGTATTGCTAGCCACACATCTAGATGGGCGAGAAGTTGGTAGGAGAGAAGAGCTGAACTGTTAGAGTAACATAGCAGAAATTGTACTTAGTGTTACCTATCTACCCACCCAGAAGAACAACCGAATCCCCGAATAAAAAAAAACTATTTTATAATGTGGCAATCACGGTTTATGCTGTATCATATGCAAATGAAGAGACCAGCATATATAGATAATACTTGGAGAAGTAGGACAGCAGAAAATGACCTGTCATTACAGAGGATATGCAGAGCTGTGCTATGACTACTGCTACTCACATTGATATGCAAAGCATAATAGAACTCTTGGGGCGCTCTAAGATATCTGTATCAATCCCATTCTGTTATGAATGTGATTGCATCTTGCGCAATTGAAGAGAATGGTAGACTATGATACCCATTCCATACATCCAAAACTGTCCTCTTAGTCTGGGCGAGGACAATGGACTCTTGACTGAATGGGGATGGAGTGTAATGTGTCTCTCTCCTCTTAGCAGCATTTAATTTAATGAGAAGACAAACCAGATCCCCCATAACTATGTCCTTTGCAATGAGAGAAAAGGTGTGGCATAGAAAGAATAAAGAGATGAATTCAGAAGAAGCAAATTTCCTGATGTGAAAAGGTCACAACACGGCTATATTGGAAAAGAAGGGACAAAATATACTGTCACATGAAGATCAGGTCAGAAGCAGAAATGAGCTGGAGGATGTGGAGATGGCAGATCAGGGACAAGGACAACGTACACTGGCACATGCAGATCGATTCAGAAGCAGAGACGATCTGGAGGATGTGGAAATGGAAGATCAGGAACAAGGGCAATATATACTGGCACATGCAGATCAATTCAGAAGCAGAGACGATTTAGAGAATGTGGAAATGGAAGGTTAGGAACAAGAAGAGGCAGAAAGTTATAAAAGTGGAACAGAGCAGGAAATTGAAGAAGGTGTGAATGAGGAGATGGTCGAAGAGGAAGAAAAAATGAAGAGAGACCAAGATCACGATTAAAAAGAAAACATGAGCGACAAGAGGAAGGACAGTAAAAAACACAAATAATTAGAAGTAGTAAGAGAAAAAAACAAGGGTGTACAACCTCTCTGATTCAGAGAGGTGTACTATCATATGCCAATGAAGAGACCAGTATATATAGAGAGTACTTCGGGGAAGTAGGACAGAAAATAACCTGTCATCACAGAGGACATGCAGAGCTGTGCTATGACTACTGCTACTGACGTTGATATGTGAAACATAACAGAAGCTATCCCAGAATGCAGCATACTCTCAGCTAGGCAGGGTTTTTCTATATCATTAACCTTGATTTTAATGACGAAGTCCACCTCATGCAAATTTTTACAATTGTTCTTTAAAGTAAACAAGTAGTCGTAACAGCAGAACTCACAAAATTTTAATATAGCTTCTCAAGTTACAAAGGATTCAACAACATTTTATCTTAAAAGAGATCATTCGATGATCAAAACCAACGGTAATCAGACCGATTCGCGTATCTTTCGATTGTCCATTTGTAAACAATTTGGAGTTACGTCATCAAAAGACGAGTCATTAGAATTGATACATGAGGAGTTTTGAATTTATGGCATTCTGTATATCCGAGGATATACATAGGATGTGCGTTGTGGTACAGTGGATATCGGCTCGGAACGAGAAACCGGGGAGCCGAGTTCGAATTCCAGTTGAATCCATTGCATTCACTTACGCGCAAATACCCTTGGGAAAGGTATTAATCCGTCTCTTCCCTCCAGTTATGGGTTAAATAGCAGGACATATTGGGTTCTATAGCCTTGGTCGGCAACCAGTCTACTGCAGAAAGCAATAGCAACCTACTGCGGGATAATCTTCTGCCCAGTCAGTCATGTCTCTTTCGAGACATGATCACCCAAGCGTGTATCGCGCATGGCACTTAACTGATTGACTGAGTATAATAGTTGGGATAATGATGAGGGCTTCTGGTGGGCATAAAGTGGGGGATCGGTTTTCTATTGCTATGAAGTAATAAACTGATCCCCCCACTAATTACTAATTAATGATATAATACATCTCTTCCTCTTTAGCTATGAGTCAAATAACAGGACAGATTGGGTTCTATAGCCTTGGTCGGCAACCAGTCTACCATAGAAAGTAATGCCAACCTAATGCGGGATAATCTTCTGCTCAGTCAGTCATGTCTCGAAAAAGACATGATCGCCCAAGCGTGTTTCACGTATGGCACTTAACTGACTGACTGTATAGCCGAGATCGCATTGAAAAGCTAAAAATATTTGATTCGAGAACTTTCGGTTAATTTGTACAAACAAGATTTAATGACACTAATCAAATATTTCTACGTATTTTTTTTTAATCGTATCACCCCGAGCAAGGCGCTAACGCCACTGATGTGCAGGGGGCTACGTAATAGTGAAAAGATTGGAAAAGAGAAAGCCGGAGGCAATATCCTAAACAGGAAACAAGGGATGAGCCTCTTAACCTGTTCAATAGACGTGGGTGGAGTGTGAACCGGGCGATAGATAGATCTATCTACTCCAATTGAAAAAAAAATAAAAAAGAAACCAAAGTGAGAAGATTTGAAAAGAGAAAGCCGGAGACCACATCCTAAACAGGGAACAAGGGATGAGCCTCTTAACCTGTTCAATAGCCGTGGGTGGAGTGTGAACCGGGCGATAGATAGATCTATCTACTCCAATTGAAAAAACAAAACAAAAAAGAAACCAAAGTGAGAAGAATGGAAAAGAGAAAGCCGGAGACCACATCCTAAACAGGGAACAAGGGATGAGCCTCTTAACCTGTTCAATAGACGTGGGTGGAGTGTGAACCGGGCGATAGATAGATCTATTTACAACAATTGAAAAAAAAAAAAGAAAAGAAACCAAAGTGAGAAGATTGGAAAAGAGAAAGCCGGAAACCACATCCTAAACAGGGAACAAGGGATGAGCCTCTTAACCTGTTCAATAGACGTGGGTGGAGTGTGAACCGGGCGATAGATAGATATATCTACACCAATTGAAAAAAAAACAAAAAAGAAACCAAAGTGAGAAGACTGGAAAAGAGAAAGCCGGAGACCACATTCTAAACAGGGAACAAGGGATGAGCCTCTTAACCTGTTCAATAGACGTGGGTGGAGTGTGAACCGGGCGATAGATAGATCTATTTACAACAATTGAAAAAAAAAAAGAAAAGAAACCAAAGTGAAAAGATTGGAAAAGAGAAAGCCGGAAACCACATCCTAAACAGGGAACAAGGGATGAGCCTCTTAACCTGTTCAATAGACGTGGGTGGAGTGTGAACCGGGCGATAGATAGATCTATCGTATGAATAACAGATCATGATAAGGACTTGGAAACACGGGCAAAATTTTCTGAAATCAGTCCTGTGACTAGGCGTGGTCGTTGGCAGAAAGCGCAACCAAGCAACGCACTCTAAATATTTGGGTTGAAATCCGAATTAATATTCATTCATATCATTAACAAATAATAGAATGTACTATAAAATGATTCAAACTAATACGATACAAGTATTACAAGTATTAAGTTACTAAACGTTTATTTCTTTGATCTTTCTCTTGAGGAAAGCATATAAAAATTATAGAAAATAATGTAAATTAAAAATAGCTGATGAATTAAAAAAATGTACATGAAAAAATTAGCAGACCTGAAGGAGACTACCACCACATTTAAATTTGTTGTTTTTCATTCTTTTTTTTTTTTTTTTTTTAATGCAGTCTTATCAATTACGCCCTAAACCTTCCGACTGACAAAAAAAAAAATTGGAAAAATTTCAATATCTGAACAATTTAGGTGGGGGCTCAGTTTTTCATACAACATTATAGTAAAGTTCTATTTATTATATAAGTTTAGATACTCTTGGGAAAAGTATTAATCCAACTCTTCTTCCTTCAGATATGGGTTAAACAGCAGGACAGATTGGTTTCTACAGCCCTGGTTAGCAACCAGTCTACCACAGAATGTAATGGCAACCTACTGCGGGAAAATCTTCTGCCCGGTCGACAGAGACATGATCATCGAAGCGTGTATTACATATGGCATTTGGCTGAAGTGTTGCTTATTTGAAAGAATGTATCTTTTTTTAACCATTGTTGGATCTTCTCAAGGTTTTTTCAATTACTGAAAGTATGAATTGTATATCTTTTAAAAGCTGTATAATTCTATATTTTGAATTATTTATCTGCATTGTTGATAATAAGGCGCACAAAGAAATTTTTGTGCAAGGGTTTTGTAAAAAATTATTTTGTTCTTTGTTATTTTTTGTTTTTATTTTTATTTATTTATTCATTTATTTTTAGTTTAAAGTTTTTTTTTTCTTTTGTATACGCCATTTGTAAAAATTCGGGACAAGAGAAACGGTCTTCTCTCTTCTCCAACTGCCTCCCTGGGAAAATGTTTTTAATGTGTAGCGTCTTCGGCAAAAGAGACCTGGCAGAATGCATCACTTTCGAGATTAAAACTCTGCCGATGTCCTCCAATTTGAAGGCTCGCCTGATTTGGACACGAGCTTCTAGTGGCTTATTTTATCAGCGGAACTATCAGCCCTAGTCGTTGATTTCAGTCTAGGAAGAAACCACACCCCACCCCCTGCTCACGTCTACGTCTACGCCCACTCCACCCAGTGATACTGTGACATCACTGCACTGGCTGTATAGATAATTATGAACACAGTCTACCGGATTATGCTAGATGGCCGTTCACCTTACAACAAAGTTCGTCCACCCCTGGCAAGGCTAGTTTTTAACCTTGTTGGGTGCATAGTCCCCACCGCCAAAAAATACTGGCTTAGACACAGATGACTTGAACATGTGGCAGGTCAACGGGGTTACAGGGTCGGTCTCGTGCACCTATACAAATCTATGATACGCCCCCTCTCTACTACACCTCAATTTGTGCAAAGTAGTATTTATATAAAATATAAATTTTATTGTAGCCTAATTATGTACAAAAATGGATCATATGCAATATAGGTGAACAAATTCAATTAAAAAATAGAAAATAAATGCAATGTTACTAAATAGAGACTTGTCATAATAGATCATTCCATAATAGAGACCTGTCATAATAGATCATTTCATAATGGAAACCTGTCATAATAAATCATACCATTATAGCGACTTGTCATAATAGATCATACCATAAAAAGATCTCTCATAATAGATTATTTCATAATGGAGACCTGTCATAATAGATCATACCATTATAGAGATCTGTCAAAATAGATCTTACCATAATAGAGACCTGTCATAATAGATCATACCATTATAGAGACTTGTCATAATAGATCATACCATAATAGAGACCTGTCATAATAGATCATTTCATAATAGAGACCTGTCGTAATAGATCATTCCTTAATAGAGACCTGTCATAATAATAATGCTCATTATAGAAACATGTCATAATCGATCATTTCATCTCAAACAAATCAACAATGTTTTGCGGCAATTTTTAATATCAACTTGAGATTTTTATTTTTAAAAAGTTGAATAATTTTAACCCATCCAATATTAGGGATTAAAAATAGTGCGTTTAATATAGTGGGTTTTTTTTTTTTAGACGTAGCATGAGCAAATAGACTGATTTGAACAAAAAAAGACCCCAAAATGACCTCAAAATCCATGAAAATTTTTCATCCTTGAATAATCAGGTGTTCTTAGTTTCATTTGTATATAAAAGTAGATAGAAAAAAAACAACAAAAGTTGATAAGATAGCGAGGGTCATGTTATAGGGCCTCCCAGACCGGGGAGAGGGAGGCTAAGAGGTAGTACGCACTGGTCCTGCTGGGTTACATTGTACTAGTTGCAATCGTTAAGTGAACTGACATGACATTAGAACCAGTTATAAAGCATCTGGCATTATCACTGCAAATATAGAATATTGTATGTATTAGTGACGCAAAGCAAAGCGAGATCAAATGAATGAAAGGTTAACATCTTGAACTAAATTTATGTGTACAGCTTTGATATTAAGATAAGTAATCATAACAAAGAAGAGATTACTGGATTGCTATGTGATATCTGTTCTTCAATATGGCAGCGAATGCTAGACAATCTCATCAAAGATGAAGGAGAAACTTGAAGCAACCAAAATGTGGTTCTACAGAAGGATGCTGAGGATACTATGGACCAAGCATGTGAACAACGATAAGGTTTTGGAGAGGACGGAAACGAAAAGGAAACTAATACTAAACATCAGGAAAAGACAACTAAAGTTCCTGGGGCATTTAATGAAGAAGGAGTGCTTGGAGAACCTATTACTCACAAGTCTGATATAGGGCAAAACAGATAAGAGATAGTAGCGTGTAACATACTTGACGGGTTAGAGCAAATGGATGGCAGAGAAGGGTTTGCATGGTGTGACAGAAGGCGTGCTCAGAGCCACCAGAGATAGGGAGACGTGGAAAGCCATGATCGCCTACGTCCTGAAGGGACAAGGTACATAGAAGAAGAATAAATATGCCAACTGTTTATAGGAAATTATAATGTGGATATAAAGTGGGGGATCAATTCTATATTATAATCAATATATAAACTGATCCCTCATTTTGTGACCATACTAGTTTCTATACATTTATATTCTAGAGATTTATGGACTTGAGCTAGTGGATGGTAGAGCCGGGTTTGGGCGGAGTAACAAGAGAAGGCATGCTCAGAGCCACCAGGAATAGGGAGACGTGGAAAGCCATGATCACCTACATCCTGAAGGGACAGGGCACATAGAAGAATAATATATATGCCAACTGTTTATAGGAAATTATATGTATATAAATTGGGGGATCAATTCTGTATTATAATCAATATATAAACTGATCCCTCATTTTGTGGCCTAGTTTATATATATTTATATTCTAGATTTATGGGCTTGAGCTAGTGGATGACAGAGCGGGGTTTGCATGGTGTAACAGGAGAAAGTGTGCTAAGAGCCACTAGGGATAGGGAGATGTGGAAGGCCATGATCGCCTACGTCTTGAAGGTACAGGGCACATAGAAGAAGAACTAAATCCATGTGAACAGCTTGTTTAGACAAGTAATTATAACAATATACGTGTTACTAAAATGTCTAGTTTAATTATTTCTTGTATTTTGAAAGGCCTTATGGTTTATTTTCAGTATTTGTCTTCGTGCACCGACCAATTTATTAACATAAATAATATATTAAAGTGGACGTCAAACGTTCTTCATTACAAGAAATAACGGCGAAAACAATAATTTCATAGAAAATAAGATGTAAGAAGGAACAAGTGATTTTCTCTAAATGTTTTATGACATTAATAATAAAACTAGATCTATCCTATAGCAGTGACTGCTGGTCTGTCTCCTTACAGATCGAGAAGAGACCTGATGTAACAGAAATTTGGTTCTACGGAAGAATGCTGACAATACCATAGTCCGAAAATATGGCGAAGTTCTAGAGTCAAGAGAAACAAAAAAAAACACTTATACTTAACATCAGAAAGAAATAGTTGAAATTTTCTAGAGAACATAATGAGGAAAGAGGGCTTGGGAAATCTGATACTCGCAGGACAGATTGAAAGCAAGAGGAAGAGACGAAAACAGCGCCTATCATACCTGACGAGCTTAAGTGAATGGCGTAGCAGGGTTTGGGAGAGGAAACCAAAAGACATTTATTAAGATCTACAGATAACAGGAAGTTTCAGAGGGCTATGATCGCCTACGTCCTGAAGGGACGCGATACATAGAAGAATTAAAATGAAATCAAATAAGTAAATGTAAATTAACGACGAATAATTTCCTTGTCAATGTTTTCTGGTTCGTTTAATACATTTTCATATGAAACTAATTAAGAAAATGTCATTGGGTAAAATTAAATATTTTGACAAAAACAGTTAATAAAATTATCAGAAAATAATTATCTAAACTTATTTATAAATGGAACTTTGTCTGTGTGTGTGTGAGTGTGTATGTGTGTGTGTGTGTGTGTGTCTGTGTGTGTGTCCGTTACCTATAGACTCCGAAATGGCTGAACCGATTTTCTTGAAAATTTACACAGTCGTACTATAAGCGTCTGCGAGTGTTCTTAGCTAGGTTTTGTGTCGAGGTACCCCCGATAAATATCGAAAATCGATAATCGAAAAAATCGGGTTATAGAAGGAGTGGTCCGATTTTAATCAAATTTGATACACTCATAGACAAAGACATAAGAAACGATATTCAGAAGTTTCAAGGTTGCAGTTCTTACAATAGTGCAGAAAATCGATAATATATATATATATATATAATATATATAATATATATATATATATATATATATATATATATATAAGGCAAGATGTTTGTGTGTGTGTCTGTTTATCTGCCTGTATGTCTGTATTTTTTCAGCCCTTTTATTTTAGTTTTTGCTTCGGGTTTGGCTCTAAGTAGGTATAATTGTAGTTCTTAGTCTTAGCCATGATACCATTTACTCAGAGGACTTATTTAGCCTTCAAAATTCAGTTTACGACGAAAAAAACTTCTTTGATATCGATACGAGGAAATCAAAATTTGACTTACATTCATTCATTTTTCTTTCAGTCTTCGGTTTCGCTTTAACTGGAAACAACTATTGCTTTTTAGTCTTTCGTGCCAATGTCCAAAGAGTTTGAGCTCCAGGACCATGGATTAGTTTTAAAGCTTTCATTACACCCGAGCAACGCCAGGTTATATCGCTAGTAATAAATAATGAAAATGTCATTTAACTGCTGTATATTACTTGTGTATAGTAAGAGCTGTTATTGTTAGATTTTTGCAAATAAAAATAAGGAAGTTTGCAAGTAAAACTATCCACTGGGCCATGTATTCTTAAAGACACATGGCCCAGTGGATATAGACGTTGGTTAGTTCCTGACTTGACTCTTAGAGTTGTGCGTTCAATACCAGGCTATAGCTGTGGTAAACAAGTAACTTGCAAGGTTAGCGGGAGATCACACATGACTTCCAATCGAGGCTTTATGCAAAGAATGGAGTTCATATACCCCAGTGATTGTAATAAAGGGTTCGGTTCGAAATTCCTAGCCCCTGAAGAAGGCCGGAGCCTACAACGGCCAAAACGTCGTACAGATGGCAACAAAGATGAGGACAATAGTCCGAATAATGTAAATACTAAAAATAAGGAGTCATGCTATACACAGGTGATTTTTTTGAAGAGGTTAAAGATCATGCATTTTCAGTGACCAGTTGCACTATAGAGGGGTAAATTATTTCTGGATAGCTTAAAATTCATGCGTTTTCTGTGGCTGTAATGCCACAAAAACTTGTTAATGATGCTTGGCAACCTCGACATATTCAGGAAAGACAGGATAATCAAGAACCCATACTGGCAGCAAGCCGCTTGCATACGGACAGGAAATGAATTCAGTAGTTATACGAAAATAGAAAAGGGGAAAAGACTAGGATGTGTTTTCTCATCGGATCTATTCAACCTGTACAGCGAAACAATTCTGAGAGCTAGGTTCTTTGCCAGGATTCGTCATTGTTAATAGCAAACACGGAAAGGAAAATGCGGGACCTCTTACAGAAGGTATCAAGGGAAAGTGAGAAGAAAGGACTGAACATAAATGTCAAGAAAACTGAATGCAAACTGAAGAAGGCCATGATAACCTACGTCCTGAAAGGACAGGGAACAAAGAAGAAGATTTCTAAAAATGTGATACTGTTTTCATTATTTTATACGAGAATGGGATAAATGATTCATGGGCTGACTATGAAGGGTAGAGGCTATAGCTGTGAAATACTGTTTGCATTATTTTTTATACGAGAATGGGATAAATGATTCATGGGCTGACTATGAAGGAGTGAGGCTATAGCTGTGAAATACTGTTTTCATTATTTTTTATACGAGAATGGGATAAATGATTCATGGGCTGACTATGAAGGAGTGAGGCTATAGCTGTGAAATACTGTTTGCATTATTTTTTATACGAGAATGGGATAAATGATTCATGGGCTGACTATGAAGGAGTGAGGCTATAGCTGTGAAATACTGTTTGCATTATTTTTTATACGAGAATGGGATAAATGATTCATGGGCTGACTATGAAGGAGTGAGGCTATAGCTGTGAAATACTGTTTGCATTATTTTTTATACGAGAATGGGATAAATGATTCATGGGCTGACTATGAAGGAGTGAGGCTATAGCTGTGAAATACTGTTTGCATTATTTTTTATACGAGAATGGGATAAATGATTCATGGGCTGACTATGAAGGAGTGAGGCTATAGCTGTGAAATACTGTTTTCATTATTTTTTATACGAGAATGGAATAAATGATTCATGGGCTGACTATGAAGAGTGAGGCTATAGCTGTGAAATACTGTTTTCATTATTTTTTATACGAGAATGGGATAAATGATTCATGGACTGACTATGAAGGAGTGAGGCTATAGCTGTGAAATACTGTTTGCATTATTTTTTATGAGAATGGGATAAATGATTCATGGGCTGACTATGAAGGAGTGAGGCTATAGCTGTGAAATACTGTTTGCATTATTTTTTATACGAGAATGGATAAATGATTCATGGGCTGACTATGAAGGAGTGAGGCTATAGCTGTGAAATACTGTTTTCATTATTTTTTATACGAGAATGGGATAAATGATTCATGGGCTGACTATGAAGGAGTGAGGCTATAGCTGTGAAATACTGTTTGCATTATTTTATACGAGAATGGGATAAATGATTCATGGGCTGACTATGAAGGAGTGAGGCTATAGCTGTGAAATACTGTTTGCATTATTTTTTATACGAGAATGGGATAAATGATTCATGGACTGACTATGAAGGAGTGAGGCTATAGCTGTGAAATACTGTTTGCATTATTTTTATACGAGAATGGGATAAATGATTCATGGGCTGACTATGAAGGAGTGAGGCTATAGCTGTGAAATACTGTTTGCATTATTTTTATACGAGAATGGGATAAATGATTCATGGGCTGACTATGAAGGAGTGAGGCTATAGCTGTGAAATACTGTTTTCATTATTTTTTATACGAGAATGGGATAAATGATTCATGGGCTGACTATGAAGGAGTGAGGCTATAGCTGTGAAATACTGTTTGCATTATTTTTTATACGAGAATGGGATAAATGATTCATGGGCTGACTATGAAGGAGTGAGGCTATAGCTGTGAAATACTGTTTGCATTATTTTTTATACGAGAATGGGATAAATGATTCATGGGCTGACTATGGAGAGGAGTGAGGCTATAGCTGTGAAATACTGTTTGCATTATTTTTTATACGAGAATGGGATAAATGATTCATGGGCTGACTATGAAGGAGTGAGGCTATAGCTGTATGAAATACTGTTTGCATTATTTTTTATACGAGAATGGGATAAATGATTCATGGGCTGACTATGAGGGAGTGAGGCTATAGCTGTGAAATACTGTTTGCATTATTTTTTATACGAGAATGGGATAAATGATTCATGGGCTGACTATGAAGGTGAGGGCTATAGCTGTGAAATACTGTTTGCATTATTTTTTATACGAGAATGGGATAAATGATTCATGGGCTGACTATGAAGGAGTGAGGCTATAGCTGTGAAATACTGTTTGCATTATTTTTTATACGAGAATGGGATAAATGATTCATGGGCTGACTGAAGGAGTGAGGCTATAGCTGTGAAATACTGTTTGCATTATTTTTTATACGAGAATGGGATAAATGATTCATGGGCTGACTATGAAGGAGTGAGGCTATAGCTGTGAAATACTGTTTTCATTATTTTTTATACGAGAATGGGATAAATGATTCATGGGCTGACTATGAAGGAGTGAGGCTATAGCTGTGAAATACTGTTTTCATTATTTTTTATACGAGAATGGGATAAATGATTCATGGACTGACTATGAAGGAGTGAGGCTATAGCTGTGAAATACTGTTTGCATTATTTTTTATGCGAATGGGATAAATGATTCATGGGCTGACTATGAAGGAGTGAGGCTATAGCTGTGAAATACTGTTTTCATTATTTTTTATACGAGAATGGGATAAATGATTCATGGGCTGACTATGAAGGAGTGAGGCTATAGCTGTGAAATACTGTTTTCATTATTTTTTATACGAGAATGGGATAAATGATTCATGGGCTGACTATATGAAGGGTAGAGGCTATAGCTGTGAAATACTGTTTTCATTATTTTTTATACGAGAATGGGATAAATGATTCATGGGCTGACTATGAAGGAGTGAGGCTATAGCTGTGAAATACTGTTTGCATTATTTTTTATACGAGAATGGGATAAATGATTCATGGGCTGACTATGAAGGAGTGAGGCTATAGCTGTGAAATACTGTTTTCATTATTTTTTATACGAGAATGGGATAAATGATTCATGGGCTGACTATGAAGGAGTGAGGCTATAGCTGTGAAATACTGTTTTCATTATTTTTTATACGAGAATGGGATAAATGATTCATGGGCTGACTATGAAGGAGTGAGGCTATAGCTGTGAAATACTGTTTTCATTATTTTATACGAGAATGGGATAAATGATTCATGGGCTGACTATGAAGGAGTGAGGCTATAGCTGTGAAATACTGTTTTCATTATTTTTTATACGAGAATGGGATAAATGATTCATGGGCTGACTATGAAGGAGTGAGGCTATAGCTGTGAAATACTGTTTTCATTATTTTTATACGAGAATGGGATAAATGATTCATGGGCTGACTATGAAGGAGTGAGGCTATAGCTGTGAAATACTGTTTTCATTATTTTTTATCTCTGAGAATGGGATAAATGATTCATGGGCTGACTATGAAGGTAGGCTATAGCTGTGAATACTGTTTTCATTATTTTTTATACGAGAATGGGATAAATGATTCATGGGCTGACTATGAAGGAGTGAGGCTATAGCTGTGAAATACTGTTTTCATTATTTTTTATACGAGAATGGGATAAATGATTCATGGGCTGACTATGAAGGAGTGAGGCTATAGCTGTGAAATACTGTTTTCATTATTTTATACGAGAATGGGATAAATGATTCATGGGCTGACTATGAAGGAGTGAGGCTATAGCTGTGAAATACTGTTTTCATTATTTTTTATACGAGAATGGGATAAATGATTCATGGGCTGACTATGAAGGAGTGAGGCTATAGCTGTGAAATACTGTTTTCATTATTTTTTATACGAGAATGGGATAAATGATTCATGGGCTGACTATGAAGGGTGAGGCTATAGCTGTGAAATACTGTTTTCATTATTTTTTATACGAGAATGGGATAAATGATTCATGGGCTGACTATGAAGGAGTGAGGCTATAGCTGTGAAATACTGTTTTCATTATTTTTTATACGAGAATGGGATAAATGATTCATGGGCTGACTATGAAGGAGTGAGGCTATAGCTGTGAAATACTGTTTGCATTATTTTTTATACGAGAATGGGATAAATGATTCATGGGCTGACTATGAAGGAGTGAGGCTATAGCTGTGAAATACTATTTTCATTATTTTTTATACGAGAATGGGATAAATGATTCATGGGCTGACTATGAAGGAGTGAGGCTATAGCTGTGAAATACTGTTTTCATTATTTTTTATACGAGAATGGGATAAATGATTCATGGGCTGACTATGAAGGAGTGAGGCTATAGCTGTGAAATACTGTTTTCATTATTTTTTATACGAGAATGGGATAAATGATTCATGGGCTGACTATGAAGGAGTGAGGCTATAGCTGTGAAATACTGTTTTCATTATTTTTTATACGAGAATGGGATAAATGATTCATGGGCTGACTATGAAGGAGTGAGGCTATAGCTGTGAAATACTGTTTTCATTATTTTTTATACGAGAATGGGATAAATGATTCATGGGCTGACTATGAAGGAGTAGAGGCTATAGCTGTGAAATACTGTTTTCATTATTTTTTATACGAGAATGGGATAAATGATTCATGGGCTGACTATGAAGGAGTGAGGCTATAGCTGTGAAATACTGTTTTCATTATTTTTTATACGAGAATGGGATAAATGATTCATGGGCTGACTATGAAGGAGTGAGGCTATAGCTGTGAAATACTGTTTTCATTATTTTTTATACGAATGGGATAAATGATTCATGGGCTGACTATGAAGGAGTGAGGCTATAGCTGTGAAATACTGTTTTCATTATTTTTTATACGAGAATGGGATAAATGATTCATGGGCTGACTATGAAGGAGTAGGGCTATAGCTGTGAAATACTGTTTTCATTATTTTTTATACGAGAATGGGATAAATGATTCATGGGCTGACTATGAAGGAGTGAGGCTATAGCTGTGAAATACTGTTTTCATTATTTTTTATACGAGAATGGGATAAATGATTCATGGGCTGACTATGAAGGAGTGAGGCTATAGCTGTGAAATACTGTTTTTCATTATTTTTTATACGAGAATGGGATAAATGATTCATGGGCTGACTATGAAGGAGTGAGGCTATAGCTGTGAAATACTGTTTTCATTATTTTTTATACGAGAATGGAATAAATGATTCATGGGCTGACTATGAAGGAGTGAGGCTATAGCTGTGAAATACTGTTTTCATTATTTTTTATACGAGAATGGGATAAATGATTCATGGGCTGACTATGAAGGAGTGAGGCTATAGCTGTGAAATACTGTTTTCATTATTTTTTATACGAGAATGGGATAAATGATTCATGGGCTGACTATGAAGGAGTGAGGCTATAGCTGTGAAATACTGTTTGCATTATTTCAACACTTATTAATAATTGCATTTTTTCTTTCGAAGTAAACTGACAACTGATTGTTCAAAGAAAACTTCAGTAGTCACTAGTATCGATTCCCTTGAAAATGTACAAAATTTGGCATCACAACCTCGACATATTCGGGAAAGACAGGATAATCAAGAAGTCCGGTTGGCAGTAAACCGGATGCATACAGACAGGAAATGAATTCAGCCCATATACAAAAATAGAATGAGACAAAAGACTAGGGTGTGTCTTCCGACAGGATCTATACAACCTGCACAGCGAAACAATTCCGAGAGCTAGGTTCTTTGCCAGGATTCGTCATTGTTGATAGCAAACACAGAAAGGAAAATTCAGGACCTCCTACAGAAGGTAGCAAGAGAAAGTGAGAAGAAAGGACTGAACATAAATTTAAAAAAAACTGAATGCATGCTCATCAGCAAAAAGACTCCAAAATGTCAACTACATGTTGGGGAAACTAAAATAAAACAAGTAAATAAATTCAAATACCCGGGAAGCATTCTGACAGAGGATGGAAAGTGCGACACTGAGATCCAAAGACGCATTGGCATCGGCCAAGGATGCATTTCAAAAGCTAACCAGAGTACCGAGAGACAGGAAAATCTCATTGGAAACCAAAAAGAAAAAAAAAACGAGAGCGAGACTGCTCTGTGATATCTTTCCTTCTGTATGACAGCGAATGCTGGACGATCTCCTCAAGGATGAAGGAGAGACTCGAAGCAACAGAAATGTGGTTCTACAGAAGGATACTGAGGATACCATGGACTGAGCTCGTGAGTAACAACAAGGTGTTGGAGAGGATGCAAATGGGAAGAAAACTTATACTTAGCATCAGGAAGAGACAACTAAGGTTTCTGGGGCACATAATGAGAAAAGAGGGTTTGGAGAATCTAATACTCACAGGATGAATAGAAGGAAAGAAAGACAGGGGAAAAGCAGTGCAAGATTTACTTGATGGGCTTGAGCAAATGGATAGCAGAGCTTGGGAGAGATACCAAGAGGGAAAATATTAAAAGCGACAAGGGACAGGGGCAAGTGGAGGTCCATGATCGCCTACGTCCTGAAGGGACACAGCACATAAAGAAGTACCTACCTGGTAGGCCTACATTCTCACGGTACCTTTTGGTAACCTTAAGTTATTTTAGCCTTATGCACCGGTACTGCATTATGTACCCGTACTCCTCAAGAAAAGGGTGTCATTGGAATGGCAATAATACCTTTGAGATGTAAACACTATTGAAATAAAGACGGGTGCAAATTTAAGATTGGAAAAAAAATCTATTATTTCTTCATTTATTTAGAGTTGAATATAAGTGATGTGCGTTGTGGTGCAGTGGATATCAACTCGGAACGAGAAATCGGGGAGCCGAGTTCGAATTCCAGTTGAATTCCTTGCATTCACTTACGCGCAAATACCCTTGGGAAAGGTATTAATCTGTCTCTTCCCTCCGGTTATGGGTTAAATAACATGACGGATTGGGTTCTATAGCCTTGGCTGGAAACCAGTCTACCGCAGAAAGCAATGGTAAACTACTGCGGGATAATCTTCTGTCCAGTCAGTCATATCTGTTTCGAGACAAGCGTGTATCACGTATGGCATTCAACTGATAAGTGGCGTACATAGCGGATGAGGTTTTACTCTTCATGTAGCGACAAAAAAATTAAATTAAACTACGCAGGTTCGATCTCTGCCAGAAGGTACATTTTCTTTACTTAGATTTTTCGAATGCATAGACCAGCAGACGTAATATACAGTTGGTTTTTGTTTTTGTTTTTTTTTTTGTTTTTTTGTTGTCTTTTTTTCAATCATTTCACCCAAGCAAGACGGGACCGCCACTAGTGCACAGGTGATTCAGTCAGTCAGTTAAGTGCCATACGTAAAGCACTCTAGGCCATAGGTTCCCAACCTTTTTGCTGCAATTACCGCAAAACACAATTTCACTATTATCCATTACCCCAATGAACAAATACCCGTAATATAGGAAAAGAAGTTATTATATTTTCATACATCAAAAGCAGACAAAGTTAATGGAAATTATTCAATACAAAAGTACCAATCTATAATAATCAGAGGTATAGTAGCCGTGATTCTTAATGTGAGTGTCGAGCTTGTATTGCCTGTGCCAGTTTATTTATTCTTGGCTTTGTGACTGAAAGGGCTATTCGGGCGTCGTTTGCCACGTTAAGTCTGTTACGTTTCTTGGTCTTCATTCCAAGGACACAGTGTGAAATTATAAGCTGATTGCCTTTTCCCAAACCAAACATCCATTACCCCCAAAATATGGGCTCATTACCCCACTGGGGTAATTTACCCCAGGGTTGGGAACCATGGCAGGCGATCACTTCTCGAAAGGAACATGACCGGCTTCTTCTATGTGCCTTGTACTTTCAGCACGTTGGCAATCATGGCATTCCATGTCTCCCTATCCCTGGTGGCTCGATTCTCACTGGGTACCCCATACCTTTGGCCTTGTGCTACATCTAAGCAGCGCTTAGTAAATCAACTATCCCTGGTGGCTCTTATCACGCTTTCTCCTTTTACACGATGTAACCCCCGCTCTGCCATCCACCTGCTCAAGTCAGTCAAGTATGTTACACGCTGTTTTCCCCTGTCTCTCCTTCCCTCTATCTGGCCTGTGAGTATCAGGTTCTCCAAGTTCTCCTTCCACATTGAATGTCCCAGGAACTTTAACTGTCTCTTCCTGATGTTCAGTGAGAAGATTTTTCCGCAGTAGGTTACCATTACTTTCGGTGGTAGACTGGTTGCCAACCAAGGCTATAGAACCCAAATCTATCTTGTTATTTAACCCATATCTGAAAAGAAGAGACGGACTAATATCTTTTCCAAGAGTATTTGCGCATAGGTGAATACAACGAATTCAATTGGAATTTGAACTCGGCTCTCCGATTTCTCGTTCCGAGCCGATATCTACTGCACCGCATCGAACATAACGAAAAATATTCATTAATCGAAAAAAGAAATGTTGTTTTTGTTTTCATTTGGCTGTCATATTTGCTCTTTGACTCTAAATTCAAAAAGGTTTTTCTTATTTTCATTTACGTTTCGAAAAGATTTGTTTCAAAAAGCAAACTTTTTCCAACACAAAATAAACTAAAATGCACCAATAAAACTTTCAACTTTAATAATTGTCAAAAAATAAACAACTTTGATAAGAAAAAGTTGAAAACGTCCAAATGATGCAACCGATAAAAATTAATTGTTTTTTATTTCAGAAATAATGTTGTTATCAGTCGACACTGTTATCAAAATCAGACAGTCGCAAATACTTTTAAAATGAATTAAAAACAATTATAACTTAGATTCAGCAAATTTTTTATTTGTTTTGAAGTGTGGTCACTTACGTTTACTCAATAAATCATATTCTGTACTTAGACGCACGCCCACGACGAAACGCCACGTGACACAAAGTCGAGTTTAATGTGGGTTTATCATCAGTACTGTGGTAAAATTCTCGAAGACCCCCTCGGCGCTTCTCCATTTTTTAGGACGCCTCATGCGCTTGGCAATAGATTTTAAAAATAGAGTGGCAGAACGAATTGTATTAATTGTTTTTTAATTTTCGATTACTAAATATAATCTTCGCTTAATAAGTTTTTATACTAAACCCAACAAATCTTTGAAGCATTTTAAAAATATTTTTGAAACTATAAATTATTAATTGAAAAAAAAAGAAAACACAAAACAGTTCTTTTAAAATTTTATTAATAAAAAAAAATGTTTTAGACTAATGTCCTTAATTTTTATTATTTATTCAAGCAATTAAAAGCTTATCAAATTATGTCATAGCTATATTGCATTTATTTTCTATTGGGAGTAGATTTTCGGAAATAGAGGCAAAAGTTTTCAATACATTCCTCAATGAGTCCTGCGTTTAAAACCATTTATCGCAACAAAATTTAATTTCTTAAAAAAATTTTTTACCAAAACATTTTTAAATGATAATTTTAAAAATAATTTCATTTATTTGTAAATAAGTCCAGGAAGCTTCATTAAAATCTGACGATTATTTGATTTTTGCAAGAATTTCTAAATTAATGTGTTAAAATACTAAAAGTTATGAAAAATTATGTTTGCCATTCTAAACACTCGTAACGATTTGGTTACCGCGAACTAAAATTTCGAACGCGTTAGAAAGGATTAAATTTTTTAAAACAATTAAAAAATACTTTAATCAGTAGCGGATAAGAAATTAATTAAAAACAACCTTCTTCTTCACTTTTACAAAAATTCACAATGACGTGTGAAATCCTGGTTTTCCCAAATTGAAAAAGAATTGATCATGTGCTTAACGAAAAAGTCGAAAATTTCGCAAGTAGGTGTTAAAATGATTTATGACCAATGGGAGCGACTTGCAAGACTTGAGGACTTCGCGAGCAAGTGCGAAAATCTGAATACTATAAAAGGCCCCAGTCAGCGTCAATCACAGTCACAGATGGGAGCCGTGCGATGAAACATCTAAAAATGTAACTTCATGCTCAGTATTAATTTCTTTTTTTGCTTCCATCATTTCCAAGACCTCATCATTGCTCACATGCTCGATCCATGATATTCACAGCATCCTTCTGTAGAACCACATCTCAGTTGCTTCAAGTTTTTCCTTCATCTTTGATGATATTGTCCAGTATTCACTGCCATATTGAAGGACGGACAGCACGTAGCAATCCAGTACTCTCTTCTTTGTTTCTAGTGAAATTGTCCTGTTTCTTAATACTTTACTCAACTTCTGGAATGCATCCTTGTGCTTTTGGATCTCAGGAATATAAATGTATAAAAACTACTGTGACCACAAAGTGAGGGGTCAGTTTATATATTGATTGTAATATGGAATTGATCCCCACTTTATATCCAATATGCTTCTGTAGAACCACATTTCGGTTACTTCAAGTTTTCCCTTCATTTGTGATGATATTGTCCAGCATTCACTGCCATATTGAAGGACGGACAGCATGTAGCAATCAAGTACTCTCTTCTTTGTTTCTATTATTATCTCTTAAAAGTTCTTAGAATCTAAATTATTTTCTGGCTTTAATAACCCGAAAAAGGTTTATAAGCCGTAAAAAAAACAAAAAAAAAATCAATCTATCAAGCAATCAACATATTAATTTTTCTGCTTTAAGTCGTGATCTGCGAGAAAGGAGACAATGTGCCCACTGACACTTGAACATTCTTTTTGATGACTCGCTTCATAAAAGCTTCCTGGCAATCCTGGCAAGGTGAGGCTGTTGTAACGCACGACGCTTCCTCTACTCAAGTAGATCCTCATCAGCCGGAACGAGAGGCAGAAATAGGATGACGTTGGTCTTTTATTTCCTTTTATCTTCTGTGCTGGTAAGAGTCTGACTGTGACTTTTTTATTTTATTTTCATTTTTTATTTTATTTTATTTAATTTTTAATTTTGTATTTTTTTGCTTCTTCTATTGAGATAATTATTATCAGCAAACCGGCTGGGCCTTTTCCTTTTGACGCAGCTTTGGGAACAGTGTTGGTACCTGGGAAGTGTTCTAACAGAAGACGGAAAGTGCGACACAGAGATCCGAAGGCGAATTGGCATGGCAAAGGACGTGTTCCAGAAGCTGAGTAGAATATTAAGAGACAGGAAAATTTCGATAGAAACAAAGAAGAGAGTAATGGATTGCTATGTAGTGTCAGTTCTTTAATATGGCAGTGAATGCTGGACAATATCATCGAAGATGAAGAAAAACCTTGAAGCAACTGAAATGTGGTTCTACAGAAGGATGCTGCGAATATCATGGATCGAGCATGTGAGCAATGATGAGGTTTTGGAAAGGATGGAAACGAAAAAGAAATTAATACTGTCTATCAGGAAAAGACAGCTAAAGTTCCTGGGACACGCAATGAGGAAGGAAGGCTTGGAGAATCTGATACTAACAGGTCAGATAGAAAAAAAGAGAGACAGAGGAAAACAGCGTGTAACATACTTGACGGGCCTGAGCGGGTGGATGGCAGAATGGGGGGGGTGCGTGGTGTAACTGGAGAAAGCGTACTAAGAGCCACCATGGATAGGGAGACGTGGAAGGCCATGATCGCCTGTCCTGAAAGGACAGGGTACATAGAAGAAGATATATGCCAACTGTTTATATGAAATTATAATGTGGATATAAAGTGGGGGATCAAATCTATATTATAATCAATATATAAACTGATCCCTCATTTTGTGGCCATGCTAGTTTTTATATATTTATATTCAAGATTTATGGGCTTGAGCTAGTGGATGGCAGAGTGGGGTTTGGGTGGTGTAACAGGAGAAGGCGTGCTAAGAGCCCCCATGAATAGGGAGACGTGGAAGGCCATGATCGCCTACGTCCTGAAAGGACAAGGCACATAGAAGAAGTTTGTGATGGCTTTCTTAATATAGTTTTTTGTTTCGTGATTTATGCAAGTGCTCTATTCTACATATGTTACCTATTCTATGTTTTAAGATTATTTAAAGCCAGAAAATATTTTAGATCGTACGAACTTTTAAGAGGTAATAATGATTTACTGATATAGGTCCTAATAATTAACATATGGCTTTGGGAAGGAATAATTCATAAATTTCCCCAGGGGTATTTAAACGTAAATGAATATAACGAACGCAACTGGAATTAGACCTCTGCTCTCTGATTAACAATTCCGAGTTGTCATTCATTACACTATTCACACATCCACGTCTACACTATCTGGTACTCCCAAGAAGTCACCCATCTTGGAACTAATCAGGCTCAACGTTGCTTAACTTCGGTGATCGTCCAAGAAATGGAAGTGAATGAAAATGCCAACTATCCAGGCACGACTAATGAATAATGGCTGGCCACTCGTATTCGAGGATACCTGTCTACCAGGGTGACTAGCTAATCCCCTTTGTAGACCCCTGCTCAGGCACACTTGTTTTGGTTCAACACCCACAGAGCCCACCCGCGGTTTATACTGCAACTAGACCTTAGTTACGGTTTCTGGGAGAGAGCGCATCATCTAACATGATCAATAAGGCCAGGATGCTTAAATCCTCTTTGACTTCGAGCTAGCACAACCATCTTCAAAGGAAGCCGTCTACCCAGGTTCACTCACAAGGCCGCACGGGATTCACTCCTCCAAACCGATAACGTCAAGAAGTTACCTTTCTCCCAAAAACTTGAGCATGGTGAAATTCGAACACGGGCTTCATGGTCAGAAAGCGAACGTTTTAACCACTCAGCCGCGCCCATTGACAAATAAAATACTCGTCTGTCGGTCCGTTATAGACTCAGAATCTACTTGATACATTTTAGCCAAACTTGGCATGTACATAGGCTACAACCAAAGAAGTGTCACATTTTTTGTCTGAATTATTTACACTTTTTATATTCGAATTATTGTCCTTATCTTTGTTGTTTTGACGCGACTTCTGGAACAATGTTGGTGATGGGATTGCTAATGGGTTTGTTTTTTTTTTTTTTAATTTCTGGCTTTATGCAAGTGTTGTATTCTATGTTACCTGGAAACACCTGTCTTCTATTGTAATGATCCTAGACGCCATTGTTTTCACTGATACGATACACCTGTTAATCATTGTATTATTTTGTACTTGTGGTGTTATTGTTCATTCTTAATCAATACCTGATCCAGAGAAGCGTTGTGCGTGCAATGGCATATATAATAATCTATTATAATATAATTTATAATAATAACATAATAATAATTTACACGTGGTTGGACTATAAATTGCCAAGAGAAATCGCAGTGAATGGTTAAAAATGAGGAAATATGTAGCCGATGTATAGCAAGATGTGAACGCTAAGAAAGCAAAACCAAAAATAAAAAATTCGTCATCTGCGTAGGGGATCCGAGCACCACAACTTTCCCACAAAAAAAATCTCCTAAAAAAAAAAATGAAAAATAATATAAAAGAAGCCAATTACGAACGTTGCCGACAAAGAAACAGAATTGCGGCGAACGACCAAGCTTCAACTAATTCGCCACCAGCAAGCTTTCAATGACACCACCAGTGACCGCGATCAACCGACCGGACACGCGCATCAACTCCAGGCCCTACCAATTCTACCCTTCTTCCAAGTGATTTCCACAGCCCACAAAGAGACCTTCCGCTGAAATCCTCTATATCGGCAATACAAAGACCTTTATATTCACAGCTCTTGTTTTCTTTTCCTTTAGCCTAATCAGCAGTACTCATTTTTTCGTTTGTTATCGCGTTTTCATAACAATAAGAACAATAGTTCAGTTCGAATAAATTAATATATATATATATATATATATATATATATATATATATATATACCTGCTACCTTTCTGATCAGAGTTCAATTAAACAACATTTCTTAGAAAAACATAGCCATGTAGTTAATATTAAACAGATTTTAGTCAATAATACAATAATACTTACTCATACACACAGTAAAAAGAACCTTCAAATATTGGAGGCCATCTACATTAAATCAAAACAACCCACACTTAATAAAATCATGTTTAAATCTGGTCATAATACATAACATTGCATTTAAATATATGGTTCTGTTATCATTTCGAGCGCTCACGCGGTGTGACGTCATAAAACTGCATTACACATTTACGAACTGCGTTTGCTATTTGGTGACTGTTGTCGTTGCTTAGCAAAGTTTTATGTCAGCACAAGATAAAATCGTTTTTGATGGTGGATGTTTTTATGTTAACGTCCCTGTAACCTCTCTGAAGATGACTCATGTGAGCCGAAAGTTTAGAACCACCATAAAAAAATATCCAAATGTTGGAGAATTTTTGTCTTTATTTTCACCTGAAATTAAAGCCAAAATACGATGTTTAGAACGGCTTATTATTAAACATAATAGACATTCATTGTTTCTTATATTTAACAATATATATATATATATATATATATATATATATAAACTTGGAATATGTTTTAATATTTCTGTAAACAATAGGGGTCGATTTCACGCGTTATCGATATTATAAAGAGGACTTGCCTTCTAAGTCAATAAAAACATAATATTTTCCCATTCCGACAGATTTCGCTACTTCAAAAAGTTTTAAAGAATACTTACCAACAAAAATCATTCTCCCCCAAAATTTTGTATATTTTTACCAGTAGAACAATCTATTTAAGTAATATAATAATGGTTGGACGCTCGTTTCTGAGTATGTCTGTCTACTAGAGTGACTAGCTAATCCTTGTTATAAACGCCTGCACAGGCACATTTGTGTTTGCAGAAGAGAGCCCAACTCTGGTTTATACTGCAACTATGCTGCCCTTAGTTACAGTTTCTTGGAGACAACGCATTATCTGATGTGATCAACAGTCTGAACAGTCGGCCAGTACGCCCAAAGCCTCAGATACGATGACTTGCGACTCCTAAATAGTTCAGTCTACCCAATCTCATTCATAAATTTTGGGTCAACTCGTGGTAGGGTTTTCAGGCACTTTCCAGAAGTGTCGAACGTTAAGTTATAGCCTCCCCAGGTCAATAACATCAAGAAGTCACCTCCCCGACAACTCGACTGCTTTAACTCCACGGCATGTGTCCATTATTTAAGTAATAAATGATGACTTAGTCCCTTTAAAAGGCTGAAATGGCTGTCACGTTGTGTAATGGCTGTTCACACTTGGCTCCTGTTATGATGATAATTTTTTTTTTTTTTTTTTTTTTTTTTAATGCTAAGTCAATCTTTTGAAACACCTTCACCAGCCCAACTCTGTTACGTTGCATATAATTTGTGGTATTGAACTCCGTTATGCTAAAAAATCTTGCTTTCATCAAAATCTGATATCAAATTCTCCTTCAGTAATTTAGAACTAAATTTTCAGCCATATTTAGAACCATATTTTAGCAATATTTAAAACCATTCAAGCCAGCATCAATTTTAACCAACTTTCTTGAAGTATTACTTTTCAAAGATTTTTTGTAACCATATCGCTCCAAGCAATGCAGACGACTTCCACTGATGCGTAACGGGGTTAAATAGGAGGAAAGTTATAACAAAATAGTTACAGGTTAGAGTGACAGGTTATAGGGGGTGTCAGGAAGTGGGTGTCAGGAAGGATGAGAATACCGATGAGAGTGGTGTGGACGCAGAAAGGAGCGTGAGAGAGAGGACGTAAGTCAGTGAGACAAGAGATGACTATTGACTTTACATTTGAATTCTTGGAGACTGTAGCTGTCGGGGAAGCAAGTAAATGGAAAGGAATTCCACAGGCGGGAAGTGCTAGAAAAGAAGCTACTAGAGTAGAATTTACGTTTACAATTTATTAGTTTCACAGTAAAAGGGTGGGACCTAGTTGCTAATCTTGTGGCTCGAGTAAATTCATATACAGGGGGCACCAGTGAGCTAAGATCATCTGAGCAAAAGCCGTGAAAGTATTTGTAGACGAGACACAGATAAAAGAAGAAGAAAGTTATGAGAAAGAGTGACAGGTTATAGGGGGTGTCAGAAAGAGGGTAAAAGAAGGATGAGAATACTGATGAGAGTGGAGTGGACGGAGAAAGGAGCATGAGAGAGAGAGGATCCAGGTTAGTGAGATAGGAGATGACTATTGACTTTACATTTGAATTCTTGGAGATTGTAGCTGTCGGGAAAGCGAGTAAATGGAAGGGAGTTCCACAGGCAGGAAATGCGATGCTTCTATCGGTTTATCACAATTTAAGGATTAGGGAAAGAAGAAAAGAATCTGCTAACCATACGACCAGACTCAGTGCTATATCACGTAAAAACATTGGTTCTCGCACAATCACCTAAGTTAAGCAACATCGAGCTTAGTCAGTACCTAGAAGGGCGATCGCTTGGGAAAATCAATTGCTGTAAGCTTTTAGAGCCATATGATGTTGAGAAAAAGGTTCTCGTAAGATCATCTGTTAAGAAACGTCGAACCTGGTCAGTACCTCGATGGGTGACCACTTGGGAATACCAGGTGTCGTAAGCTAAAAAGTGAAAGTGGCATGAACATTACAGCTATATCACGCTAAAACACCTGTTCTTGTAAAAACACCTGTTAAGCAACATTTAGCTTGGTCAGTACCTCGATGGGTGATCGCTTGGGAACACCAGGTGTGGTAAACTAGGAGATGAAGGTGATAGTAGGCTTAAAGCCATATCACGCTGAAATATTGGTTCTCGTAATATCACCTTATGGCGTTCATACATTCACAAGTCAAATGCGATATTTTAAACGAGAAGTAAGAAAATTTATTTGAAATAAATTTTCTTACTTCTCGTTTAAAATATCGCATTTGACGTTTTCATTTTTCCTTCTTACATTAAAAAGTCACATGTTTCACGGTTTCTTCTCCTTATGGGAAAACATCTGAACAATTATGTCAATTCTGGTCAACCATACTTAGCTGTCATCAATCACTTAACACATCATCTGACTGTCATTACTCACTTCAAAGGTCAGAAAAATCAGAGCACCGTGATTAAGAAATACTTTTATTCTAAATTTCATGCTATAAGTAATACTTGTGTAAATCAGATTAATATAGCTTTCAATTTGTTAATTTTCAAAAACATAACGTGTCACAGATGTATATTTTATTTTTGCAAGATTTTTAAAACCGAGAATTAACTTTTGTTTACAAACTTGTCAAGCTGTCAAAATGGGCGCAAAATGCTGAATTTTGAAAACTCGAAAAAAGTTGAGATTCCAATCAATATAATTTCTATTTAAAATGCATCAGAGTATTTTGCCTACTGGAAATAGTAAATTGAATCATTTAGATTTCAATTAAAGCTAAAATGAAAGTTTCAAAAAAACTTTTTTATTTTTAAAAATTCATTTTAAAACTTTGGTATCTAAAATGAGTGGCGGTACCTATTTTATAACCAGGATTATATAACCAGAATTATATAACAATAAAAACAATCAAAATAAATATGAATTTATCATTTTGATATCATTTCAATTTTTAAAAGTATTTAGAAGTTATAACATCTAGAAAATTAAAATCACTGCTATATAAAATTTTCTCAGATTTAAAGATTTAAAAATTCTTAATTAAAATCAATCATTTTATTTACTTGAGACACAATGACACAGACTAAAACATTCTTTTCCTTGCTTTGTGTCATACATAACCGAACTCCCTACAGCTTACAAGTTTTATCCAGAATTATCATCAGAATTATCAGAAGGTTTTCATCAGAAGGTTGTTTGTCGGCAGGTTGGAATGTGTAGAATAGTATGGAACAGTGTAAGAATAAAAATATACATTTTTCATGTAAGAATAGAAATTTATTAAAAGGAAAGATTAACCATAATAGGTAGTAGTTAAATGTTCAATGAGAAAGTTAAAGGTATCAAGAGTTCGTACAAATGTTCGTAGTAGTAATTTGTTGAAAGATTATATGCGTACGTACGTATGTATGAGCGTTTGTTCGTAGGAATGTCTTTAAAGGGAGAAGAAGAAGTAAACGGAATCAGCACATGAGAAGGAAAGTGAAAAAGGACGAATGTCCGACTCGACTTGAAGCTTCTCGTTACATTTTACCTTTCGTCTCTGCAGCTTCCATCTGAGTCTCTGACTGTCTTTTGACGCTGACCGGTGGGGGGGGGGGGGGGGGCTTTTATAGTATTTAGATTGTTCGCACTTGGTCGCTAAGTCTTTTTTAGTCTAGCAATTTGCTTTCATTGGTCAGAATATCAATTTAACATCTACTTGTGAAATCCGGTTTCGACTTTTTCTTTAGGTGTATAATCAATCCTTTTTTTATTTGGGAAAAAACAGGATTTCACACGTCATTGTGAATTTTTGTAAAACTGAAGAAGAGAGTTGATTTTAATTCTTAATTTCTCGTCCCACAGCAATTTGAAAATTGATCGTTTGTCTGTAGTGAAAAAAAAATAGTAATAATAAAATTGTTTCATCTAAAGAAAAATAGTTTTAAAAATAATTTACGAAAAAAGCAGTGTCAAGAAATTTAGGAAACTTTTCTCATTTTTTTTTTTTTCAGATTTTATGATTTCACGCAACAGCACCTGAAAATCTAAAAAGACGACATTTTCGTTTTGTTTTAAGAATTGACTGCTTTTTCAATAAATAAAAAAAAATCATCTTTTTTTTTTAGGATTTGACTAAATGAATTTAATTAAAATCTTGGACAGCGTCAACGAAAATGTTAATTAGTTTCAAATAGACGAACAGGAGTAAAGATTTTAATCCATGCTTTAAATATGAAGCCAGAGAAAAAAACAAAATCACTAATAATAAAAGAATTCTTTAATAACTACCTTGCGGCACAAGAATGATCGGAATATTTTAAATCCTTGTACCAACCGAAAGTATTCAATAATTAAATTCGAATTCTTGAAAAATCTTGACTGATTACATAGAACAATAAATTAAAGAATTCTTTGGTAAATGAAAATCTATAATAAATTATGATATATATATATATATATATATATATATATATATATGTCTGAAAACGCTTATCGAGGGTAGGCCAGAAACTGATCATCTCTGGTCGGGTCGGCGCGGTGAGAAGGGTATGATGTTGAAAGACCCGATACCCCTAGTGATCCTCGCGATGACATCACTGACGACACCCTCTAGCGCCCCCATTACGGTGCTTATGTTTGAAAGGAAATATATATATATATATATATATATATATATATATATATATATATTATTCAACGGAGTACTTTAACCTAAAAATTCAACGGACACCTCCTGTATGCAAATTTCTTTACTCTTTTGAGAAGGACCTTTTCAACTTAATCCCCAAAATTACATTGCGTAAAGCTTCAAATGATTTCCAAGACCTATTAAAATCGGATATTAGAACCTTAAAAAACTCTAAGGACCTGTACGTAAAGTCAGACAAATCCAATAATATTTATAAATATGATCTTTCTAATTACTTAAATCTCCTTAAAAATAAAATAATCTCCTTAAAAATCTCCTTAAAAATAAAATAACTAGTCAATACAAAGGAGACAGAAGAAACCAAACCTCATCTGAAATAAACATGGATACGGCTAAATTTGCAAATGATTTAAAAATTAGTGATAGAATAGGCAAAGTTTCTACCAAAGAAGCTTACATTTTATTTAAAGACCACAAATCTAACTTCCCAAATAAATTGCAAACTAGACTGATTAATTCAACAACAAGTGACTTAGGCATAATTTCTATGGAAATGTTAAAAACCTAATCGAGAATATGCAATCTAATTTACAACCAAACCTCTGGAAAAGTTCCAATGATACCATCAATTGGTTTAATAACATCGTAAACAAATCTAAATCCACCTTTCTTAAATTCGATATTGTTGATTTCTACTCTTCCGTATCTAAAGACCTTCTTGAAGGTTGCATAAACTTTGCTAGAATTTACGTTGAAATTTCGGATAGGGATTGTAAGATTATCTTAGCGGCCAGAAAATCTATCCTTACCTTTAAAAATTCTACATGGACGAAAGGGCCAAATGATAGCTTTGATGTTCCTATGGGAGCTTATGATTCAGCCCAGGTGGCGGATCTAGTAGGAATATATATTTTAGACATATTAAGTAGATTTTTAGACCAAAAACAAATGGGTTTATATCGGGATGATGGATTAGCATTTATCACCGATTCCAAGGGACCCTATACGAATAGAATTCACAAAAAATCATTAGAGCCCTAAATTATTTTGTTTTTAAAGTTGAAGTTACTTCCAATCTTTAAATTGTAAATTATTTAGATATTACCCTTAATTTAAACGATAGGTCCCACCAGCTTTTTCTCAAAGAAAATAGTTTACCCACTTACATTAATATTTAATACAATCACCCAAAACATTTTTAAAACAAATACCCAAGATCGTAAATAATAGGATTAACCGTTTATCATCAAACATCAAAACTTTCAATGAAAGTAAAGAAATTTACAACAAGGCTCTTCCAAATTGCGGATTTAAGAACAAATTAACGTATATAAAACCTACAATGTACCCCGAACAATCTAATACTAAAAATAAAAATAATTGTAGAAAAAGAAAGATAATTTTGTTTAACCCTCCATACTGCAAACTAACAAATATTAATATAGGTAAATATTTTCTCAGATTAGTAGACAAATATTTTAATAACAACAATCCTCTATGAAATTTAATAGGAACACTCTAAAAATTAGCTCCTCTTGTACTCCAAATATGGACAACATTATAAATTCTCATAATAGGCAAATTCTAAAGAATGTATATAATACCGACTCTGGGTCAGGAATTTTAAATGAATGCAATTGTAGCTCCATGGATATCTGCCCGGTGGAGGGCAAGTGTAAATCTACCCAGGTAAATTATGAAGCTCACATTTCACCATCCAACAACAAGAAAAATTACCGGACTTATATTGGTATGTCCGCGGGGCCTTTTAAGTAAAGGTATTACAATCACGGGTATTCTTTTTCGAACCCGGCTCAGAAATACCAGACAGCCCTTTCACGGAAATCCTGAAAAATGAAGGAAGAAGGGTTAGACTCTGTAGTTAGTTAGAAACTGATAGCTTCAGCCCGAATTCCGAGGAATTTTCGTGATAGGTGCGATCTGTGTCTGCAAGAAAAAAAATACTAATATCAAAGTACCCAAACCAGCACCTACTCTTGAATTTAAGAAAAGAATTCATTAGTAAGTGGCGACATAAGGCGAAATTTGTGAACATTTAAAATTTAAGTTCTAAATTCAGTTTTTGGGAGAGAAAATATAAACTAAATTGTTTTTGATTGATTGATTAATTTTTAAGTAGTAAATTTGAACCCCTCTACCTTCCTCTTCCTTTCTCCTATTTTGTTTTATTTTTTGTGGTAATTTTTAAAAAGTTTCATGGTTATTTGAAGGAGTATTCTTTATCTTTTTTCAAAGAAATTCCTTTAACCGTTAATTCACCACCATTACCTGTTTTTTTTTTCCTCAATTGGAGTAGATAGTCTAAACTATCACCCGGTTCACACTCCACCCGCGTCTACTGAACAGGTGAAGTGGCTCATCCCTTGTTTCTTGTTTAGGATGTGGTTTCCGGTTTTCTCTTTTCCAATCTTTTCATTTTTCTTTTTTTTCAATTGGAGTAGATAGACTAAACTATCGCCCAGTTCACACTCCACCCACGTCTGTTGAACGGGTGTAGAGGCTCATCCGTTGTTCCCTGTTTAGGATGTGGTTTCCAGCTTTCTCTTTTCCAATCTTTTCACTTCTCTTCTTTTTTTCTTTTCAATTGGAGTGGATAGACTAAACTATTGCCCGGTTCACACTCCACCCACGTCTATTGAACATGTGAAGAGGCTCATCCCTTGTTCCCTGTTTAGGATGTGGTTTCCGGTTTTCTCTTTTCCAATCTTTTCACTTTTCTTTTTTTTCAATTGTAGTAGATAGACTAAACTATTGCCCGGTTCACACTCCACCCACGTCTATTGAACAGGTGAAGAGGCTCATCCCTTGTTCCCTGTTTAGGATGTGGTTTCTGGCTTTCTCTTTTCCAATCTCTTCACTCTTATGTAGCCCCCTGCACATCAGTGGCGTTACCGCCTTGCTCGGGGTGATATGATTAAAAAAATATATATCTTCCTTTTATGAAGTAAGGATACTTAGACTAACTTAACCCTCAATATTTCCTGCAAGTATATATATATATATATATATATATATATATATATTCCCCACACCTAGAATTAAAAAAAAAAATTTTTTTAATTTTTTTAATAAATTTTATATATTTTTTTAATTTAAATCTAGGTTTACAATTAATTAAATTGATTTAATTAAATTTAAATAAATTATATGTCAGCTTTTTTCCCCAAATAATGTTTTTTCTAAAAATTCTTTCTAATACTTCATCCCATTTAAAAACTCTAGTTTTGTTAACACGTCCCTAGCGTTTCTACGAAAATGAATTTTTTCTTTTCTTTATTTTTTCTTTCTTTTTACTTTTCTTTCCTTTCATTTCCATTTTGTTTAGCCCACTCCCCTGTCAAACACCACGCCCTATTTCTTCCTTTACTTCTCCTTCCTCTTTTTTAGAGCTAGACAAAGCCAAATTTTTAAATTTTTCACTTACAACTCAATCTAAAAATAGACATTGATTACTATCTACTTATTAATCCCACTCATCTAGTTTTTCCTGTGACGTCAATTTTTTAACTTCCGCCGGTAATATTTTATTTTATTTTATTTTGAGTTTTGAAAGTTGCCGATGAAATGTGAAATCTCTCTTAAGGATTTCATGCAGAAATGATTATACAATGCTTTTGAACTTCGAAATTTATTTTATTTTATAATTGGCTCTGTAATTTAAATATTAATTACAGTGAGCCCTTCACCTGAATCATTAGTTAATATTAAAATAATAATAATAATAATTAGGATTGGGTCTTTGGAATTTACCTTCCTGCTTTTCCTTTTGGAGTAAAGTTTTTTTTAAATATATATATATATATATATATATATATATATAGTCATCCGCAGACAGATCTATTTCACTGTAGCGCAGCTCATCAGTACGGTTAGACATCTGATTGCTTTTAACTAGGATTGAAATCCGACCGAATTGGCGTCAGTCGGCGATTCTACCTCTGAGCTATGGGCGCTCAGTAGAAGGAGGCAGACTTTTTAGCGTGTGATATGCCATGTATACATATGCAAGGGGATGGGAAACAAGAGAAGCGACAAAATAGATGACAAATTCAAAAAGGTAAACTAAGAGCAGGGTAGAGAGTTTTGAAGCGTCAACTCAAAGAAGCTGTAATTCATGAGAGGCAGGCCTTAAGGATCTGCTCAATGATATTAAAGAAAGGATCTTAGTGGTCTCTAGAGATGAAAACCAGTAGCAATTATACTGGGGGGGGGGATCAGAATAGGTCACCCACTCCTAATTGGCAGACACCTTGGTTACCTCCACACACACACACACTTTTATAAGTTTCAGAAATTTATGAACCTGATCAGTTTCTGATTTTGATAAAATTTCATCTTCAACACTTTTCTCTCTGTGTCTTTTTTTTTTTTTTTAGTTAGCTTTTTAATGATACATCCAGAAATCAGAGCAGACAAATCACACTGTTCTGCTAGGATACTGACGTTTTAGTACTATTAACTAACCCTTTGATCTTGTTGTGAAATTAACCTCTCTTCTTGGGTTCCAAAAGCTTGAGAATGGAAAAAGAGGGCAAGAATAGATTAGAACTCCACTTCTATGAATGAAAAGTTATTCTGTTTAATTTAGTGAAATAACATGCTTATACTCAAACTCATTCCTAAGTTCTTCTTCTCCCTTTAAAGACATTCCTACGAACAAACGCTCATACAGACATACGTACGCATATAATCTTTCAACAAATTACTACTACGAACATTTGTACGAACTCTAGATACCTTTAACTTTCTCATTGAACATTTAACTACTACCTATTATTGTTATTCTTTCCTTTTAATAAATAGTGGCGTAGTATGAAAATGAAAACGCTGCTTGAGTTTGTTCCCCTGCTAACTCAGAAAAATTCCGGCCTCTACGCGCCCCACTCCTTTCAGAGTTTCACAATCGCCACTGATGGAAACCAAAGAAAATTTCAGAAGAAAAGGCGACAGTCTCGAGGATCATTTTCGCTTTTACTATAAAGCTGTCCACTGAGACGAAGAACTCGACTTACAGCAGGAGGAACGCGAAAATTACCTGAGGATGACGTATTCTGATGCTTGGAATAATGTTACAATCACTTCTATTACTGACCTTCCTAGGCCCCCAAAATCCAGAGGTCATGTTTAATAACAGCGGACAAAAGTTGAGGGAAGTTTGAGAATTTGTTTGCAAATCCGGTGACGGTAGTTCTGAAATACATGCAATATCCTACAGGCTATATAAGAACTGTCCAAACGTTCGCAAGGAACTCGCAAATATTACGTTTTCCCAGAATATCGATATTTTCTCGGCAAATAACTCAATACTGGGGGGGGGGGGTATGCCATCCAAAGAATTAAAAAAATTACTATTAAGATTATTTTACCAGGACCTGAATATATGAAAATCCAAAAGAGCGATTTATGACAAATATGGCGGGTGGGGTAACACATCCCAGCTAAGCTGCAGCAATTTTTGCTGAATCGCCAAAGAAATGTGACGTCTGGCATGACTTTAATCAAAAATATTATAGGAGACTTTTGTAACTTGCTTGAAGCATTGTGTATATAAGGTGTATGGGTAGGTATTTGAAGGCTATCACAATGCGTTTAGTAAAATAAAGCAAGTTAAAGAAGGTGTTGCGTATTATCTATTTATTATCTAATCTTATTTATAAATGGAACTTTGTCTGTGTGTGTGTATGTGTGCGTGTGTGTATGTGTGTATGTTCGTTACCTATAGACTCTGAAATGGCTGAACTGATTTTCTTGAAAATTTACACAGTTGTACTATAAGTGTCTGCGAGTGTTCTTAGCTAGGTTTTGTGTCGAGGTACCCACGATAAATATCGAAAATCGATCATCTAAAAGATCGGGTTATAGAAGGAGTGATCCGATTTTAATCAAATTTGATACACTCATAGACAAAGACATAAGAAACGATATTCAGAAGTTTCAAGGTTGCAGTTCTTACAATAGTGCAGAAAATCGATTATATATATATATATATAAAAGGCAAAATGTTTGTGTGTGTGTCTGTTTATCTGCCTGTATGCCTGTATTTTTTCCAACCCTTTTATTTTAGTTTTTGCTTCGGGTTTGGCTCTAAGTAGGTATAATTGTCGTTCTTAGTCTCAGCCATGATACCATTTACTCAGAGGACTTATTTAGCCTTCAAAATTCAGTTTACGACGAAAAAAACTTATTTGATATCGATACCAGGAAATCAAAATTTGTCTTACATCCATTCATTTTTCTTTCAGTCTATGATTTCGCTTTAACTGGAAACAACTATTGCTTTTTAGTCTTTTGTGCCAACGTCCAAAGAGTCTGAGCTCCAGAACCATGGATTAGTTTTAAAGCTTTCATTACACCCGAGCACACACTCATACTTACTACAATGTGTGCACACATACTCACTACAATGTGTGTACACACACACACATACTCACTACAATTAACGACAGTAGTAGCAGCGAAGAAGAACCATTCATTTAAAGGCACGGCTCACCAGCGGACGGACGTGAAATCAAGCTCTCCTATCATTCTTAAGATGAGACTTTGATCTCGAAATATTAATGAATAATAAATAGGTAATAGAAGGCGCCTTATTTACCTTCCATTATTTTACTAAACTCTTTGTTATAGCCTTCAAATACCCATACACCCAAATATTATCTTTCAAATTTGTGCGTGTTTCTTTTTCTTGAATTGCTGTTTTTTAATCGCCTAGTTGCGAGCAGTGTTTTTGAGAATCAGTTGACTGGTTACTTTGCAGAAGCTTATAGTACACAATTCCTTTCCAATCCTACCAGATGCACAGCACGACTTTCTTAGTATAAAGACCTGCTTTTGGGGTGGCTACTGTTGGCTCATGTCACTTATCCCAGGATCTTTTTCGTTGAACATTGTTGTAAACAATCCATCACTCATCACCCGTCACAATTTGCTTAAAACAGGATGCATTTTCATTGCGTTTATGCAGCATATCACAGCTAGAAATGCGACTCAAAAGATTATTTTCACTCATGTCGGGTGGTACTCAAACATCGTAAATAATGAACGAGATCTACACTCTGTGGTGAATTGGGGCAAGAAGTAGCTTGTCAATTTCAATGCGACTAAGACCAAACTGTTGCCTGTCAATCATCACAGGCAACCTCTCCTGCCTCCCATAAGCATGGACCAAACGAGTCTCCCTGAGAGCAATACACTGCGCCTCCTCGGCCTTACCCTCTCTTCTGATCACAAGTGGAATCACTACATTGAGTCAATAGCTAAATCCGCTGCTACGAAGGTTGGGTCACTGTGTCGGGCCAGGATGTTTTTCCCGCATGAATCCATCCTGCATATATACAAATCAATCATTCGTCCGTGCATGGAATACTGCTGCCATATATGGTCAGGCGCCCTTGCTGTTCATCTCAGTGTTCTCGACAGGCTCCAAATGATAATCAGTAATGTGATAGGTACCGACTTGGCGACTCAACTACAGCCACGTCCTCACCGACGAGATGTGGCCTCCCTTTGTCTGTTCTATAAATACTTTTATGACTTCTGCTCCAACGAACTTAAGTCACTGGTGCCTCTGCAACAGGTGTTTACTCGTACAACCAGATTGGCAACTGGGTCCCACCCATTCACAGTTAGATTAACCAAATGCAGACGACAATTCTACTCCTTCAGCTTCTTCTCTCGCACTTCCTCTGGAACTCGCTTTAATGTTATTGCTTTCCTGATGGCTACAACCTCCAGGAATTTAAATGCAATGTCAATACTCATCTATTAACCACTTGACTCTAGGTCTTTCTTCATCACCCTATATATCCTTTCCTTTCTCTCCACCTTTGCAACTGTCATCACACCTGTATTCCCATCCTTCTCTTGCTCCTTTCTAACTAGTTCGTCTTCCTCTTCACTCTCTTCTACTTAATCCTTTTACTCTTAGGTAGCCCCCTGCACATCAGTGGCATTACCGCCTTGCTCGGGGCGATACTATTAAAAAAAAGTCCCCAAACATCACTAAGTTCTCATGAATGGTGGATTTTGAGAATTTTTTTGTCAATTTTATCGTTTTGTAATGCTGGTTATTCTCAATAAATGTCTAGATTTATTTGTCATATGTAGTTGGGGGTCTGCCTGAATGTTCTTCATCACTAATACTACAATGAACTTAGTGAACCACTTATGTACAATTCTGTCAGACAAAGCACCTTCATCGTACACAGCAGATATCTTTTTTGTTTCTTGCTAGGCATTTTTGCCTTTAGTGTAATAAAAAAGCATCAAGTGTCTAAAATGCTGCTTATACGATTCTATTTTCATAGGGTTGCAAAACTGACACGAGTTAAGTAATGTTAAACGTCCTTTCTTATTATTATTAGAATTATCAGAAGGTGGATTTGTGGAAGAATAAAAGTATACCTTTTGGATGTTTAAATAGAAATTTATTAATAGAAAAGAATAACATGAATTGGTAGAAGTTAAACGTTCAATGAAAAACAGTAGTAAGGAGTTAAGGGTATCACGCGTTTGTAGTAGTAATGTGTGTATATGTATGAGCGTTATCGTTGGGTAGAAATGTCTTCAAAGTTATCGCTTATTCTTAAAGTGTTCCGTTTGTTTATCAAGCATAAAAAGAGGCAGATGGGTGAACGGTGAAAAAGAAAGCGGTAAGGGGGAAGGATAGAGATAATAATAACGATCGCTTGACGTTTGTTAAGGGATGTGTTATTACACTAGTCTTCTTCTCTCTGGTGACAGGCGAACTTGGACGGTCTTTTATTTTGTTTGTGGATCTTGAAAAGGTCATTTGGGAATTCACTCCCGGGTGTGATTCCGGTCTTTTCATTGGACAACGAGCAAACTTCGCGTCGACTTGCGAAAAGTTCCGTAAAAGAATTTGTTTCTGAGAATTGAAGATTACTTGAATTTTGTTTTAGATGTTTCCGAGTTTTCTATTGGTCGAAAAATATTTCGCATCAAGGTGTGAAATATAACGAGTTTTGTTTTGGATTTGCTGTTGCGTGTGTGCTAAGCAAAGTTTGTAAATTCAAGTTTTTTTTAAATTTCTAACAAAATCAATGAGTCAGGCATTTGAATTTTAAATCTAGATCTTGTTTTGTTCACTACAAGGTAAAGTTAGACATGGGACTGCTTTAGATTATAATAAAAAAATTAGATTTGGGTCTAATTAAAAACTAGTGTCGAAAAGATAGGAATAGGTCCACTACACACTCAAGTATCGTTTTTTTTATTTCTAACAAAATCAATGCGTCAGTGCTTAGCATTTGAATTTTAAATCTAGAGCTTGTTTTGGTCACTACATTATAACGTGTTGGAACACGAACAATTTAAAATTGGCACAAACTTTCTGGACAACCCAATAGTTTTAAATTCATGATCATTGATTAAATTTAATATTTTTAATAAGCAAAATATTTTGCTCTGTTTAAAAACTAATTTAACCTGACGGGAAGTATTTGTTTTTTGTTTTTAGTCCTATAAAAAAAACTATGACGCCATTTTGTTAGTTGTTGTTTCGCTTCCTGCATTTTTCTACACGAACCGGATGTTCACCTCTCAGCGACCCAAAGCATACTGTGTAAATACGTGTTCTACGCATAGGCCCCACGTATCTTCTTCTTCTTCTTCTTCTATGTGCCCTGTCCTTTCAGGACGTAGGCGATCATGGATCTCCACGTCTCCCTATCCCTTGTAGCTCCTAGTATGTTTGTTCCAGTTTCTCCTGTCAATCCCCGTTCCGTCAACCACCTGATCAGGCCCTGCAAATATGTTATCCGCTGTCTTCCTCTGTCTCTCTTTCCTTCTATCTGGCCAGTCAGTATCAGGTTCTCCAGGCTCTCCTTCCTCATTGCGTGTCCCAGGAACTTCAGTTGTCTCTTCCTGATGCTCAGTATCATTTTCCTCTTTGTTGCCATTCTTTCCAACACCTCATCGTTGCTTGCATGCTCAGTCCATGATATCCGCAGCATCCTTCTGTAGAACCACATTTCCGCTGCTTCCAGTTTTGTCCTCATTTTCGATGTTATTAAATCTTTCGCCCCACGTATACATCTGCTTTAACCAAAATAAAACAATTTATTGACCAGTCAGAGCCAGTTCCACTTCAAAAAGTAAAATCTTAATTTGGATCTGATTGACAATTATATATTCTCTAATTCAAACAAAATTAAAACAGAGACCAATTTCAGCTTTAACACCGATAAGCTGAGAGAGACACAACACACCCAGCGTTCACGTTCACACTGACCAGGCTGAGAGAGAAACAACGACAGCTATAAATAATGTCCATTTCACTACTAATTCACCATTTTCTTTCCACATTGCCTTACCCATCCTCAAAGTATTCTTTTTACTTGAATTTATGTTTGCCGAAGAGGAAACAGAATTAACCCCCACAGCAACAAGGTTGTGCCTTCCAGGTTACTCATTTCTCCTTCCTCAACACTATCGGTCATCAAAACGTAATTTCTTTTTTGTTAAAAAATCTTCCAAAAATAAAATATACTTTTCTGAAACTTTGAAGAATATTAGTTGATTTAAAGTATAATTAACCTGATTTGAAAGGGGTGAACATTTCATAAATGGCGGGGAGTGGGGAACACAGGTAAAAACTATTCTTCATTAAAATCCGACAATTATTTCATTTTTACAAGAATTTCAAAATCAATGTATTTTTCACGGCAAAAAGACGATAAATTTTCTATAATTTCCCTCTGTTCCCTCGTTGACGAAAAAAATATTTCTAACCAAAATTTCAAACGTTCCAAAAAGGATTAAAAAAATATAATTAAATAATTTAAAAAATACTTTAGTCTTTCCTCTTAATGATAAAATAAAGATTTTGACGATAAAACTCTGTTTTTATCAAGTTTCTTCAATTATTGCATGCTTTTGTTCTTTTAACGAATCTGTGGGGATACCTACTTTAAGAAATATTATGTCAAAGTTTAATATAACATTTAGAGTAAAAAAATTGTAAGGAGACAGAAGGTGATTATCTCCCTTTGGTCAAAATATGTCACGTGCGTCTCGTGACGGCCGCTTAGTGGCGTCACTTCATACAGTGACGAAAGTGACCAGTCTTTCATTCAGATTACAGGAGCTAAACAATACAGTCGTTAAATCTACCTTCACTCCCTCGCCCACCCACAGCTTATAAATACATGTCATCATTTTCCTTTGGGAATATATTTTCCCTGGATATAGAAACTCCGGCTAGCAGTACTCATTTTGGGAAAACCCAAGATACCAGTTCGCAGAATATTTCCTCGCTTGAAATGTAGAGAATGAATCCAGTCCACTTGAATCTAGAGTCCTAAACATGGCTTCTGCAGAAACACAAAAAGAAACTCCACATTATATATAAGACACTATCTTGTAAGACTTTTACTCAGCTTGCCATGTAGATATGTTATATTTTTCTATTTGTGGGACACATTAGAGAGCCGAGTTCAAATTCCAGTTGAATTCATTGCATTCACTTACTCACAAATACCCTTGGGAAAGGTATGATCCGTCGCTTCTCCTTTCAGCTATTGGTTAAATAGCAGGATAGATTGGGTTCTATAGCCTTGGTTGGCAATCTGTTCACCGCAGAAAGTAATGGCAACCTACTACGGGAAGACATGATCTTTCGAGACATGATCACTCAAGTGTGTATCACGTATGGCACTTCACTGATTGACCAAGTGCTTAATTCTAAATCAGTAACCCCAGCTTATTAAATTTTAATTAAATTCAATAAGTTAGCTAGTAAATTCGGATTATTTTAATAATTATTATTTTTAGAATTTAATACAAGTTAACATTTTAATAAAAGGGCATTGTTTATTATTAGTTTCCCCTCTTGAAGTTATTTTAGTTAAAGAACTCATTAAATTTCTTGTTTAATACTCATCTGCATCATAATTTTTAAACTTTGTAGATGGCGAGAACGGAAAACCGTTGAGCGAGTTCGGCTTCAGACTAAGTTGGGCACTCAATTCTGTGTGGTCATGTTTTTGAAAGATTTCTTCAAAATTATGGACTATTATTATGGAAGAAATAATGAACTTCCCCAAAAAATGCGAAAATTGGTTTTCTTTCAGTTATACCAAAGTTCAGTTGGGAAACTTCTTGCATTCTACAAAAACAGAAATGCAGGAAGAAATTTCTCAGTATTTGGAAAAAAAAGAGATCTAAAGTGGTAGCCTATTCTAGTGCATTTTCAACCCCTCCCCCCCCCCCAGTCAATTCCTGCTGCTACATCTTCTATTGTCTCTTTTTTACCACCACCCAGCATTCAACTTCATCTCAGTGATCAAACGTTGAAAGCAAATAAAAAAAAGCAGTTCAGATTAGTTCACTACCAAGAAGTTGCATTATGACTGTTTATAATGGAGTTGAATGTGTGGTAATGCATCTCTGCATGCCACTGCATCAGCTGTAATGACATCTAAGGTCGACCGTGTGCGAATACACCAGCACTTGCCATGTTCCACAGATTCGTCCCAATAATCAATATTAGGGCTGTGATTGCCATCAACAAAACAATACCAACAACTGCATTTCAAGACATTTGTTAGGTTAGTAGTAGCAAAAAAAAAAAAAAAAGAAATATACGATTTTTCTATCTTAGTCATCAATGTCTTCCTTCTTCTACGAAAAAGCAATCTTCTTCTGACTTCTCACTAAGACCCGGCAACAGAAAATGAATTCCTACCCACTTACTGCCTAACCCTTCACTCACTGTCCGATTCACTATATAGATATTAGCTGGACAATGCACCACATCTTCCCGGCCACTCGTGTTTATTCCAGTGCCATGAGTTCAAATGTTTTAGTATCAGTTTTCTCCCTTTAATTCAACTCTTTAGAATACAATCCTATGTCATCCAACAATTAACTAAAACAGTAAAAGTAAAATTGCACACCCGCAAAAATGGATCAGAATGACTGAAAACAAGGCAAGTTTCACAAGTCAGTGTGAAAATTAAGATTCTGGATTTTGATTGGATAGGAAATAGCAAATTGATCTCTGACTCCGGTCAATTTTTCTTAACACCTAAAAGATAGGTATGCTGTCCGATCCAGTTACATGACTAAATTTCACTACTTAGCCACATCTCTTGACCAGTCAAATCAGTCAAATGGAAGCAGGAATTGGAGACAACACGCTAAGATGTAACAGGAAAGAAACTTGAAGCCAACCCGGTGATGTCTCGTCGACGTACATTCATTCTTCCTCCTTTCAATTTTCCTTTTTTCGTCTTCACTCACACTCTGTCAAAACAACAACAACAAGATACTGCAACTCCTAAAAACTAAAGTCCGATAAGTACAATTTTCCTTTATTGCTTGACCTTGTTTTTGACTCTTTAGTCGGCCAAAAATGGGGAAGGAACATAGACTTTATTAGTAGCCTGATTAATCTTTTTACATACACGTATTTTTCTACTTATTACTATTTCTCTAAAAAAATTTAACTATGGACATTTTTCTCTTTGAACATTTTCTTCTTACAAATTTGTTACTCAGTTCTATTAATAAAATTCCACTTATTTTACATACAAAGCACTTGTATTTTTCCAACTCTTCATTTAAATTTCTGATATCTTAAATTGTGGAGACGTCGGTTGTGTTTGACACAAGGCCAGTTTGACAAACATAGCCGAGGCCTCTACAACTCGCAAGTCTTTTTTTGTTCACCTCTGTGGCCAGGTATTGAACTCACAACTGTTTGGATCAATTCCCCTGGGTCATATGTCCTTGGGCTGAGCTGTTGCATCGAATGTCATATGCCAGAAATTTAGCATCTCTACATATTCAGCATTTCTCTATCGGGGCATAATTATAACCAAAAATGTTTCTTTAAAGCGACGCTGTTTCTTGCTTAGGACAACAAAAATCGAATATTCAGGTGTGGGGCAGAGACTCAGAAGTAAAACTCTTCCTTTGGATTATATTCCATCAATCATAGAAACGGAATTTAAAATCCATGATAATTTGAAAAGATTCCTTTGTGAGCCTGACAACTGAAATATAAACAAGGTTGCCGTCCATTGAAAATCACTGTTGATTCATGCCTCGTCAAAATAGTCAGATAAATGGATATAAACATAACAATTAACGTATTCACCTTTGTTTATTATTGCTCCAATGTCTAGGCCATTGTCTTTGCCTGCCCTCATCAAGTTCAGGTAACCTTTACAGAAATTCAAACTGGACCCTTTATTAAATCTAAGGAAGTAGATTGCTCTCATTTTCACTCATCATGTCTAGAGATACCTCGTCTATTTCTTATTTAGTACTACTCAATGATTGCTCGCTGAGTATCTACCAAGGTCAAGTGTACCTAGAGTAATAACCAACTGATGAAGACTAGAGAACACATCAGCTGTAACATTGTGATAATAACAACAAAGATAAAGAAAATAGTCTACAAACTAAACTAGAAATATCTGTGAATATTTCATGGTCTTCCTCTTTTAATTTTTTGATGGATCTTAATTCTTAAGTTAATGATTGAATAAGCTCCTTGTGAATTCCATGACTATAATTATATATCTTTTGTCTCTCTGATTGAATGGCAACTAATTTGTTTTGCATTTCTGCTACAAAAACCCAATTGTCTCTTGAAGTTGTTGGGTGAGACTTGGGTGCAACTCAATGAGTACGATTTACTAAAAAAAGCTAAGGATAAAACAAAACAACATTAATAATAATAATAACTAGTTTTAACCCCTGAAAATTTCATAGTTTTCCTCTTGGAAATTTTTGTTGAGTTTTTAGTTCTTGAATGAAGCTCGTGGCTAGTTCTACGACAATAAAATAACCATAGAAATTCCCCTGTTGAATAATTAAATATTTGAGCAGACGAACTTTAAAAAAATATTGCAGTAACAAAATAGATGTTTCACATTACACTAATTGATTATTTCTGTTGAGTTGTGAATTCAATTCTCGCAGACTTCTAACCTTCTGCCCAAATTAGGTCAAACCTAAAAAAATTGCTACTTTTTAGGCAACAACTATCCATTATATTGTATACCCCATTTATTTATATATATATATATATATATATATATATATATATATATATATACAAATTAAAAAAGGATTAATTCAATGATGTTGGATGATCATTTCGATATGAAAATCCCCACGGGGGATAACACATCACCTCAGCAACAGAAAAATCCTTTCAGAAACTGGAGAAAAATCAGTCTAATTTTCCTTTTTAAATAGATTTGCAAAGAAATTAAAAAAGAAAAAGAAAAAGATAAAACAAAATAAAATCAAATAAACAAGAAAAGAAAAAATTGACATCGTCTGGGTTCGCAAAAAAAGGAAAGAGAATTGTAACTTAAAATTAACGGACGGCGTGTTGAATTGATGTAAGGTTAAGCAACACGGAAAAAAGGCGGGAGATAAGAGAGATAAAGGAAGGAAGGGAGGGAAAAAGAAAAGAAAAGAAAGAAAAAAAATTTATATATTACAGACGCTGGACATATTCAAAAACCTAACTTCCCAAAAACGTTGAAGTATTAGAAAAAGGCCTTTACTTAAAAAGGTATAATTATTTTTAAAGGGAATAAAAAGATATAGGATTTAAAATAATTTTTTTTTTTAAATTTGATCATTTGATTTAAACTAAATAAAGACACAGCTAGGTAAAAAAAAATTCTTTTAATTTCTTTGCAAATCTATTTAAAAAGGAAAATTAGACTGATTTTTCTCCAGTTTCTGAAAGGATTTTTCTGTTGCTGAGGTGATGTGTTATCCCCCGTGGGGATTTTCATATCGAAATGATCATCCAACATCATTGAATTAATCCTTTTTTAATTTATATTTGCTCTGTAATATTTTATTACATGGAGCTCTCTTCCTGTATAATTTTTAATATTAAAATAAAATTTTTAATATTAATTAGTATCGGGTTTTTGGAATTTACCTTCCTGCTTTTTTCCGCTTGGATTAAAGTATCTGAATTAAAATATATATATATATATAGCCATGAAAATTTCATATGGTTTTCCTAATTTTAAATTGCTGATGAATCTTAATTCTTAAGTTAATGATTGAATAAGCTCATGGGGAGTTCTATGACAATAAAATTGTAGGGATAAGAAATTAAGAACTAAAAACATTTTGGGAAAAACCCAAAATAAAATTGCACACCTGCAAAAGATTATTCAAACAGCTAAAAGCTTTTCTTTTTCACAAGTCAGTGTGAAAAGTCAAATTCGGAATCTTGATTAGATTAAAAACAGCAAATTCATATATGACGTATTTTCATACCTAGATGTGAAAAGGCTTGCTGGAGCCGGCATCTCAAGAAGTTTCACTATTTAAACCATGATGCTAACTTGTCAAAAGGCAGTTGACATGTGAGCGGTTAGTAGGACTTCATGGCAACGTAACGAAAGAAAATTCAAGAAGCTGACCCGGACGCAGGGCACGTCACAGTTTCATTTGACCTCTTCTTCCAATTTCCTTTTCTTCCTTTTCATTCCACATCGCCAGAGAACAAATGGATACGTTAAGTACAACTTCTTTATTTGTTTTGCTCTCTCTCTCTCTCTCTCTCTCTCATTTTCAACCTTGTCACAACCTACCAAAAAGAGAAAGGAGCAAAGACTTTACATTCTGCTACTACACAACAATGAACTCTAAACTTCTGCGGACATTTTAAATACCTACATTACTACTATGAACATTTTCTACAACTCTTGATACCCTTAACTTTCTAATTGAACATTAATTTCTATAAATTCTTGTTATTCATTTCTTTTAATAAATTTCTATTTTAACCCGCCAACAACCAACCTTCTGATAATGATGAAAACCTTCTGATAATTCTTATAATGATAAATTCTGCAAAAAAATTGTAAGCTGTAAGGAGTTCGGTTGAGTCTGACACAAGGCCGAATCAAAGAAACTAGCTCCCAAACGGCTTCAAAATAGCTATAGAAATTCACCTATCACATCGTTAAATATTTGTTCCTAACAATTTTTAAATATAACAATAACAATCATGAAAAAATTTGAAACTGACAATAACAAACATATCTATCTTCCCTTCTTTCTTTCTTTTTTACCAAAACCAAATAACATCTTTGATATATCTTTCCACACAATCAAAATAGAATAGTCCCTTATCTATGAGGTATTGACAGGAGATATGAAACACTTCTTTCTTTCTTACTGAAATCAAGTCACATCTTTGTTATATCTTTCCATGAAATCAAAATGGAATAGTCCATTATTTATAAGGTATTTACAGGATGTGTTAAACACTTCTATTTTCCATTCTTTCTTTGGTCCTGGGTATGATGGTAAACTGCATCTGGCAGCAAGGCCTCTGATTGAGAGGTTGTGAGGAGCATGGAACCACCTCTTCGTTGCTGTTGTTCTCAGATCCACCCTGACCAGGGGTGGTAGCACTTGTTAGGGTCCCAGCTATGGGCAAATAGTTAACCCGAAACTGGGGTTAAAACAGTATGAAACTATAAAAATAGGCTTTTATAGAAAAATATACATTTTTGAATGAAAAATATTACCGACAATACAGTTCTGAAGAAAAAAATATTACCATAACACATTTTTGAAGGAAAATAAAATTATTACCAGCAATAAAGTTTTGAATACAAAACTAGAAGACATTTTCAGTTTCTAAAAAAAATTTCATTGAAATCTGACTAAATCAACCTTCTTACTTTCCTGACGGCTACGACCTCCAGAAATTTAAAAGCAAAGTTAATACTCACCTACTAACCACTGGCCTCTAGCTCTCTCCCCTCCCCTGTATAACCTTCCCTTTCTCTCCGCCCATGTACCTGTCATTGCACCTGCTTTCTCAGTTTTCTATTGTTCCTTTCTAACTAGCTTGTACTCCTCACTCTTTTCTAATTAATCTTTCTACATTTATGTAACCCCCTGCACATCAGTGGCGTTTCTGCCTTGCTCGGGGTGAAATGATTTTAAAAAAAAATAACGGATATGCGTTGTTGAGCATTGGATATCGGCTCGGAACGAGAAATCGGGGGGGGGGAGTTCAATTTTTTTTTTTTTTAATCATCTCACCCCAAGCAAGGCATTCCACTGCCACTATTGCGCATGGGGCTACATAGGGGAAGGTAAAGAGAAGGAGTGGTTAGACATAGGGAATGTCAGGAGGAAGGTGACAGATGAGTAAGGATACTGAGGATGAGGGTTGGGCAGATGGGAAGAGTGTTTGATAGAATGGGAGCAGGTTAGTGTGTTAGGAGGTGTCTATTGACCTTACATTTAAACTCCTGGAGATTGTAGCCGTCGGGGAAGCAATTGTTTGGAAGAGAATTCCACAGTCGGGAAGTGAGAGGAAAGAAACTGTTGGAGTAGAAGTTACAAAATAAAGTAAATGAATCCCAGCCGAATTCATTTACTTACGCGCAAATACCCTTGGGAAAGGTATTAACCTGTCTATTTTTTCCAGTTATGGGTTAAATAACAGGACAGATTGGGTTCTATAGCCTTGGTCGGCAACCAGTCTACCGCAGAAAGCAATGGCAACCTACTGCAGGATAATCTTCTGCCCAGTCAGTCATGTCTCTTTCGAGACATGATCGCCCAAGCGTGTATCATGTATGACACTTAACTGACTGACTATAAGTGAGCATTAAAACAAAACAACCTTAAAACCCTACCTTTTCGGCATTAAATAACCCACAGAGGTTGATATGTAGTTAAACAAAACCCACTCAAACCTACTCACCCTTCTTTCTTTAATTTTCTCACTGAAACCAAGTAGCATTTTTGTTTAAGAAGGTTGATTTAGTCAGATTTTGTTACATCATTTCCGTCTTTTCATGCGGTCAAAACAGAATAGTCCATTATTTATGGGTATCACTAGGGTGTAGCGATTGTGCAAACTTGCAATCAAAGGGAGGGATGAGCAGAATTATAATAGGATGTTTTAAACATTTTTTAGTAAATGATAATGTATTTCCCATCCGAATCTATGTTTTCATTTTTTAGGAATTTGAATTTTGTTTGATTTTTATTTGCTAAAAATTATTTACTAACAAAAAAATTTAAAAAAAGTAAGATAGGTCACTCAGAAAGTAATGCCTTCTATTTTATAACGTAGGACTACAATATCTGAGTGGGGTTGTTGATATGAGAATACCAAACCTAATCTTATCTTTCTCTCTGTCGTATCTTAATAAACATATCACCAGCAACAGCCCTGAAGGTATAAAAACAAGCGAATCCTTAAATAACTCTCTCTTCCTGTTTTTCCTCCCTTTGAAGTGTGTGACTCCGCACAGCAGAATCATCCCAGAAATAGGACAAGAACAGTGCGACTTCATAAAATATACTAAAACAAGGAATGCGATATTCGTGCTCAAAATGCTATAAGGACCTTTATCTGTTCTTCATAGACTACACAAAGACATTCGACAAAGTATGACACGAAGACTTGATAGAGATGCTTGACAACCTCGATATTTTTGGAAAAGACAGAATGATCAAGAATCTATATTGGCAGCAAACAATTTGTGTATGGATTGGAAGTTAATTCAACAGATATACAAAAATAGAAAAGGACGTAAGACAAGGATGTTTTTTCACCTGACCTATTCAACTTGTACAGCGAAGCAATTATGAGAGAAATAAAAACCTTGCCAGGATTCGTCATAAGCGGTCACAATCTCAATAATATAAGATTCGTGGATGACACAGTGCTGATAGCAGACACAGAAAGGAAAATGCAGGACCTCCTATGGAAGGTAGCAAAAGAAAGCAAAAAGAAAAGACTAAGCATAAACTTCAAGAAAACTGAATGTATAGCCATCAGCAAAAAGAAGATCCCAATATGCCAACTACAAGTTGGAGAAACTAAAATAAAACAAGTGAAGAAATTTAAATACCTGAGAAGTGTTCTGACAGGGGATGGGAAGTGCGACATGGAGATCCAAAGATGCATTGGCAGAACCTCACCAGAGTACTGAGAGACAGGAAAATCTCATAGGAAACAAAAAAAAGAGTGATGGATTGAGACGTGATAGCTGTCCTTTTGTATGGAAGTGAATGCTGGACGATCTCATCAAGGATGAAGGAGAGGGTTGAGGCAGCAGAAATGCGGTTTTACAGAAGGATGCTGAGGATACTATGGACTGAGCACATGAGCAATGATGAGGTGTTGGAAAGGATGCAAATGAGAAGAAAACTGATACTTAACATCAGGAAGACACAGATGAGATTCCTGGGACATGTAAGGAGGAAGGAGGATTTGGAGAATTTAATACTCACAGGACAGATAGAGGGAAGGAGATACCTGGGAAAGCAGTGCAAGACCTGATCAAATGGATGGTGGGGTGGGGTTTGGAAAAGATACCAGGAGAAAATATATTGAGAGCAACAAGAGACAGAGCCAAGTGGAAGTCCATGATCGCCTATGTCCTGAAGGGACATGGCACATGAAGACGAAGAAAAAAAGAAAAAAAAGAAGAAGAGCGTGGCACTGAAGCAAAAAAGGCTCTGGATGCTTCATACACAAACACACTTACACAAGTAAGTCACACTTAAATACATCCATTAAACGTTCTCGTTGTGTATTCTATTTTTACTCTTGGGAAAAGAGACCTTTAAACTTTCCTTCTGTTAATTTTTTTTTAATCATATCACCCCGAGCAAGGCGGTAACACCACTGATGCGCAGGGCGCTACATAAGAGTGAAAAGATTGGAAAAGAGAAAACCGGAAACCACATCCTAAACAGGAAACAAGGAATGAGCCTCTACACCTGTTCAATAGATGTGGGTGGAATGTGAACCGAGCAATAGTTCAGTCTCTACTCCAATTGAAAAAAAAAAGAAAAAAAGAGTGAAAAGATTGGAAAAGAGAAAGCCGGAAACCACATCCTAAACAGGGAACAAGGGATGAGCCTCTTCACCTGTTCAATAGACGTGGGTGGAGTGTGAACCGAGCAATAGTTCAGTCTCTACTCCAATTGAAAAAAAAAAGAAAAAAAAGAGTGAAAAGATTGGAAAAGAGAAAGCCGGAAACCACATCCTAAACAGGGAACAAGGGATGAGCCTCTTCACCTGTTCAATAGACATGGGTGGAGTGTGAACCGGGCGATAATGTAGTCTATCTACTCCAATTGAAAAAAAAAAGAAAAAAGAGTGAAAAGATTGGAAAAGAGAAAGCCGGAAACCACATCCTAAACAGGGAACAAGGGATGAGCCTCTACACCTGTTCAATAGACATGGGTGGAATGTGAACCGAGCGATAGTATAGTCTATCTACTCCAATTCAAAAAAAAAAAGAAAAAAGAGTGAAAAGATTGGAAAAGAGAAAGCCGGAAACCACATCCTAAACAGGGAACAAGGGATGAGCCTCTTCACCTGTTCAATAGACGTGGGTGGAGTGTGAACCGAGCAATAGTTCAGTCTCTACTCCAATTGAAAAAAAAAAGAAAAAAAGAGTGAAAAGATTGGAAAAGAGAAAGCCGGAAACCACATCCTAAACAGGGAACAAGGGATGAACCTCTTCACCTGTTCAATAGACGTGGGTGGAGTGTGAACCGGGCAATATTTCAGTCTATCTAGAATTTTGTTTAAAAGATGTTATCTTGCATTGCAAATCAATTAGTCTTTATTATTTTATGCATCTACCTTCTTCACCACCCTTATTTCACCCTTATTTCATGTCAAATATTCTTGTAGAGACGTCATACAATAATTTATAGAAATAGCCAATACACTGAACCTCAGTTCGTTTCTTTTAATATACTTTGCTGATTGTCGTTTAGCACCTATACATTTCATTTTACATCAATTGTGCACCCAATCAAATTTGCAAATTAAAATAATTTGTGTTTTTTCTGGGGAAAATTAATTTCATTTCATTTGCAAAGAATGTTTACTAAAAACAATTATTTTACTGATTTTAATTAGAACAAAATTTTCGTAATTTCGGAAAAATTCTGAGTGAATTTGCTGAATTCATTTCATCTTTTTTCCACCACAGATTTCATTTTTATGAATTTCATTTGTCCAAAATGACGTTTCATTCAAGCTTCACATTTTATGATTTTATATTCAAAGGAAGTTTAAAAGTATAAAAAGAATACAAAATATTTTTTAAAATATTTAATAAGAAATGTATGTAATTAACAAATTAATACACAATTAATTAGAATCAATTAGTTCTGTTGCTTTGTGGATTTCAAAATTCTGAAGTCAAATTGAAATTACTTTTCTTAATGACATATTAATAAATGTTAGCATATTTAATTTGCAGGAGCTTTTTTTGATGTTTCAATAAATTCAAGAAAATAATCATCCTACCTCATGGATTTAAAATATTCCTAAATTATAATTTATCCATTTCTGTTGGATAAATAATTGCATGTTTAGTTTTCATTTTTACTGCTGTTTTCTTTTCTGCTGACAAAAAAGTTTTCTTGATGATTTCTCAAATTTTATCAATTCTTTTCCTCCCTTCTATCCTGCTTGAAATATACATAAAAATGTCACATGTAATATATGATCTCTAGAAGCACAACAATAAACGTACTTGTTAGGCGATGTTAAATTCAGTCTTTTGAACAGGAGTAGAGGTTTATACCTTGTTTTTGGCTTACAATTGTGTTTCTGGATCCTTAAAAACTCAACTTCAACTCTTCAATCTAATGAAACCTTGTATCTTATTTTCTCTAAATTTCTACATTTACAGCATTAAAGATGCAATAAGGTGTCCCACAAACCATTAAAACACACCCAAGTACACTCTATCACTTGAATCATAAAAGTCAATGGTTGAAAGAGATAAAAATTTAATGAAACTTTATACCTTAATTTCTCTAAATGTCTACATTTAGGGCATTAAGCATTTAGACAATGGCCTGCTAACCATTATATCATGTTGTGAGACCCTTTGTCCCTTATGCTACTAATGTGAACAGTTGACGGATCATATCCGACCATGTAACTTTATTTCTTATTTTCTCTAAATTTTTACATTCAGGAAATTAAAGAAGCAAGAATATTGCTTACTTTTTTGGCTACCAGTAGTTGAAGCTGATTTTTTGATAAAGGAAAATATATTGTTTGCTTGACTACAAAAAGACATTTGCTAAAACCTCTCGTGAAAAATCTTGCATATATTTCATAAGTCGATAAGTAGGAATTTGACTGCTTAAAGATAGACTTTCTTTCCTTCAGTGGCCCCCACTTTATTTGATCTCTCTACATTTTTTATTTGATCTCTCTACATTTTTTAATGCTATCCCTCTTAAATACGGAGATGACTATGGCTTGCCAGTTTCATTTTCATTAATATCTATGAAATGCTATGATGTTTTGGGGAAGATGATGGAATCATTTCCTATTGCTTTCTCCACAGTTTTGAATTCAGAGTTCTTCATCTCATATACTATCTACTATCTCATGCTAGGAGAAAATCAATAATGTTTGACAATAATTCATCAAATAAATATTGAAGATAATAAGGACATTGCGACATTAACTTTATATCCTGAAATCAAGTTAGATTTCCACTTAATATCTTGGACCTTAGCTCTTTCTACCTTCAATGCTTTTTTGGTTTGTAAAGAATTTTGGGAGGAATATTAAGTTGTTAATTTCACTAAGGATAATTTTGCAATTGGTGGACAACAGACTGATCAAAATTTGACATCAAATTAAAATAAAAATGACTTGTCAACCAATTGGTGTCAAATTATGGACTATATGCCTCGTCAATTCCTGATGTTAAGTATAAGTTTCCTTTTTGCTTCCACTTTCTTAAAAACCTTGTTGCTCACATGTTCAGTCCATACTATCCTCAGCATCTTTCTGTAGAACCACATTTCTGTTGCCTCAAGTCACTTCTTCATCTGTGAGAAGATAGTCCAGTACTCTTGTCTTTGTTTCTGTTGCTTCAAGCCTCTTCATCTTTTTTCAGAGTAAAGCTTAATATTGTTATTTTGTTATTACGATGGTTTCTAAAAGCCTTATATCACTACACAAAAAATTTCATGTTTCAGAACATTGTTGTTGTTCTTCTTCTTCTTCGGGTGATATTTTTAAAACAAAGGTATAAATGATTTATTTTAGAAAATATAAAATGAATTCATGGTTATTCAGAAAGTTAAGGGGTAGTTGGAGGAAGTTAATGTGATTATGGGTGAGTCTGTATTACTCAATCACTCTTAGATGTCAAATAAATATGCAATCTATTTCAGAAACTTATTTTTATTTAATACAGAAGTATTACGAACAAAATAAAAACAAAATCATTCGTATGATTCAGCTAAGTTATCCAGTTAAGAACTTTAAGGAAAGGTTTATTGTAGTTAATAACTAATCTTTTCTCTTTTAATCATCTCACCCCAAGCATGGCAATAATGCTACTGAGATGCAAGGGGGGCTTACGGGAAGTGAAAGAGAAAACTTTAGAAGGAACCAGAAACCCAATCCTAAACAGGAACGAAGAGATAAACATCTCATGTTCAAAAGTACGAGAAGAAGTGTGAATTGGATGACTGGTGAACCTTTCTACTCCTATGGTGGGAAAAAAAAGTAAGAGAAAAAAATAAGTTGTTTCTGGTTTTATTTTTATTTTTAAAAAGTAGAGGTTTATATACAGTTTCTTCTCCTTTGTAGAACTTTCTTCCAGATTCGGTCCAGGGTATGACAGTAAGCTGCATCCAGCAGCAAGGCCTCTAATGGGGAGGTTGTGAGGAGTATGGCACCGCCTCTTAATTTCTGTTGTTCCCAGGTCTACCCTGACTCGGAGTGGTAACACCTGTTAGGGTCCCAGCTATGGACAAATAGTTAACCCTCAAACTTGGGTCAAACACTATAAAAGTATAAAAATAGACACTTTTATAGAAATATATATACATAAAACTCGACTTTTATAGAAAAATATACATTTTTGAAGGAAAAAAATTATTGCCATAACACATTTTAAAAGAAAAAAAATTATTACCACCAATACATTTTTGAATACAAAACTAGAAGACATCTTGTTTTCTAAAATAATTAAAAAAAAAATTTCATCAAAAACAAGAATACATTTTCAGTTTTCTAAAATAAAAAAGAATAAAACAAAAAAATTTTGTTAAAATTTGACTAAATCGACTTTCTCATTTTAATCGAATGCTAAAAGAAATACCTTAAAACTCTACCTTATTGGCATTAAATAACCCACAGAGGTGTTGATATGCCATTAAACAAAACTCAAACTCTTCCAGATTCTTGCTTTCCAGTCAACTTTCATTTTCAAAATTTCAAATGCAATGTAAATCGTTATCTTCGGTTTTAATTTTTCTCACCCCTTGAATTCTTGCTTTTTCTTGTACTCACTCAGATTCAGTAACCCCTTGAATCTTTATTGCCTTGCTTGGAATGAAATGATAAAAAACACACACACCTTCTTACACACCTGAGACACCATTTTTGCTGTTGCAATTAAAACACTTTTCTGATTTTTTTTTTAAATCACACAAAGACTAGATTCATTTCCCCCTTATTTATGCCACTGTCAAGGTATTCAGCCAATTCAAAACTTTTGGGGGAGATTTAACACTTCTCTTGCCTCAAGCTTTAAAAAAAAAAAAAACTGCCCTTAGCAGTTTTAACATCTAATTTTTTTTCTATTCATTTCTTACACAAAAACAGTATAATCAGTAATTCTAGAAAAATGAAGAACTCTTTAATGTAATAAAGAAAACTAAAAAATAATGAGAGCAAAAGGGGTTAAATTCTTGTAACATTAGGTAACGCAGTTTTATGTGGAACAAGACATGAAGATATTTAAAGCGTTTATATATATATATATATTTTTATAACATTAAATGTTATTTTTAGGAGATATGAGTATCTGAGAAGGCGCTTCATTAATATATTAAACAGTACATTTATTTATATTCACCTACCGGCTTGAATGTCTGAGAAATTTTAGTAAAGAAAAATGTGCACTCTTAGACAAGAACTTTTACTTAAGATTTTTTTGAACATTCATTCCAGTAGATAAAAATAAATATACTGTTTAATTTATAAGCAAAGCTCTTATGTATATCTAAATCTAATCTAAACTTATTTATGAATGGAACTTTGTGTGTGTCCGTTACCTATAGACTCCAAAATGGCTGAACTGATTTTCTTGAAAATTTACAGTTGTACTATAAGCATCTGCAAGTGTTCTTAGCTAGGTTTTGTGTCGAGGTACCCCCGATAAATATCGAAAATCAAAAAAATCAGGTTATAGAAAGAGTGGTTCGATTTTAACCAAATTTGATACAAAGACATAAGAAATGATATTCAGAAGTTTCAAGGTTGCAGTTCTTACAATAGTGCAGAAAATCGATAATATAAAAAGGCAAAATGTTTGTGTGTATGCCTGTTTATCTGTCTGTATGTCCACAATTATTTATCCGATTCTCACCAAACTTCACACAAATATTCTTTAGGCTAAGTCTGGGCTCCAGGACCATGGATAAATTTTAAAGCTTGCATTATCCCCAAACAACACCGGTCTACTGCTAGTATCCAATATAAATAACATTTAAAGTGATAAAAATCTGTCAGATGAATAAAAATTAATTCTAAAAACTTCAGTGATTATATATATCGGTCGAGTTTTGATCCCGACCAGAAGCAAGTGGATATGTCTAGCCACACTGATGAGCTATGATACAGCGAAACAGGCTTGGATGTGGATGACTAATATATTATGCTCTCATTACGATTGAGCTCTCTGGAGAAGAAAATTTTAAAAACAGTTTCCACTTCGGCTATAATGCGTGACTCTTCAGAAATGAATTGAGTTCTCTCGGTGACTGGCATCTGTATACACTGCTTACATACAAGACATTAAAATTTCTCTTCTCTGACCCCATGCGCCGATGGCTTAGGGAGTAGAGACTCCGATTGACACCAAATTGGTCGAGTTTCGATCCCGGCCAGAAGCAAGTGGATATGTCTAACCACACTGATGAGCTGTAATACAGCGAAACGGGCTTGTATGTGGATGACTAATATATATATATATATATATATATATAAATAAATGTATTCATATAGATAGGTGTGAGTTTGTAACACTGGGTCTCACACTCTTGCGATTGTCAGACAAACTGATTAATTTAAAAAAAAAATTGGCTATATGTTGGGCTGCGTGTTGTTGTGTATTTTTGTGGAAGTGGGAGGAAAATCTGTCATCCTGACAGATGCAGACATATATACACACATTTGTACACCCATTGACGTGCGCAAAGACACACACACACGTGCGTCTGCCCACCGGGGCTCACACAAACACATATGCAAATCATGCGAGGCTCGGCATATATGTGTGTGCTGTTGCGCACATACATACGGATTCGGTTGGTCTATTCGAATACTGTATCGATGTCAACATGCAGATAGTTGTCGATTTTTCATACATACATATGTATATATGATGGGGTCTGTTTGAAACTATGATAGGTTAAAATTGCTATTTTATTTAAGGCTGTACTGTTATTTTTTATTTTAAAGTGGGTTATTAGCTTGTTTTTTGGGGGTTGCGCATATTTAAGTGGTAGAAATTCTAATTTGTAATGCTTGTTAGTATTTATGTGTGGTGGTATTAATTTTACTACGGTAGAGAGGAGTAATTTACGTTAATGATGATTGCGGACTAATACGGTTATAGTAATATTTGATTATAATAATAGTTGTGATAGCAAATAGTTATTGTAAAGCAGTAGTATATATATATATATATATATATATATATATATATATAAAAATCCAAACATCCCAGACTTAATAAAATCACGTTTAAATCTGGCCATAACACATTACATTGCATTTGAATACATGGTTCTGTTGTCATTTTGCGCTATCATGCAGTGTGACGTCATAGAACCGCATTGCAAATTTGTGAACTGCGTTTGTTATTTTTGGTAACCATTGCCGTTGCCTAGCGGAGTTTTATGTCAACACAAAATAAAATCGTCGATGATGGTGAATGTTATTGTGTTACCATCTTAATAACCTCTCTGAAGATGGCTCATGTGAGCCGAAAGCTTAGAACCAAATTAATAAAAAATTATCCAAATGTTGGAGAATTTTTGTCTTCATTTCCACCTGAAATTAAAGCCAAAATACAACGTTTAGAACGGCTCATAATTAAACATAATAGACATTCATTGTCTCTTATATTTAACAGTATATGTTTAGAAGATATATATATATATATATATATATATATATAGCCAGCTGTGCGGATGGTGTTGACACTGCATGGTGCCTGCCAGCTTCATGCTTCAAGAAATCTCCAGATCAGGCCGTGTTGATTCCAATATCCATACTGCCTATATCTAGAAATGCTTAAAATATTGAACACTCACGTATATATTTAGGCAGTGTAAATTCATTTAAGGATTTAGTCATAGATGTGCATCTTGGTGCAGTGGATACCAGCTTGGAATGAGAAATCGGAGAGCCGAGTTCAAATTCCACATGAATTCGTTGCATTTACTTACAAGCAAATACCCATGGAGAACAGTATTAATCCATTTCTTCTCCCTCCAGCTATGGGCTAAATAGTAGGATTGGCAACCAGTCAACTGCAAAAAGTAACATCAACCTACTGTGGGAAAATCTGCCCAGTCAGTGTTGTTTCAAAGAGACATGATCGCCCAAGCGTGTATCACATATCGCACTTGACTGATCTTCATTCAAACGTGTTTCATTGACGTATAGAGGTATTATGTCTATTTTCAAACTGATCCTTTCCAGTTTTTTTAATCAATTTCTTGACGTCAAGAGGAAATTCATCAAGGGAAGTGTCAATCTTTTCTATTGTCACATATTTATACAAAATCTTGTGCTGAAGCAGTTGTAAACAATGCTCTGAATCGTCGAAGCATTGTTGTCTTTCATTGTGAGCAAACACGGCACCCACTTTGAACACAGCTTTCTCATTGACAAATGTCCATTCAAAAATCATGAATAAACTGCCTTCTGATATATCCAACTCCTCTGCTATCTCACGCAACTTCAATTTACAATCAGCCAAAATGAGTTTGTGGATTCTTTTTTTGTTTTGGACAAGCTGAACGTTCAGTATCATTTGTGTTTGTACAACCACATTTAAATAATGCATACCACCTCTTAAGCACTGTTTACAACAAAGTAGAGTCCAAATAGCTTATCAAACAATTGCATTGCTTGAACAGAATTTTTATCCCAATAAGAAAGCAATGCTTTTTCAACACATGAAATTCAGATTTTTCCATTGTTTTGAAAGTTTGCAACAGTAGTTTCACTTAAATAATTGTAATTTGTAAACTAATAATCTGATTGGGCCAAAATTTTGTCACATGCCATTTGAAGGTTAATATTTTTTTAAAATCATATAGATCTTTTATTAGTGGTGCCATCTAGATGTCAAGCCCAGGAATTATTGAGTGATGTGTTTAATAGTCTACAGGAGACTTTCATATATTGATATTTTTAAGGCCATAATTGTTTTGGGAAATGATACGGTAGTTTCCTGTTGTCTTCTACATGGTGATCTACTGATACACCACCTCTAGTTAACTGGCCATTGACTCCCTCAGAGTCCTCCCACCCTATTTTGTAGGGGTCTTGCTTTTTATCCTAAGTGAGGTTTGGTGGAGATGGGGTAACAGGAGAAAACATGCTGAGAGTTACTAGGAATAGGGAGATATAGAAAGCCGTGGTTGAGTTTGAGTTTTGTTTAATGGCATATCAACACCTCTGTGGGTTATTTAATGCCAAAAAGGTGGGGTTTAAGGTACGTTTTTCAATGTTCAGTTATAGTGAGAAGGTTGATTTAGTCAGATTCTAATGAAAATTTTTTTGCTTTTATTCTTTTTTATTTTAGAAAACTGAAAATGTCTTCTAATTTTGTATTCAAAAATGTTTTGCTGAGAATAATTTTTTTTTCAAAAATATGTTATGGTAACAATTTTCTCTTCAAAAATGTGTATTTTCCCATGAAAGTCTATTTTTATGTATATATTTCTATAAAAGTGTATTTTTATACTTTCATAATGTTTTGACCCCAGTTTGGGGGGTTAACTATTTGCCCATAGCTGAGACACCATGATTGACTATGTTTTCAAAAGACAAGGCCCATTGAAGAAGAGGAGACTTGCTTGTTAATCTTCTCTGTACAGAGTCAAAACATGATTTCTATTTTTAATACTTAGTTATAATATTGAAGAAAGAACATAAAACAGGTCAACAGTTAAGCAGGAATATTCAATTTATTTCAAAATTGAAATATTTTCTTTTTTTTCAAAATTTCATACAATTAAAAATACCAATACAAAATTCTCCCCATGGAAATGAGAGAGGTTCTGGAAAAAGCAATGCATTACTAAAATATTTAACAAAAAATTTTCTAGCAACAACAAATCTAAGAAAAGACTGGAAAAAAAAAAAAAAAAAAAAAAAAAAAAAGTCACAAGAAAGGGATTTGAATATTTGAATTGGGATTAGCAGATAGCAAAGCTCGAAAGCTATTTTACAGATTGCAGGTGGTGGGGGTCAGGTAGGACTCACGGATTATACCCAGGTCACAGTTATCTTTATAATACAATGATATGTTCTTGATATATGGTGGTGCTAAGAAGTAACACACGGTGAGCTTTAAATAAATGCTTGGAAACAGGCAGCTCAGAACTGTAACCACAGCAGAAGAGAGAGACAAAAGAAAAAGAAAAAGAAAAAAAAATAAGAAAGGCACTTTGTTAGAAAAAATTTAGTGACTACAATGTCACTAGCAACAGCAGTTTTAATTAAACATGCCAAACAGTTAAAAAAAATATTTTTATAGAATTTGCCCATTTACCAAATAATTTAACCTCCTAACCGTGTGTGTGTGTGTCTATAGCATATTGAGGCAGCAGATATATTTAACAGTATATGTTTAGAAAAACTAAGAGACAATGAATGTCTATTATGTTTAATTATGAGCCGTTCTAAACATTGTATTTTGGCTTTAATTTCAGGTGAAAATAAAGACAAAAATTGTCCAGCATTTGGATATTTTTCGATTATGCTGGTTCTAAGCTTTTGGCTCACATGAGCCATCTTCCGAGAAGTTACAATGACATTAACATAAAGACATCCACCATTAAAGATGATATTATCTTGTGTTGACATAAAACATTGCTATGCAATGATCACAGTCACCAAATAGCAGACACAGGTCATAAATTTGTAATGCAGTTCTATGACGTCACACCACATGAGAGACCGAAATGTTAACAGAACCATGTCTAAATGCAATTTTATGTGCTGTGATGAGATTGAAGTGTGATTTTATCGAGTGTGGGTTGCTTTGATTTTATTTTTGATTACCTCCAATATCTGAAGGTTCTTTATAGTATTATTGTGTTATCGACTAAAATCTGTCTAATATATACATGGCTATGATCAAAACATAATAGACATTCATTGTCTGTTATATTTAACACACACAATATATTTTATTTACACACGTGTGAGAGAGAGAGAGAGAGAGAGAGAGAGCGAGCAAGCACATTGAATCAGAAGCTGCATTCTACTGATAATTAGAACTACTGTGGCTTTTTATTTCATTGCCTACAAGGTGTTATTGCAGTCCTTATCTATTAAAAGTTAAGTTCTCAGCCTACCCTTCTTCCCAAAATCTACCCAAATGATCAAACTGATTTTTTCTCTTAAGAAAGGTTTCTTCGTTTTCAGCAGCCTATCATAGTTGGCAGTATGATTGTACTTGAAACAGATCACTGAATCTCTTCGTGAATATGCATTTCTAGGCATACTGAAGTTATCTACTGATGGAACCACCATAACATCTTATTTCATTTACTTCAAGATGTCAGTGTTTGGTATGTGATAGTTGTTACATATTAGCTATTGGCAACAGTAAAAGTTAGAGCCAGGTTTTCAAACCGCCTCCACTCTTGGAAAACCACTGCAATACTATCTACCATTTTTATCATTCTCCCCCCCCCCCACCACCAAGTGTGCAAAACACAAAAAGGCTAGCAACTATTGTTTGGCAGAAGTACTTGCAACAGAAACCACAGTAGCCATGTCTAATGTGTCAAAGCTGTGCCTCTCTCCTACCCATACTCCATAGTTAGAATTGATCAGACGTACGTGTGCGTGTGGGGGGGGGCTTAATTAAAAGTAAGGTATTACAGTTAAACTTTTGAAGAACTGTATTATTGATCTACCCAATTTCTTAAATAATTATATTGGCCCTACAACTATGAAATTGACTCGAAGACTCACGCTGTATCTCTCAGAACAATGCTCAATTTGATCTCATTTAAACACGCACGGAGACCTACCAAACACTATCCCTAACATACTTATTGGCAATACAAATATCATAGCATCATCTACATGCAAAAAAAAAAAAAAAAAATTTGGACAATTTTTATATTATTTGTCTTCAAAAGGAAAAAAAAATAAGATTACATGAAAAATTACATAAAATCTCAACCATATTACCTTGTTTGTCATTTTTAATGAAACCTGCATAAAAGAGAGATTGCTGCCCAAATAGATATGTGTGAGTGTTTATATATGATATTTTCATTCAAACATGTTTCATTGAAGAATATAGATGAATTTCATTTTAACATCAAGAAACTGATTAGTGAACTAGAAACGATTATTAAAAAAATAAATATATATAATATGGGTATATTATTCAATGAAACCGGTTTGAAAAAAAAAAAAATGCGTATATATGTCTGTCTGGAGTGAGAATTAGACAAAACATTAAATATATTGGTAGTTAGGAGGTTTGATAGAGAAAACACTCAAATTTTTTTTTTTTTTTGTAGCAGGAGTGGGAGGAAAAACAAGAAATGGGAAATTAAAGGGAGGGAATTATTTTCAATTTACAAGCCAAAGAATTCAATAACAATATCCACAGAAAGGAGCTGGTTTCATGCCTACAGTCAATGAAAGTGAGGCCAATACAACGATTAAAACAAAGGGTTGTGGCACATAAAATGTGGATACTAGTCTAAAGAAAATCAACATAATTATTTTTTAAAGGTTTAATGCTGATAAAGCAAAAACTGAATTTATAATTTAAAATCTGTTAAAAAATATTCTGATATTTGATCATAAAAATACTGACATTGAAAAGTGGGTCAAAGGTTTCAGCACTGCCCACATAAGTAGAGACTATATATTAAGCTCTGGGTTTGAAAATAAATTAAAATCCGTAACGCTAATTGTCTGACGGCCGAGTCTAACCTTTGATCTACTGTAAGGAAAATCCTTCATTTATAACCCTGCAGCTTGGAAAGTAATTTAGAAAATTACAGAATTTATCTTTGAGAGAGGTGGGAGGTGTTTGAAGAGTAAAACTATTTTTTAATCATTATATATAATTCTCTTTGTACCAATTTTCTCACCTGCTTTTATCACAATATTTTGGTAACCATCTATCTTCTGATTTTTTTCCTATTTTTTGTGTTTTGAATCTTGTTCTTGGAGAGAAGGTGCATCCACTTATAAATGTCATGGTCAGTTTTTTTTTCTTTCTTTTTTGCTTGTGTTCTTGGAAAGGGGAGAGAGGGATGGCCCTCTGATCTGCCTGCTAATCTCCTGAGCTCCAATTCAGATTTACAAATACTCCTTTCCTTCATGTTATTGTCCGCTCCCTTCCGGTTAATGGGCGTGGCATGGCTATTATGAGAGATGACATGCTCTAAACCAGAATTCAACCACATTAGACACCGAGAAAGGGGCCTAAAAGACAAAGTAAAATGTGGGGCAGGGGTGGGGGAGAAATTAGTTCAAAAGAAAACCCACATACAATAATTAAAATACTTTATTCACATCTTAATTCTGTTAATGTAAGGTGAGAAAAAGTAAGGTGAGAAAAAAATTTTGATAACTTTGGAAATTAATAAATTGTACCAGAAATCTTTCCACAAGATTTTTTAACAAATGAATTATTAATATTCTTTAATATTATTATTAATTAATAATGGATCTAATGTGCATATACCTGAGCTATGGCTAAAATAAAAGGGGGAAAAAAAGATTCTCTAGCCTTGGTTGGTATCTAGTCTAATAGACAATTCAGATGGTTGTGCATGAAACTAACAATTCTATATCTGTAAAACTTCTGTGTGTATTGCAATTGAATTTGAAGAATTCAAAGAGTTTACAGGAATAAACAAGATGAAATGGGTATCAATTCTACTGGGTCTTTCATAGATTATTTGGAGATTTTAAGAGGCTTGATATTTAAAAATAGATTGGGTCAAAGTAAAATAAAAAAATAAATAAATAAATAAAAAAAAATCATGTTCCATAAATTACATTCATTTTAATTAATTGAATTTGAAATTTAAAAAATCTATTGATGTTCCAAAGAATATGATTCAGTTTTAATTTGAAAACTTCACACAACAGAGTTCAGTTCCACAAGGTGTGTGTGAGAGAGAAAGCGATAACTATCAGTAAGAAAACATTAAGAACATAGGAATTAAACAATTATATATATTTCATATCAGATAATATTTATATTATTGAAATTCTGGTATATCTCATACATCATAAAAAAGGAAAAAAAAAAAGACAAATAAAAAATATTTTTGCTAACAAACATGTAATAGCATATGAAGTCTTAAGAGGAAATTCTTTGCTTAGAAAGAGAAAAAAAAAAAAAAAAAAAAAAAAACGGGGTGCGATGGATAAATTGTCCACACTTTAGATTTTTCATTTTGTGTGTGCATGTTTGATTTTTTCAACTGCACAGTATAGTAGGGTCAGTTGAGCATACTCTCTGAGAGAAAGAGGATCATGATGCAATTCACTCAGACAGAAATTTGAAAAAAGCACGCTGAACTGCTCAGCATTCATACTGAAAGTGCTAATACAAACATTGGAGAGTGTTTGGGTGTCAATCTGAGGAAAGTGCAAAGAAATCAGAAAAAGTTGGAGCCTAAGGCTTATTATGAAGGTACGACAGCTTGGGAAAGTCACTGATTGGTGAGATAAGAAAAGAACTCCTGAATTTGTTGGTGATGGCCTCAGACTCAACACAGAGGCCTACATCAAGTGCTTTGAGGAGGTAGTGCTGCCCTGGGTCAAGAGGGTGACTGCTGGAAGACCTTAGGTCTGGCAACAGGACTGCACCATGCCACACCAGCAGGAGAACCCAGTCAAGGCTATCAGACAATTTCTGCAACCACATCACACTTAATTTCTTAGACTGCAACCCCCTTGGATTATTATGTGGGGGGTGCAGTTGAGCGAGAGACGAATAAAATTCCTTGTAACACCAAAGATGAACTGAAGGCAATGATTATAGCAGCATTCACCAACTTAAACAAAAAGATTGGAATCTCTTGCAACTCTTTTGGACAAAGTCGTCTGGAGGCTGTGGTTGAAGCCACTGGCAATTTTATTGAATAAATGTACTCTTTAGTATTTCAAGATATTTGAGGAATTTGGGTAAATATATCTTAAAATGATATGTGGGTGCTATTTTCATTTTTGAATATTTAGACAATTCATCCATCACACTGTATACAAAGATTACAAGTCAGCACAATTTATAATTAAGCAAACATCTTAAAAAAAAAAAAATAAATAAAAACCAGGATTTTGTCAAATCATATCAATGAAAATGACTTAATGGGGGGGGGGGGGATTTAAAAACCCAAAATCACTTCATTAGGAATTTTTTTAAAAATAAAATGCAGCACCAATCCTAATTTTATTTTTTAAAAAAGACAGCATCCTGTTCAACATTACAACTTCAAGTGAAGCTTCTGTCCTGGTTCTAAATATAAATATACATTTTTACATATACAATGTAACGTTATTATATATAAGGGTGTATTTGGGGTAGAAAAATGACATAATACAAACTATTACATATTTGAAAATGATAAAACCGATATAACACAAATAACAAAAAAAGCTTTGATGATGAATTATGAAGGTTGAACCGATTCAGACATTGAAGTGTTTATATGGCCAAGAATACAGGAAAATAATCAAAAATTTAAAAAAAATAAAAAACAAAAAACTGTAATTGCTAAAGAACTTCTATTGATCTTTAACCAGACATATGTAACTTGTTTTCCTCCATACACTAAATGCTGTGCCATAAGAGTTGATATATTAAATGCAACAAATATTATGAAACACAGGTACTGTTTTTGATTCATTTAATTAATCTTTAAAAAACAGAATTTGTTAATTAGCAAAATGCTCATTATGCATACAAGTTAAAAATGACAAATCAAGAGAAAGAAAAGATTGGCTAAATTGAACGCTATTCCAATATTTTGTTTGAAATCAAATGAATTTGGGAAAAAAGGGACACACAAAGAATCGTTAATGGTTAGGCTTATTTGCAGTTGACTCATTCAGCAATAATGTTGGCTTCATAAACTATTTTGCAAAATATATTACAAAAGAGTAAAGTATATTTATAAAAAAACCGTCAGAAGATTATAACTGTTATTATTGTTACTACTAAGTCAGTTAAGTGCCATACGTGATACACGCTTGGGCGATCATGTCTCAAAAGAGACATGACTGACTGGGCAGAAGATTATCCCACAGTAGGTTGCCATTGCTTTCTGCGGTAGACTGGTTGCTGACCGAGGCTATAGAACCCAATCTGTCCTGCTATTTAACCCATAACTGGAAGGAATAGATGAATTAATACCTTTCCCAAGGGTATTTGCGCATAAGTGAATGCAATGAATTCAGCTGGAATTCAAACTCGGCTCCTCAATTTCTTGTTCCGAGCTGATATCCAATGCACCATGATACACATCCTACTACTATTATTATTATTATTATTATAGTAGTAAGTTAAACAGAAAAAGTGTTCCAATTGTTATATGAGAACTGGTTGATTTATGAATTTTTTTTTTTTATGGTTTATCAACCCTTTGTGGGTTAATTAAAGCTGAAAGATTTGGGATTGTACAATTTTTTTTTTTGCGAGAGAATATTGCATTAACTCTTTGAGAATATAAAAAATTTTTTTCCGAGTACTCATTAACCCATAGCTAGAGTATTCATACCCTTCTCAGGAGTATTTTCACATAAGTGAATATAATGAACACAGCTGGAATTTGAACTTGGTTCTCCAATTTCTTATTCTAAGCTGCTATCCATTATACCACCTGCACGTCCCTGTTATTTAAAAAAGCATTAATAACTTTAAATTAGTGCATCAACTGTAATGAAAACTTTTGAACATAATTATTATATTTAGTTTGCTATTATCCACAGAGGTTCTATCTATAAGATCCTATTGCATCCATAATGTATGTGTTTGTAAGACTAAGAAACATGCACAGATGCTACACATTGATCCTTGGCAGAAATGGTGTTTATAAAAGTTCATAATATTTACTGTTTCCAATAAAAATTTTAGTCCTTCCTTGTTGCAGGTTGAGGAAAGTTTATGACAAAGGTGAGGATGCTCATTCAAATGGTGCATCAAGTTGTGTTAGCCTCTTTGCTTACAGACTTCATGATATAAGAAAAGTTCCTTTAATAAACTGTCAAAAAGAGTAATTGCAAATTATATCAATTATTTGGTTTGCGTTACTTTGGACGGATGGGAAATCGAACAAAAGAAAAACAGGTTAAAGTGTAACAATCGAAAGAGAGATTAGTCTAGATTTAGAGACTGAAAAGGAATACGAGATGGGACAAGACAAGAGTCAAGAAACAAAGACAAAATTTAAGACTAAATCAAGCAACAATTATTTCCCAACAATATTTCATAATCCTCATCCCCCCCCCCCAAAAAAAAATAAAAATCATTTACAAATTTCAGCAGTTTGGTTTGAGACCATGTATTCCAAATATCAATTGTTTCCAATCAATGGATTTATTGTCCCAAATCTTTGAAGAAACTGAATTCAAATGAGATTTTAAATTTAAATAGCATAACAACATTGATCCACTGTGAGATACAAGTTTAAATGAGAATTTACTCAAAATCCAATATTTTTATGTATCAATATCAATGACAAAGTGAAAATTGTCCACACACTATGGTGCTCAATGTAAGTATACAGAGTAATATACCAAATTACAAGAAATAAAACAAAACAAAACAAAAAAAAAATTCACAAAAAGAATTAATGATATACAATAAAACAATTTTAAAAGGCATGTATCACTTACGGTTAAAAGTGCAAGACTGATCGATGGGATCTTAATGCTGTTGATGTTAGTTCTACAAATTTTTTAAATTTAAGAACATTCATATACATTAGGCTAATTTAATATTGTGGTAAATTACGGAGGATGCTAAGTGATATAATTTAATATCTAATTAAATATTTATCGTTCATTTAGTAATGAATTAAAACACTAACTACTGGCATATGGTTACATGGTATAACACACGCTAAAAGTCTGCCTCCTTCTACAGAGCATCCATAGCTCAGAGGTGGAATTGCTAACTGACACCAATTCAGTTGTGTTTCAATCCTGGGTAAAAAGCAATTGAATGTCTAACCATACTGACGAACTGTGATTACAGTGAAACTGATCTGTCTGCGGATGATATATATATATATATATATATATATATATATATATATTTTTTTTTTTAGATGGAGGCATATTTGAGTAATGAATGGCAGGTCAATTTAAGCAACTAAAGAGACAAGTTCAAATTACAGTTGAGTTCATTACATTGACTTTAGTACAAAGGTATAACTATCTCTTGTGCCTCCAGCTATGGGTGAATGGCAAGACAGATTGGATCCTATAGCTCTAAAGGACAACTCTGAGTTCAAAACCTGAGGAAGGCCATTTGGTGACCTTGTGGTATACTGTGCACCAGTTCTTTGGATTTGGCTCTTCCAAAAAAAATGCAACCAATTATGCATCCTTCACTAATCAAATCATATGTGCAGGTAGCTTGGCTGTTTGCTTATAAGAACCGAGTTGTTGTACTTTCAAACGCTGGTAGAAGAGAGAGAGAGAGAGAATTGGGATAAAATATGGGTTGGAACCCAACAATAAGATAAGCAACAAACAGGAAATGTTTTTATATCTAATGTTTAATCTTTCCAAATTAGGGTGGCATTTGCCATTCTAATTAGAAAAGAACAATTCTTTATGCAGGAAATACTGAGGGAGTTCTGATAAGTATTTTACCATCTATGAGCCAATATCAAACACTTCATTTTAAACAACAATTTTTATAAAACCCATACTTAAAGAATCTAGAACCACCAACAACAGGTGAAAATACCTACTAGACACACACACACAAAAAAAAAAAAAAAAAAAAAAAAAAAAAAACCCAAAACATTATCCAAATTCTGCATAGACTAACTAGATGCATATCCACATGAATTATACACACAAAGGCTATTTGACAAAACAGATGCACCTGAGGAATGAAAACCAAAATCTGCTTGTAAAATGAAGCAGATCATTTAAAATATATCTTGACTTCCTAATGATCTGGTGGTAAGATGTCATCTAATTTCAAGTTGGATGCCAGAGATCGACAAGCACGACATTTTTATTAGCGATCATCATTTACAGATAAGAATGACTAAAGTAGAAAATCCAATTTGAGAAAGATTAGTTTGGAGTATTTCACAATATCTTAATCTGATAACAAATCAGCATGGGATATGTAAATGTATTACTAATGAGGACAAGTTAGCTATTCTGTACAGCAGTAAAATTGTGACAACACAGAACAACAAGATTTGATCAGCAAATCTTGTATATTGACAGGTCTCAAATATGAACACAAAAAGGACTTGGCAATTTTACAGACTAATTCTGCAGGATTTGTACAAAGACCAAATATATTCAACATGACATGCTAACATAATACAAGTTTTGGGTTAAGATAGACAACGTGGCATTTCCATTGAAGGACAATGAATTACTCTTGGCAAACAAGTTGCTAATAAAAAAAACAAAAAAAAAAAAACACCTGAATTACCAAAATTACAGGTTCCTTTTTTATGAACATTTTAAATTTTTCTTTCATTTTATAGTAACATTTTCCCATTGGTACCCCGGCCACACTAATGCACCCTGAAAGGTAGTCAGGTGCACCCATATTAAATATAGTAATTTATGAATTATTTTTATTCTCATAACAATTACCAGCTGATAAACCCTTATGATCTTGTAAAATAAGAGACTAAATCTCATTAGATCTGAACTTTGAAACTTGAGCGTAACATATATATTCCGTTTTAAGAAATAAAAATCCTTTGACTATGCTAAAATATCTAATGATTTTCGAGTTAAGAGTAATTGAACTATTTCCTGGTTTCTTCATTAATTTGCAAAATCACAAATATGTATAACATTGGAAACTACAATTTCAAACACATACAAAAGGGTACACATATGCACATACAAAGAATGAATTATTTATTCCATGAGATACACTCTTCTACTAAAATTTAAAGTGTATCCCAAAGTTTTAGTTATTCTATAAGTGTGTCCTGTAGTTAAAAAATGGTTGAGAAATGCTGTTTTATACACACATGCAATTAAGGAAATTTTTTTTTTTTTTTTACAATAAATAATTCCGTTTTTATCTCCCTTTGATTAAATATAAAAAAAAAAAGAAAAAAAAAGAATAAATGAATCCAAATATTATTAGGAAGTATAGGTTTAGTTTAAAAATATAAAACAACAAAAAAAAAAAGGGCAGATTCATTCAAAAGCATCATTTGAATCCAAATTCACACAAAAAAAAAAAATAAAAATAAAAAATAAAAAATGAGGAGGCAATTAAAATAAGTTGCATCCAAATAACTGGGTCAATTAATCTAACACTTTAATCACTTAACCCTGAAGGCTTAGAAGCAACTTCTGATTCATATCTCATGGCAGAATTATAATATTCTTCACTACCAAATTATTATAAATACAAATTGGCTTACAAATAATTTGCATAAAATTTTCTAAACTTTGTTGAAAAAAAGAAAAAACTTTAAGTGTTTCATTTAATAAAGAAATATGTAGTGAAAAGTCTGTTTAGTAAATAAAAAATTAATAAACTCAGGAGAGGTTAACTAATTAATCATGTAAGAACATTTTTTTTTTAAATAAATAAAGAAAAAATAATAATTAAACAAGTTGACAAGTTCATTTGCAAATAAATGTTTAAAAATTAGCACTTTTTATATTAGGGAAAAATAAAGAGAAAAAAATATCAGTTATGACTGAATAAAGACAAAGATTATGAGTTGTTCTCACTGACAAGATTAAATAAAAGTTAAAATAAACCAATAAAAATCGATTAAAATGCACTTTTTGCTTTCCTTAAGCAGTATAATATAATTTGTACAGAACAATTACAATTTGATAACATTGACCTGACGTTTATCTCTTATCTTTGGCTACACATACTACAGATTTTAGTGTGTGTGTATCACCATAGACTCATTTTATTCTCTACTGCAGATATTTGACTAAAATAAAATCAATGGAAAAATTTAAAAAGGTTCTTACCTACAAAAAATACGAATCTCTATAACTAAATAGTTTAACAATACAAATGAATATTAAGAAAAATAAAAAATTACAGTTACAATACTGATCATGACAGCAAAGAGACATCACTTTTGCAGTTGAAAAACTTAAAACATTGTTTTTTACAATTATGAAGAATTCTGGTGAAAAAAAAAAAAAAAAAATTAGCAAAACACTAATCAATAATAGCATCTATTGAAGAAGCAACTGACAAAATAAGAATCAACTAAGTTTTAATAAATAATAATAATAATAATAGCACCCAATTTAAAAGACAACATTTCATTATTATTAACAATCACAAGATTAAAAGCAGTCATTTTCTAAGATCTTGAGTAAGTCGATAAACAGCTTCATAGTTTAAGAAAATAAAAGATACCAAAGTTAATAAAAATGATAAATATTATTGTAAATAAAATAAAATTAATATAAATAAGATTACAGATGACTTCTCAGTGGAGATCAGAACTTTTATTTTAGGGACACTTTGTTGTTGTTTTAGAAAATGACCCACTCAACACATTCAAAAGTTAAGAGAATTGTCACTTGTTTTTAAAAAAAAAAAAAAAAAAAAGGTCTATAAACTGATAAATTATTATATTAAAAATTACAGATGGCTAAAGCAAATCAAGTTCTCTTCAATATTTTCTTTTTACATACATGAGTTGTTGACTTGCCAGTCTTCCAATTCTTATCTCCCTTGTAATCAAAATTTATTGATAGCATTTAAAACTCGTATGTGAAAATGTAATAATTGTAAGGATTTAAAATATGCCATTATTTTTGACAACATAGATAAACTAGTATTAAATTTAAAAAAAAAAAAAAAAAAAAAAAAAAAAAAAAAAAAAAGAAAATCAATTCTTTTCATTTAATATTTTAATACTAGTAAAAATATAACTCAGTTTTACATGTTTATAAATTGCTGTCTCATTGACTCATTACAAAAAAAAAAAAAAAAAAAAAAAAAAAAAAAAAAATCACCATTAATCTTATTTAGTAAGACTAGTTTGATTAAACATATATATAATGATGATAATTTATCATCTTAAAAAATAACAATCTAAATATGCAATAAAACACACACACGCTTTGCAATGACATCAAAATAAAATTGTTTTATGTAATGGAGGAGTCCTTTTCACAAAGGTAAGCAATTAAGAAAAAAGTAACTCTGTTATGTATCAAGAGTTTTTTTTGCTTGAACAGTTGTAGAAAATTAAATTTGGTCAGTTATAAAAAAAAAAATTGTAGGAAAATTTCAAATAAAATGATTCAGAAGTTATGTATGGATCTTTTTTATAAATGAAAAAAATATTTCAAACAGAATGGAATAAAACAGTTCTTTTTGTGTTGAAGATTTAATTTTAATAAGCAAAAATATCTTCTAGAATAAAAAGTAGTCAAACACATTTCAATAGAATTTCAAGCATGAAGTTCTTTCTAGTCTTTTGCACTAATAAAATTTAATATTCCAATCAAAATCATCCTTAGCTTAAAAATTTACTTTCAAGAAGATCTGTAATAATAAAATCCTTGAAAGATTCACCAAAAAGTTATTCTTAATAACTTTGTTAAGATGTGGAATACTTATAAAGATTTAAATTTATAAAAACAAGTCACCGGCTGCATTAAGTTGTTATATAAAACATCGTTGTTATTATTATTATCATTTTTTATCATATTTATATTTCTGCTATGGTCACTCTACCTACCAAGTCTGCAGGAAGACCTAAGGCAGGTCGTGGTGTGTTGTTATGGCTCCATTTCATGTTTTTTCTATCTCCCCTAACATTCCTAGCGTTACATAGACAAAGTTTTCCTTAGTGTGTGGGCTGTACTTAACAAGACAATTTTTTGTATATCTCTTAAGCTGGGGTTTCCAGGAATTCTTTCAATGTGTTGTTTTATTCCATTTTTTATCATTCCAAATGCACCTAGTATCACTGGCATGATTCTTGTTTTCAATTTCCACATATTTTTCTATTTCAATTTCTAGATCTTTATATTTTGACAGTTTTTCACATTAATTATTACTACCACTTTTTCTTTTCAACTAGTATTTCTTTTCTTTTTTTTGTGCTTGTTTAATGGTCATAAAATTTCAAAACAATCTCAACATTGTGAAATTACAAGGATCAAGTCATTTTAATTCTAAATCAAATAAAAAAAAAAAAAATTAAAAAAGCCAAAACTAGTCAATAAGGAAAAATGAGAGAAGTGTTGTTTAATTCATTAACTGCAAATTATAGGAATTCCTGTCCCTCTGGTTCTATGGACACAGAAATTATTGACACAATTAAGAGGTTAAGTTAAATCGATTAAAAGTTTAATTTTTCTTGTAATCCAAGTGTGGATTATTATTACTATATTTTGAATGTCTGTTTTATACCTCAACATTAATTTCAGACCAACTACATCCCAACTTCATAAACACTTTAAGTAAATTTTAAACAATATATTTTCACACATTTTGTTAAATTGTGCCCCACACAGACACACACAATGGTTATCATTTACTTGATAGAATGACTGACAATAATATCATTTTAAAATAACTGGTGAGAAACTCCTGGTTAAAACTGATTCTCTTTTGCTGACATTTTATTTTTCTCTCACTTGAAAGTGACACTGTCCTTTACTCGAAGAGACAAGGGAAATGACGAGAGAGAGAAAAAAAAAAAACACCAACAACAAAATTTACATGCCACTTTCTTTAAATCATTACGCTTGGAAATCTTTTTTGTCTGTAAACTTTGGAGTAATGACATGTCTAAACATTCTCTATGAACATTTTAAATAGTAAAACTATTATTATGAAAAGACATTCACAGAAGAAAAAAAAATATATCAGCTTACACACATCCATTAGCATACAAAACTTTTTCTTATAAAAATGTAAATAAATTGTAGTTTGAAATTGTTGGAAAATTAAATTGTCAGTCATTAAAAAAAAAAAAAAAAAAAAATTTATAGCAAAATTTCAAATAAAACTATTCAGAATTTACATAGAAATCTCTTATTATTTAAAAAATATTTCCAACAGCATGGAAAAAAATAATCAAAAAAACTAAAATTACATTAAGTGTCACTACTAAATGACTAAATGTTACTATATTTGTACTCAGCACAAAGTTATAAAAATTCATATTTACAGAAACTGCAATTTTGTGTGAATAACCGAAAATTTGGATAATTGATATTTGGATGAGAAATGGTCTAGTGTATGCAAATATATATGATTAAATAAAACCCATGATAGATTGTCAACATATGCTTCTTACAGGTATAGTAGGTCAAGGAAAGAAAAATCAAAAAGATAGAATTTTATATATATATATATATATATATATATATATATATATATATATATAAAGTATGCTATATTTATGTGTAAAAGTGCTTAGTATAAAGAATAGAGCTTGTGTAAATATAAAAATGGACACTGATGTCAACACTGAGTGGCAACAGTGTGTTTCATATTTGAATGCAATCTTCAGGAGTGAAGGTTTTGTTCAAGAATGAAAGACTGTTGGCACCTGATGTGTGTCTGGTCTTTATTTATAGAAATAGCTTTGTCACTGTAAAAGAGCAAAATTGCTTTAAACAAATTAAAACTAAAATGGGTAGATTTTCATTTTAGGGCCTGAAGGCTTTTCTCCCTTCAAATATTTCTAAAATAGCATTATTTCTGTGCAAATGTATATGTTGAACTCAAATCAACAATTAGTTATTGAAGAAACCTACCTTTATTGATCCTAACGACCAGAAAAAAAAAAAAAAAATTAAACTTCATCTCATTCTTTTTGTCTCCCATAACAGTAACACAGTCATGTAATTAACTGATGAATGACTTTCGGTGTAGGCAACAAATTTCGACTTATTTACTTCCTTTACTGAAATTTCCGCCTACTTACTTCCTGTAATACGTGTAGAAAAAAAAATTGCGTATTACTTTCATTACAGGAAGTAAGTAGGTGAAAACTTCAGTAAAGGAAGTAAATAGGCCGAAATTTGTTGCCTACACCGAAAGTCAATAACTAATTGTTGATTTGATTTCAGCATATACATTTGCACAGAATTAAGCAAATTTTAGAAAAATTTGAAGGGAGAAAAGCCTTCGGGCCCTAAAACGAAAATTTACCCTAAAATGATAACTTTCTGATTAGACCTTTTAATAGATGGCCAGATATGATTTACTCTTAAATTCTTTTTGAAGCTTTGATTAATACATGCTTATCTTTATTCATTTTCTCCTCCTATTACAGTGATTACTCCAGAAAAGTTATTCATGATCATCTTCAGATCATTTTTCAAAGAATTGCACTCAAAGTAAAAAAAAAAAAAAAAAATTTCTTTTATTCTAAGTCAATTAAAATCATTAAATGATCAGGTTATTTACAAAGTTAATATTTTACAGTCTTAAAAGCACCCATCAAGAGAAAGTAATTTTCTAAAAAGAATTTCTAGATGAAAGATTTAAAATTCGACTGCAGAAATAAATATGAGAATTTAAAATTACTTCCATTTACATCTAAGCCTTCGATAATTGTAACAAGGGAGGCTAATGAAATACAATTACCTCCCCTATATAAGATACAGTATTGACTTGCAAATTAAGAATTTTAGTTTGTATGCTTTAAAAATAAGTCACGATTTCTAAAAAAATATTTGAACATTTTTAGTTATTTTCCTTTTTCAGAAATTTTATACCTATTAGTTTTCAATATAATAAAAAAATTTTTTTAAAAAATCATTTTTTGAAAATTTTCAACAATTGGAATGTCAAGGTTTATATACATGTTATGAAAATAGTAAATCAACCACTGAAATTTAAATATACCAACAGCCAGAATTAATTTTTTTTATCTTAGATTAACTTAAAAGTACAAGAATTTATCAAGTCTAGGAACAATTATTATATAAAAAGTAAAAAATATATTTTTTCAGTTGTAAAGTTTAAAGAAAAACTCAAATTAAAAAAAAAAAAAAAAATTCTTAACATTGGTTGAAATATGAAATATCAAAATATTGTATTTATATAAATTTGGATGCTGAAACTTTGACAAGTATGAAAGCAACTCGTGTAAAGCAAGAAGTTGCTTTAATGGAGGGAATCTGTAGAAGTTAAAAAGTAGTTAAAAAAAACTAAAATTTCATGAAAACTTAAAGAGTTGGCACACAGCCAGAAAAATTGATGATAAAAAGAGTATCATGTTAAGATGACCAGAAGTGTGTGGGGAAGCATTGCAACCATCCTCGTCACAATAACAGGTTTCTGTGAAAACACCAGCCTCATCCCAGGACCAGCGGCAACCCCAAGCAACACCTAAAAAGAAAAAAAAGAAAATGACATATCTTAAAAAAGATTTGTAAATATGCATCAAATGAAAATTTAAAGTTTTTTTTTTTTTTAAAATCATTTCATTTAAGGCATCAATGCCACTGATGTGCAGGGGGTTACATAAGATAGTTGAATTATTAGGCAGGAGGAGAGTGAAGACAGACGAACCAGCTACAGGAGGTGAAACAGAAAGAGCAAGAGAAGGATGTGAACACAGGAGTGAAGACAGTTACGAAGGTAGAGAGAAAGGAAAAGAACAAAATACACAGTGATGTGGAAAGGGCTGGAGTTAAGTGGATAAGAGATGGGAATTGACTTTGCATTTAAATTCCTGGAGGTTGTAGCCATCAGGAAAGCAAGTATATGGAAGGCAGTTCCACAGGTGGGAAGATTGCTATTATTCTTCTTCTATGTGCCCTATGTAGGGTTTGATACATTCACCCCCCCCCACACACACACACACACAGTCATTCAGCGTTCACGTGATAACTTAGTTCCCGCATAAACGCGTGCCAATAAAAGCAGGGAACGTCATGTGGTACACCAGTTAGGATTCTGTCCCGGGCCAGAGCAGACATGTTTATTCCCTAACTCACACAAACACACGCGCACTAATTGTGGGTAGCAATTAGTGGCGCAAATTTTTATTTCTCACCAGCATGCACACACAACACTAAAAAACTCCAATTGGAAACAGACATTAACAGTATGCACATTAACTTTCATTCAAACTGGACTTTACGTAAAATAACTTTCTACCGAACATTTTACGTTTCTGTCCAGACAAAGGGAAAGAACTTTTCTTTCCTTACTTTTAGCCTGTTTTATTTCATGACCCCAGTTACGCCGAGTCGACTCGTAAATATAAATTAGAAATGGACCCATCGTCCTCTACACCCTATCCTTTCAGGACGTAGGTGATCGGAGTTTTCCACGTCTCCCTATCCCTGGTGGCTCTTAATATGTTTTCTCCTGTTACTCCACGCAACCTCCGTTCCGTCATCCACCTGATCAGGCCCTTCAAATATGTTATCCGCTGCCTTCCTGTCTCTTTTTCCTTCTATTTGGTCTGACAGTATCAGGTTCTCCAAGCCCTCCTTCCTCATTGCATGTCCCAGGAACTTCAGTTGTCTCTTCCTGATGCTCACTATTAGTTTTCTTTTCAATACCATTCTTTTCAAAACCTCATCATTGCTCACATGTCCGGTCCATGATATCCGCAGCATCCTTCTGTAAAAACCACATTTTCGCTGCTTCAAATTTTTCCCTCATCTTCGATGATATTGTCCAGCTTTCACTGCCGTATTGAAGAACTGACATCACATAGCAATCTAGCACTCTTCTTTGTTTCTAGTGAAATTTTCCTGTGTCTTAGTACTTTATTCAGCTTCTGGAACATGTCCTTTGCCATGCCAATTCGCCTTTGAATCTGTGTCGCACTTTCCATCCCCTGTTAGAACACTTCTAGGTATTTAAATTTTTGTACTTGCTTGATTCTAGTACACCCACCTGTATTTGGAATTTTGGGTTGTTTTGTAAAACTAGTCTATATAAAAAAAAAAAATATGTAAATGTATAAGTACAAGTATGGAAAAGAATGAAGATTTTAAATAATATATGCATATTATTTGAAATACATCTTTTGGATTGGACAATCTTGGAAAGTGTGTGTGTGGGGGGGAATGACATTCTGACTTATTGTGAAAAAGGGTGCATTGAAAGGTGGGAGGGGAGAAAAAAAAGTTAAGATCCACTGGCCCAGGCCATTGTTCTGTGGGAAGAAAGCTGGAGGATACAACAGCCAAATGTTTTGATCATAATAACAAAGATGAGGATATTAGTTTGACAGTAAATAATGATAATTTCTCACCCCAGATTTTCAGACAGAAAGTATCTTACATTTAAAAAAGTTGTTCTTGTTTTGCCTCATGTTTAGTGGATCTGAATGAACGTTTTAAGATTTCTCATATTATTAAACCCCCAAAAGACATTAGATTTGCCCGAGGTCAGTAAATATGACATTTGGATATTTGATAGACAAATTTAAACCAAAATTGTTATGACTTTTGTCATACAAGATACAGAGATTTATGTTAACATTTGTTACAGTTGTAAAATGTGAAACAAAATGGCAAAGACATTAAATAATTATTCTTAATAATAAAAACTGTAGCAGAAAGGTTTCGACGTCAAAGTCAGGAGAGGGCATTGCAAAAAAGAAAAAAAAAGGATCAAGAGAAAGAAACAATGAAACAACCATGATATTTAGTAACAAATTAGAGGCAAGATTTACAAAGGAATTTTTCTTTGAATTACTGCTCACAATGATTTATCTTGACCTTCTCACAGTAAAGCCTAGGTCATTAGTGACTGGCTTGGTCTATAATCAGAATCATGCCAAAGTTCATTCAGTTAAGTGCTATATGTGATACATGCTTCAGGTGATCATGTCTTGAAAAGAGACATGACTGAGCAGAAGATTATCCTGCAGTAGATTGCCATTGCTTTCTGCGGTAGACTGGTTGCCAGCCAAGGCTATAGAACCCAATCTGTCCTGTTATTTGACTCATAGCTAGAGGGGGAAGAGATGTATTATATTATTAAGTAGTATTTCGTGGAGGGATCAATTTAAGTAGCAAGTAGTAAAATTCAAAATTTAGTAGCACTGGGCTTTCAAAATTATGTAGTCATAACGTCAACAACCCAGTCTGAAATCTTTACAGATGGAATGTGTCACAAGTAAACTTTTCTATTTTGTCTTAAAATTATATCCTCTAGTGTGTGTGTGTGTGTGTGATAGACAAATGCCTGTTTATTTAATAAGCTTGACTGTTTATATTACAAGATAAGTTGTTTATATATTTGGTATTCCAAAGCAGTCCCTCGTTCAAGTAGAGATCATGTTTAATGATGTTTAACTTTGGTATGCGCATTGTGGTGCAGTGGATATCAACTCGCAATGACAAATCGGGGCGCCAAGTTCGAATTCCAGTTCCTTAAATTCACTTACGCACAAATACCCTTGGGAAAGGTATTAATCTGTCTCTTCCCTCCCATTATGGATTAAATAATGGGACTGATTTGGTTCTAGAGCCTTGGCTGGCAACCAGTCTACCACAAAAAGCACTGGCAACTTACTGCCCAGTCAGTCATGTCACTTTTGAGACATGATGCCCAAAGCGTGTATCACATATGGCACTTAATTGTTTTCCAATATAATAATTGGAATCATGATTAAGGCTTCTACTGGTCATAAAGTGGGGGATCGATTTTGTATATTTCTGTTTTGAGAGAGCAAGATCTGAACACTATTAGGATAACATATTCCCTATTATAATAAAGGCCATTGTGTATTTATTTGGGTAAATAATTTGCTCCTGTCATGCTCATAGAGAAAGAGACACTAGGAGAGTAGCATTGGCTCAGTTAATTCTCTTTACTAAATATTATTAAACTTTACTACCAGTTATGAAAGCTCTTGCCACTTTACTTTTTAACAGTGCTTTATTAAGTTATCTTTTGCAATAATTATGTTATTAAGCAGTGAAGAATATATATCTCGTCTATTATAATAAAGGTCAGTGTGTGTGTGTAATAATCCTCTCAAGAATGTTAAATGTAAGGTCAATAGACACCTCCTAACACACTAACCTGCTCCCATTCTATCAAACACTCTTCCCATCTGCCTAATCCTCATCCTCGGTATCCTTACTCATCTGTCTCCTTCCTCCTGACATTCCCCATGTCTAACCACTCCTTCTCTTTACCTTCCCCTATGTAGCCCCATGCGCAATAGTGGCAGTGGAATGCCTTGCTTGGGGCGAGATGATTTAAAAAAAAAAAAAAAAAAAAAAATTTGCCATAGTTTTTGACAGCAGGTGTACACTTTATGTTCATATGTTATTTCATATACTTACCATACTGGCTGATCTCCCTTGTTTAGCAAATATCAGCAGATTATTCTCATGTGGTCAATGCATAAATGGTCCAATACTACTTCTTCCTTTCAAGATTTTTGGAAAGCTATCTTCCATTCTCCTAGTTTGGGCTGAATTGCAAAGAGTTTGTGAGGGTTATCCTCCCAGTACCATTGCCATTTCTTTTGAATATACTTTGGTAGATTTTAATAGTCCACAAGGAATGAAAATGGAGAATATTTGCTGGTTTGTAAGGTGAAACACTAAGTTGTATCACAGCCTTCAGTGAGTGGAACTTTGAAACAGTCAATATAATGAAATGCATATTTATCTAATACTGCCAATCAAGTGGCATTGATAAATGTACAAAGGATTTTCCCCATTACAAACAAAAGTAATTGATTTAACAATTTTTAAAAAAAATCAGTAAGTTTTCAGACATCATTTAAACATAGAGCAACAATATGAAAGTCTTCAGTTTTGTTCCATTTTGCTAAAGGTTTTTTGTTTCTCTCAATAAAAATAAATAAATAAAAAATAAATAAAAATTTAAAAACAAAAATAATTAAAAAAAATTTCAAAATTTACAAGAACAAAAAAAATCAATTTAAGAAATTAAAAAAACAATAAAAAAAAAAAAAAAATGATGAAAAGGTTTAGATTACCTGAAAGTGTTCGACTTGCACACCTTCGAGTGATTTTAATCCAACCATTCCCTGTGATGAAAAAGAAAAAAAAATGTTATTTCTGGTTTTTTAAAATCCTTTTGACCATATTTAATGACATCAGTTTCTACACCTTTAGTACATTCTTGATTGATTGATTGATTCATTCATTCATTCATTATCAACCCTTTGCAGGTAATTTTAAGCAAGAAAAGATTTTTTTTAGATTGTAATAATGTTTTTGGGGGTTGATTTAGTGGTAGTCTTACTAATTAACCCATAGCTGGGGGAAGAGGAGGTGCATTCATACCTTTCCTTAAGGGTATTTGCATGTAAGTGAATAAACAAACCCAACTGGAATTGGAACTTGGCTCTGATTAACCATTCTGAGTCATGATCCAGTACACCACCCACACATCCAAGCTTACAGCACTTGATATTCTCAAGCAGTCACCCATCCAGGTACTGACAAGTCTCAACACTGCTTAACTTCAGTGATTGTATGGAAGAAATCGGTGTTTGAAAGTAATGTGGCCATAAATGCTTTAGCCCATTCTGTCTACTGTGGCTAAGGTTTAGCTTACAGAAGAGCCTATCAAGTTACATTGTTAGATTACTATTCCCTGAAAATAATCAAGATTGGAAAGGCTCTTCCTCCAACTTTTGCAGCAGTAACACACATTTCCTTTCACTCCAACAAACACAAGGCATGCAAATACTTCAAAAGGCACAAATTAAAGATAGTATTGAACTGTTCATAACTTCAACTTCGCTTCTTTATCCTTCTGTAAACATGTCTTATATTTATTGTTGTTTGAGTTCCATGTGTTGAGGTTTTTTTTTTTTACCCAGACTCACAAAAGTTTGCCAAATATTTGCAGGATAAACGCACCAGACATCATGAAATGATAATATTTTCCAATCCCACAAAAACGAAGAATACAGAATGATTTATTAAGTAATAGAAGAGATATGTAGATAAATTTTTTAAGGAAAAATTCATAGAATATTCAGCACGAAAAGGTATGGCATCTTCAAAGTTCAGAGTAGATGATTTGCAGTAATTCACTCTAAAATTTAGTGAAAAAGAAAATCCTAGAATTTTGTCCATAGAGAAAAGATGAACTAAAAATGGCTCTCAAACACTGCTTCCACAAATAGCACTAAAGAGAATGTTTGGAAAAAATAAGAAAATTCTATTCTGAAATGTAAGAGTGTATGTGTACACACACACCACAGAATGATGATTAACATCAAGACAAAAAGTAAGTAACTTAGACAATTCTTTTCTAGAATTTTGCAAAGACATTTTTTAGCAAACGGACTCTCCTGCCCACAATAAGACAGAGAGTGAAAAAAAAAAAAAAAAAAAAAAGGACAGTTTTTCCAATGACATCAGTTTTTTTTTTTTTAAACTACTTTCACTCTTCGGCAATGTTAAATTGTTTTATTAAAATTGATACAAAACCTAAACACAAGATGAAATAAAATTTATACATTTTATTTGTTCTTGAGAATTCACAACAAAAACATTAAAAACACTATTAGATTGTTTATTTACAAGTATTTTATATTTACAACATTCTAAAAACTAAGACAATTAAAACTGATGCACTTAAATATCATTTATCAATTTATAAAGAAATAAACATGAAAACAATTTTTAATTCATAAATTTGTAAACATTTACTAAATTATCAAAATACAAGCAGTATACACAAACACACACAAACATCTTGCCTTTTATACAGAATCGATTTTCTGCACTATTGTAAGAACTGCAACCTTGAAACTTCTGAATATCGTTTCTTATGTCTTTGTCTATGAGTGTATCAAATTTGATTAAAATCGGACCACTCCTTCTATAACCCGATTTTTTCAATTATCTATTTGGTATTTATCGGGGGTACCTTGACACAAAAACTAGCTAAGAACACTAACAGACGCTTATAGTACAAGCGTGTAAATTTTCAAGAAAATTGGTTCAGCCGTTTCAGAGTCTATAGGTAACAGACACACACACACAGAGACACATACAAAGTTTCATTTATAAATAAGTTTAGATTGGAACCAACCTAAAGGATATCCTTATTTACCATTTTACGTTTGAATTGATAGGCAATTAAGCAATGTTTTGCCAATGATTCAATTATAAAATATAATTGTATTTATTATTTCTGTTGTCAATTGTCAAGAACAAAGAAAATGTATAAATTCACTTTCACATGTTAAGGTTTTATTAAAATTATAGTTTCCACTTTTTTTTTTCAATTATTTCACCCGAAGCAAGGCAATAAAACCACCGAGACATAAGGGGTTACTGAATGTTAGAGAATATGAGAAAAAATACTTTTAGGGAGAGAAAATAATAAAAGAACAAGAGTTAAGATAAAAGGTAACAATTAAAATTGCATTTAAATTTTTGGAAGATTAAAGATGACTAGAAAGTAAGAGGCCAGAAGAGAGTTCCACAAATGAGAAGTGCAACTGAAGAAACTATTGCCATAGAACTTACATACTTTTATTTGTAGAAATTAACTTTCATTCTAAAAAATAGCAGCATAAAATATGTATGCAATATTTATGATATATATTAAATATTTAGTATATTTGTTTTCAAGGTCAGTGAAATCATTCTACACGTGACGTCACTTCAACAACTCAAAAATTTTAACATTCTAAAAACAAATGCAATTAAAACTAATCCAATCATTTACCAATTTACAAAAATAAATATGAAAACAATTTCTTATTTATAAGTTGATAAACATTTACTAAATTACTATGAGAAAATATTTACCATTTTATAAAGTTTGAATCAATTGGTAATTAAGCAATGTTTTGCCAACCATTCCAATAAACAATATAATAGCAGAAATATTTTCACAGCTTCTGCTCTGACGAACTTAGGTGACTGGTGCCTCCTCCACAAGAATTTACTCAGGCAACCAGACTGGCAACAAGGTCTCACCCCTTTTACAGTTAGATCAACCAAATGCAGGTGACAATTCTACTCTATCAGCTTCTTTTCTCGCGCTTCCTGCCTCTGGAACTCCTTTTCATATACTTGCTTTCCTGACAGCTACAACCTCCAGGAATTTAGATGCAAAGTCAATTCCCATCTCTTATCCACTTGACTCCAGCCCTTTCCCCATCACCCCGTGTATCTTGTTCTTTTCCTTTTTCTCTATCTATGCAACTGTCTTCACATCCTTCTCTTGCCCTTTCTCTTTCACCCCTTGTAGCTGATTCATCTGTCTTCACTCTCCTCCTGCCTGAAACTTTAACTCTTATGTAGCCCCCTGCACATCAGTGGTGTTACTGCCTTGCTTAGGGTGAAATGATTAAAAAAAAAAAAAAAAAAAAATTTTTGTTTTTGTTGTCAATTCTCAAGAGCAAAACAAATGTTTAAAGTCACTTTTATAGGTTTAGGTTTTATTACAATACTAATCATTGTTTTTTAAAGAGTGAAGATTTTTTTTGTTTGTTTGTTCCCTCACCTCCCACAACACTGCTTTCTTAACTCATTTTGACACTGCATCTTATTGCCAGGGTTTCTGCTGTGGAATAATTTTCGCACTGAAAGTTATAATCGTGCTATGTCGGTTGCTAATCGACTTAACGCACCCAAAATGTTAGGAACTTGGTAATCTTCCACTGTAAGCTGACTCCTTAGTACCTAGTAGTTCTACTGAACACCAATAGAACTCTTATGACCTTCACAAGAACTTTTCAAATTAACTTCCTGTTAACTCTTATTAATATAGGAGGGAGAGTCCATTATCTGAGGAATAGGCGTGTTTCACCATAACAGTTTCAAAAAAGAATGTCTGGGAAAAGCCAGACTTTTGACACTCCATCTTATTGAGAGCACAAAAGGACTAGTTTTGTCAAAAATATCTTGGAAAACTGTTCTTTTGACATTCCCTCTGATTGTGGGCACAGCAGTCCAGGTTTACTAAAGTCTGAGAAAAATCATCCTTTTAACACGACATCTTATGGGCAGAGAGGTCTATGTGAAATAAGGAAAATTCTACATCTCAAAAATTCTGATTAAGTAATTTTAAGGACAATAGGAATTATAAAGCGTTATAGATGTACCTGACTATAGATATGTACGGATTAATACTTTGGGAAATGTAGTAATCCAGGATGTGCGTTGTGGTACAGTGGATATCAGCTCGGAACGAGAAACCGGGGAGCCAAGTTCGAATTCCAATTGAATCCATTGTATTCACTTACGTGCAAATACCCTTGGGAAAGGTATTAATCCGTCTCTTTCTTCCAGTTATGGGTTAAATAACAGGACAGATTGGGTTCTATAGCCTTGGTCAGCAACCAGTCTACCGCAGAAAGCAATTGCAACCTACTGCGGGATAATCTTCTGCCCAGTCAGTCATGTCTCTTTTGAGGCATGATCGCCTAAAGCGTGTATCATGGATGGCACTTAACTGACGGATATATGTACCTATGAACATTAATGGGTATTTTTCAATCCTCATAAACACACTGAGACTATTGTGAGGAGGGGGGGATATTGCTGTCTAGCAGTTCACCACTAAAAATGGTTATCTACTTCATGTGTCTGGCGAGTATTGTATTTTGTTGATGTTATAAAGATTATTATTTCATTTTCCAACCTCTGTTTTGGTTATTTCTCATTCAGTAAGATTTTTAGGTTACAACACAAACTGTTGCCCATAAATAGAGAGAGCTGAAATTTTAGGGCACACATAATGAGGAAAGTAGGCTTGGATAATTTAACACTCAGAAGCTGCATCAAAAGCAGAGAAAACCAGGGAGTAACTCAGTAAGTTGGTTAAAATAGATGAAGAAATAAGGAGAGTCATAAAAGATCAAGTATTACTGAAAGCAATAAAGAGGAAGCTGTGGAGAACCATGACCGTCTACGTTAAAGAGCTATAAAATTAAATTTTAAAAGAGTTAACATTAAAGAAGTGAATGTTAAATTTGTAAATTATTGTTTTTTAATAAGAAACATTTTAATTAAAATTTAGTAATTTTATTGTTTATAATCAAATCTACATTACAAAGAAGAAAGAAAAAAGATTGTGACAGAGAAAGGCTTCAATAGACAAAACACAAAATTGTTTTTCCTTTAGAAAATACAATCTCAATATAGAAAACTGAATTCCTTCTAATATTTCTATTTCTCCTAAATGCCTAAATCATTGGCTTCCAGCCAATATCAACCTCACCAGCCCCACCAAATTTGATTGTGAAATGCAGCTACAAACATGACCAATGTACAATATACAGAGCCAAGATTGAAAGCTAATGGTCCATATATTTCTCTTTATGGCCAATTCTAAACACATAACCAAAAGGTCAGCTGCTGATCTGATGAGGCAGACCAGAAACAACTACAGAGTGGAAAGATGGAGGGGAAATGAAGCAAGCATAGAAAACTTGTACACCTATTTCATAGCCTATCTTTTGTCATATCTAACATTTAGAAAAATAGCCCAGGTATACCATTTCTATCAGATGTGCGTTGTGGTGCAGTGGATATTGGCTCAGAATGACAAGCTGAGTTCAAATTCCAGTTGAATTCGTTGCATTCACTTACACACAAATGCCCTTGGGAAAGGTATCAATCTGTCTCTTCCCTTCAGTTATGGGTTAAATAGGACAGATTGGGTTCTATAGCCTTGGCTGGCAACCTGTCTACTGCAGAAAGCAATGGCAACCTACTGTGGGATGATCTTCTGCCCAGTCAGTCATGTCTCTTGAGACATGATCACCCAAAGCATGTATGACACTTAACTGACTGATACCATTTCTGTTATAATTGTTTTGTACTCAATTTCTCTTTGTATTTGTTTTAAAGTACATTATCATCAGAATATTATAACTCAAATTTGAAATTGCAACAGGAAGTAAAATTAAGACCCTAAACAAAAACTGGACATTTTTTGTTTCAACTAGCTTGAAATAAAAAAAAAAAAAGCATGTGTAAAGAAAATACTTAATCTTTAACACACACTGTTTTATTACTGTAAACTTCCCATCCACAAACAATCACATCTTGTTTTAATCAGTTAAGTGCCATACGTGATACACACTTGGGTAATCATGTCTCGAAAGAGACATGACTGACTGAGCAGATGATTATCCCGCAGTAGGTTGCCATTACTTTCTGCAGTAGACTGGTTGCTGACCAAGGCTATAGAACCCAATCTGTCCTGTTATTTAACCCATAACTGGAGGGGAGATACTGATTAATACTTTTCCCATGGGTATTTGTGCATAAGTGAATGCAAGAAATTCAACTGGAATTTGAAATTGGCTCTCCATCTTGTTTAAGACTTCTAAATTAAGTATATTCAGAATTTCATCAATTATTGCCATGCACTATATTAGCATATGAGATGTAAGTAAATATTTTAAGAACACAAAACGGTTCCCTTATATCTAAATTATTTTTTAAAACTGGGTGGAGGATCCTGTTTTTCTTCCTTTTGTTTTTTTTTTTAACAGTATATTGACATTTATGGATAATTTAATACCAAAATTTAATTATTTTGTATGCAATTATTTTTATTTTTTATTTTGGAGATAATGGTTTTAACAATTAAAGTTTTACTAATTAACCCATAGCTGGAGGGAAAAGAGGTGGATTCATACCTTCTCCAAGAGTATTTGTGCAGAAGTGAATATAACAAACCTGACTAGAATTGAAGCTTGGCTCTCTAATTAACAATTTCAAGCTATTAGCCATCACAGCACAAACAAACATACCAAGCTTACAGTACCTGCTATTCCCAAGCAGTCACCAACCTAGGTACATTGCTTAACTTCAGCAATCATACAGGAACCAATGTTTCAATATGATATGGCCATTATGCCATATGTCTAAGCTTACAGCAGCTGGCATTCCCAAGTGGTCACCTATCTAGGTACTAACCAGGCTCAACGTTGGTTAACTTCAGTAATTTTACGGGAACCAATGTTTCAACGTGATATGGCTGAAAGCTTATTTCTTTGTGGTGCGATAATATGAAGCGAGCTGTTTGGGTTTGAACTCATGACTTAATATGGGTTTAACTGGCATGAACAAGTAAAACAAGGAGCATCTCCATTCTCCACCCACAATTGCAGGTAGAAAAGTGACAAAAAAAAGCTAAACCCTGTTTGGTGGGATCTTGGTTAAAATTAAGTAAGGAAATTTTATTTTTTAATACTACTCTGTTTGGATTGTGTATTAGAATAAAGAATTTAGCTCATCCTGTTACAAATGAACTTGTAACCTGACACCTGAAAGAAACCGGTTGTTCATAAATACAGAGACTTAAAAGAGCTATAAAAAAATTTTTTTTAAATTTAAACAATCAATTAAAAAAAAAAAAAGAAAAAAAAAAAAGAAGAGTGAGAGAGAGAGAGAGAGAGAGAGAGAGAGAGATATTTAATCAAAATATATAAAAAAAGATTTAAACAAAAAACAGAATACACCTATTGTTGGTGTGCTCTCCACCTTTTTCTACAGTAATGGACTGTTGTAAGCACTACAAAGTAGTAGTGATGATACCTTGTGGAGTACCTCGGAAGTCAGTCGAGTGAACAAGTCAGTCGGGTATTTCCAGTATTGGACCGGAAGTGTTCTATTGGTCAGACTCTTACGTCTCATGACAATACGTTCTACTAAACCCTTGTTCCTGTATTCGACTAAGCTCATCTTTTGTAAATACTTTTCTTGCTGGTAATACACCTACTTTATACTATTACGCTGTTTGTATTTATTCCACAATATTTCTGTACATGCAACATAATACCTATATATTTTCCAAAATTTTAGAAAATCCTAGAATATTTCTGAAACTTAACCTGACAACAGATATAACATTGTTACATTATTTTTGACATTCAGAGCTGAAAGATAAAGAAATGGCATAATGAGAGAGAGTATAAAGTGACAAGAAAATTACGAAAAGAACACATAACCATGAGATTTTATACACACACACACACACAAAAAAAAAAAAAAAAAAAAAAAAAAAAAAAAAGTACTTTCTAACGATATATGCAAATCTTGTTAGTTTTACTTGTAAATTTTGGAAGAAAAAAAACAAAGGAATTTTACTTACAACCAGGACTTTCTTGCCTTTTTGTCATGCAAAATTGGCCAGGTACGTTGGCTTCAAAACTATCGCAGTTAACTAAGGCATTGATTTTGGTGTCAAACTTTTCATCAGAAGGGCAGGAAATGTCTTCATTACTGTCACACTGGTAACATTGGATGGATAAACCTGAGGAAATCCAAAGAAACATGGATTACGATAATTAGAAATTTTGTTAACATTTGGTAGGATTTTTACACAAACTCAATACAATACAGTGACGTGCAAAAGGGAGGACTGATGGGGTGGTGGTCTCAGTCAGTAATCCCAGAGGGTAAGGGGCACTTCTGATGGAATATATTACTTTTGTTTTTATTTTTTAGTAAATACACCTAAAATTAGATATTAAAAATGAATAAAATAATAGTTTTTAATTTTAGTTTTAAAATGTTTATATTTGGCTGCTGGTAATTTGGCCAAACCTGTGAAGAAACCTTTAGATAGAATTCAAATGACATTAGCATGTTTTTAAAAAAAAAAATCTCTAAAATGTGCTGCCTGGCAGTTGGTATGAACCCCACTTACATACGGGGATCAATTTGGGTGGCTCATTGTATACCACGTCTAAGAGAAATTAAACAAATTATATTGTTGCGATTTTGTTTGGGGTGGGGGTAGGAGGTGGCAGACATAATCCTCACCGCCTGGGTTCCACCAGATCTCTGCATGTTTCTGATCCAAGACAAATTAACAGATTTAACTTGAAAAAAATTAGAGCACAACATTGTTAGGACTATTGTCTTCATCTTTACTGCCATGTTTACGATGTTTGGGCTGTTGTACACTCTGGTTTTCTCGTTAGAAAATCATTATCAAAGTTTGCAATATGAACTCTGGTAAAGAAATGGTTACCGAGGCATTAGGTTTATAAGCCCCAGAAATTCACATGCTGATGTCCTCAATTGGATATAGACGTTGGATAGTTCCAGTGACTTGGACCAAAGAGTTGTGAGATCAATACCAAAATAACTACATGGCTACCAGAAGTGGCATTGCACAGAGAATACGAATGGTATATCCTGTATGATCATAAAAAAGAGGTCGGTTCGAAATTCCTAACACCTGTAGAAGGCCTGAATGGTTGACGGCCGAAACATGAAAGTAAAGATGAGGACAATAGTCCGAATGTAAATAATGTCAAGTGAGTTAATATATAATTATCATAATAAATAATATGGATTTTGTTTTCAATATGTTTTGTCTTATTCAGTGGATATTCTGGTTAGTGTGCTTTTGTTATGGTTTATTCCCAGTGCTATTTTATTAAATATTGTTAACAGGCTGTGAATTGAGTAAGTTATGACTGTGCTACCCAAAATATCGACTTTTTAAAAAGATTTGGCAAATATCTTGTTCATTTAAAAAATTTTCAAACTTCAGGATTTTCATTTTAAGATGAAAATGTTGGTAAAAATTCTAAAAAAAAGATTTTCAGGAGAAAAAAAATATTCAAGTATTAATCTTTTCTTTTTAGAATTAAAAAAGACACATGGTTTGTAGGACTAGAACAATCTAACAAAATAAATGGTGAAATAAAATAATGGGTTCAATTTGAAATTCCAAATCACCAGAAGGCCGGAATATACAAAACATTGTGAATATGGCAGCAAAGATGAGGAGGACAACAGTATGAACAATATAAAATCTGATTTATTCAGAAATTCAACAATTCTGTTAAGTATTTATACAAAGTTACAATAGCAATTCCTACTTTGTTGAACAGTTTATTTTTTTTAATTGGCATGTGGCAAAAATTAACAAAAGGTCTTTTATTAAAACAAGTGAATAAAATTTTTATAAAATTTTAAGTTTTATACAAAAAGCAACATGCATTTGAAGTAATTTTAAAATGTCACCTTTCTGACAAAAAAAGCAAGTCTTGACTAATAAAATTATCTCATGACCCTGCTTAGTCTGTAAGATACATTTACAGTTGGTATTAAAGAAAAATATTTATTCATTCACCTACTTGAACTGAATATGGAACAAAGCCAGAATCTCTCCTGCGCACACACACTCTAAAATGGTCCTCTTGACATTTAAGGGTATAACAATTCTGTTGCACCCATTTAACATTGTAGTGTATACCAAGTGAATATACCAAGTGAATATAAATAGCTTATCACTAGATATATTTTAATAGCAAAATCTGAAATTAGCTGGATTGCTCCAGAGAATATTTTTATTTTGTCAATCTCTTAATTCTGTCTTTCCTTCTTAATATTTGAGAACAAGATACAATTATTTTTTTATAGCAACTCAGATTTTACGATAAAGGTATTAGTGATTTTCATATGATAATCAAAGATAATTGTAAAACATTTCAATGCTTCAAGTGTGAAAAATTAAATATTAAATTCCCTATGATGTACATCCTCTTGTATTTCATTTTGGTGGTCTTAAAAAAAAAATAAAAAAAATTGTTCTGTTTATATTTAGCAAAATAAATAAATACGCACATACACAACATACATAAACACACAAACAAACAAACATAAATAAAAATGGTGAGGGACAAGCTTCTGCTTCTTGCATGTGTGAAAACAGCCAATGAGGTGTTCAGATGAAACTTATTTTTTTTCTATAAACCTTGTCCTGAACCTGATTATAGTGATGCAGCAGTGTCTGGCTAAGAATAAAAAGAAAAAACATTCTGGAAAGAAAGGATTGAGAAGAAAACTTGTTCTCTCGATTATTTTCCAACAATCAGTGAAATAATAATCTGGTACACTGGAGGATGTTCTGACAGCCTGCCAAGACTGAGAGAGATTGAGAGATGAGGTGGTTCTCTTGGGCACAATGCCTTCATGGCACAAGATTTAGCAACATCAGTAGCTATCAGCAGAATGGGATTTGAGACTTGCAATAATTTAAAAAGATTATTCATCTGATTGTTGAGACAAATATAAGCAAAATCATTTCCTAATTTATTTGCTATTCATTATTGATACATCAGAGTAAATAGTCAGGACCGATGGTGTAAAGCAGATCAATCAACATTTTCAGTATGAACACAATTTTGGACTGTCAGATAGTAAATGACCAACCAATAATTGAGTGAAGGTTGGATTAATTTATGAAATCTTGATACAAACAATTTTGTGAGACAAACACACCAAGTTGGACACTATAATTTCACAAGGTTGTACCAACTTCAACTAGTTTACCAGAACAACTTCATCCAGCTATCTTCATTCAACAACAGATGGTTCTGTCAACTATGTTCAGCTATCAACACCCGACTGGTCAGAACATTAACAATACTTCAAACTTTTGCCTCTTCCAAGAAATGTTTCTTTTCTTTAATAATTAATGTTAGTTCAACTTTCATATGGACATTTTCTCTAGCTTAATTTCTTTTATTAGGTGCTTAAAAAATATTTTGAGCAAGTCTTTACAGCCTACTTCCTTTCACATAAATTATTGTAAATAAACAAATTCTTTGTTTCAATTCCACACTAAGAGTATTTTTTATTGCACACCTAAGTTATTGGGGTGGGGGTAAATCAACATATTCTAGAAGTCTAAAATGTGAAAAGAATCCAGCCATTTAACATTAAAGAAAATAATTAAAAATAAGCTATTTATCAAAGTTGTGGAAAGACATGATCGCCCATGTCCTAAAGGGACAAGGCACATGGAAGATCACAGTGGTAAGTTAGTTCGATTGAATTGTCCTTGGGACTCATATTCACCCACCCCCTTATTCCTTACACATTTCAACAGTCTGCAAAACCCTCTCTTCTGGGAATACACTTAGTTCCCTTGTTCCACATTATTTCAACAGTGACTTTTTAGCTTTGATAAATGCCAGAAGTAACGTAACCAAGTCAAGAGTGTAAGAGAACTGACCAATTTGGGGTAGAATGAGGTTCTGCACCCACTTCCCAAAAACATTTGTACAAGGTGAGAAGAATGTACATGATTTATTTTCATTGCAAATGCAAGTCACACACAGCACAAGATCAATGGAGTCTCACTGCTGATTGAGTAACCTCACAGAAGAGTTTTCATGCATATGCAGGAGAGTTCCCTCTGACATAACCAAAGCCACACACCTGAATGCTGAATATTTTTTGAACAGACTTATGATCGTTTAGGCTATCAATTCTTTTTTTGGTTTAAATTTTAAATAAAATTTTATAAAATAAAAATAACACTCAGTTTTGCAAGTCTTCACAAAAATTATTAGACAATGATGTATTTGGTTTTTATGGGTTATCAACCTTATTTAAGGCCAGAAAATATTTTTAGATTGTAAGAATTTTTTTGGATATTATGATAATTTACTGATACAATCCTATTAATTATCCCCATTGCTGGCAGTGAGAAGAGGTAAATTCATAACTTTTCCACTGGTATTGGCACATAAATGAATTTGGTAAACCAGACTGGAACTCAGCTATCTTAATTCCAATTCCAAGCCATTACCTACTGCACTAGCCATACATCCAGGTTTGCAGCACCTGGTATTCCAAAGTTGTCACCCATCTAGTTACTGATTAGGTTTGACATCGCTTAACTTCAATGATCATACTCGAGCAATTAATTACTCAAGAGAGATTTTTTTTATTATAAAGAGCTTCATCGATTTTATGCATGAAACTGTTTTAAAATAAAATGTTTTAAGAAAACAAATGATTTTCATGGATCTGCATTGTTTTATTACGTTGGTTCTAAGCTTTCAGCTTACATGAACCATCTTCATGTGAGCTGAAAGGCTTAGGATATCCAAATGTTGGATAATTTTTGTCTTTATTTACAGCTGAAATTAAAGCCAAAATATGATGTTTAAAACAGCTCATGATTAAACATAACAGACATTTATTGTCGGATATGTTTTTATATATATATATATATATATATATATTACACACCCACACACTGTTAAATATAAGAGACAATGAATGTATTATGTTTAATCATGAGCCAGTCTAAACATTGTATTTTGGCTTTAATTTCAGGTGGAAATAAAGACAAAAATTCTCCAACATCTGGATAATTTTTTATTAAGTTGGTTCTAAGCTTTCAGCTCACAAGAGCCATCTTCAGAGAGGTTACAAGGACATTAACATAAAAACATCCACCATCAGCAATGATTTTATCTTGTGTTGACAAAACTTTGCTAGGCAACGATAACAGTTACCAAAAATAGGAAACAGTCCGTAATTTTGTAATGCGGTTCTATGACATCACACAGTGTGAGAGCTCAAAATGATAACAGAACCATATATTTAAATGCAATGTAATGTGTTATGGCCAGAATTAAATGTGATTTTATTAAGTGCGGGTTGTTTGGATTTAATGTAGATGGCCTCCAATATCCTGCCTCAATATACTATATATATATATATATATATATATAGATTTTTTTTTTCTTCACAGAAAAAGTAAATGACCCTGAAGAGTGAAAACATGACACTGACAATAACAAAGATGAGAATATGTATCTTATATGAATATAGTCAGTTAAGTGCCGTACCATGTATGGCACTTAACTGACTATATAAGTAAGTGCCATGTAAGTGCCATACATGGTACATGCTTTGGGCGATCATGTCTCGAAAGAGACATGACTGACTGGGCAGAAGATTATCCCACAGTAGGTTACCATTGCTTTCTGCAGTAGATTGGTTGCTGACCAAGGCTATAGAACCCAATCTGTCCTGTTATTTAACCCATAACTGGAGAAAGCGACGGATTAATATCTTTCCCAAGGGTATTTGCGCGTAAGTGAATGCAAGGAATTCAACTGGAATTCGAACTTGGCACCCCAATCACTCATTCCGAGTCAATATCCACTGCACCACAATGCACATCCATAGGAAAGGAAAGAAAAAAAATAAAAAAGGAGACTGGTGTGGTTGAAATCTAGATTGCAAGTAAGTCGTGTGTGTATTTCATTCTATGACATTCTTAGCTTTGTATATTCACTTCTTTTGGTTTGATTGTTCACTATTTTGATTTACCGTCTACTGGCCCAACCAGCACCTCTTTTACTGATGTGTGTGTGTGTATATATATATATATATATATATATATATATATATATACACGCATATACAATTGTTTAATCACTTAGTTTTGTGTCATAATAAGATTAGACCAGTGCACATTTGTATTAAGAAATGTTCAATACAATTATATTGTAGAATTTATGAATATTTTGCATTTGTAAACAAGTTATTACGCAACCTAAATTTTTACTATGTGGTGTCTTCCAGCGATTTGCAATAACTGATTTCACTGTTTTTTTTTGTTTTTTATTTTACCATTTTTTTTTTTTTTAAGAACACTCACGCAACAGTGTTTTTTTTTTTTTGTTTTTTTTTGAATGCTCACGTGGCAGGGAATTTTTGAATGTGCAGTTTTTAAAATTACAAGAAAATTTGTAATTTTAAAAATTGCGTGTTCAAAAATTCCCTGCCACGTGAGTGTTCTTAAAAAAGGTAAAATCAGTTATTGAAAAATCACCTGAAGACACCACTCATGGTAGAAACCTAGGTTGCATAACTTGTTTACAAATGGAAAATTATATATATATATATATATATATATATATATATATTAAATTGTGATAGTATTTAGTGCCAAGGTTGTTATTTTTCAGTGGTTATTACTGAGAAAATATATTTTGTCATGCATGCATATAGAGAAAGCTAAGACAATAATCTTGTAACAAAAATGGATACATCGCATTGAAAGTAAAGCAGTCTAGATGGTGGCTCAATTGGCTGACACTCCCATTAAAATTGAAAGAACAAAACCTGTATTTCCCAAAACATAGCCTATATTTTCACACTTTAAAGGTTGAACTTCATTCTGATTAGTTAAATTAAACACACACAAATGTCTTTCCCCAATCCGTATCAACTCTTTAAATAAGAAATGTATTGTTTTCTACATCCAAATGTAAATCATTTTCACAACAAAGAGTCAACATTGTCTGATGAGGTAAAAATCTCAAAACAGATTTCTGTGTTGCAATGTGAATTAAATTAATTTTAAATAAAAAAAAAAAAAAAAAAAAAAAAACAAATTTATTTATATAATCATTTCACCCCAAGCAAGGCAATAATGCAAAGGGTTACTTGGAGTAAAAGAGAATAAGACTTTAATAAGAACAATAAAAAGAATTCAGAAAGATGGCAATTAGTGTTGCATTTCAATTTTTGTGCAAGTAGATGGCCATAAAGCAAGAAACAGGAAATTCCAAAGGCGAGAAATGAAAGACTAGAAGCTTTTAGAATAGAACTTACATCTAGTTATTTCAACAGTAAAACAGTTCGACCTAGTTGCCAATCTAATAGTACAGTTAGATTCATGCAGTCAAGGTACCCAGAAGGAGAGCTAATTAGAGTAACTCTCATGAAAATATTTTTAGAAAAGACAGAGAGAAGCCATGTCAAAGCAGTGAGAAAGCAATTGAAGTGGAGATGCCAGACCAGAACCAATAACATTACAGACACTTATTTGGATTTTGTTGAGAATAGAGATATATAAGAAAGATTGCCAGATCAGATATTGCAGCAATATTCATTGCATGGATGAATAATAGATTTATAAATAAGCAAAATGGATTCTGATAAGAACAATTTCTCTAGCATAACAGTGGGAACCAACTTTCCTAGCATCAAACATAACATCTGATTCCCTCCACTTCATGTTATTAGAAAATATAAAAGCAAGAAGGTGCAAGGAGTTGCTCTTTGGGAGATTAGCATCAGACAAGCTGATTCTTAGAATTAAGGATCCTTTGTCAGCACAGAGAGAAACAATACTCGCTAATGCGTAATAAATAATTGTGTGCAAGTCATGTAAAATTTTTCACTTTCCTGTATTGATATTATTACGGCTTCAGTGTAACAAAAAAAAAAAAAAAAAATTATTGACCAAAACTCAGAATTAAAAATCACATACAAATGTTTAATTTACGATAAACACAAAATTATATATATATATATATATATATATATATATATATATATATATATATACATACATACACACAAAATTTACAATTTTTTGCATTCAAAACAGAAAACAGATTTTACTGCTGGCAGAGTGACGGGTAAGTGTTACAAAGGGGAAGGGAGGTGTCAAATATCTTTACCCAGTTAAGATAGCGAAGAAGTTTAAATGCTATACTTTTAGGAAGTCCCCAAATGTGTATATAAAGAATAATTAATAGTCTGGTCAATGAAAGAATTAAAAATATCTATTTAGCCATATAGTTCCATGAGTTTCTCTTTCAGGTTTTAGTTGGTCGGCAACTTTTCTTAGAGATTCTTTCAGCTGGATGCACAGATTCACAAGTCAGGCCAGAGTTGATAATGTCAGCAAGTCCTTTTAACAACTAACTACTTTCTTCCCAAAAACCTATTTTTATAGGGGCTAACACCTAATTTGCATATTTCTAGAACACTTTGAATTCTCGATTTTACTGGAATATTCTGTCATCTTCCAAAATGTTCTATTTCTAATTTCTCTATTTGTATGACTACTTCATGAATTAAAACTTTTCTGTAATAACAAGTAGGACTCAATAGAATCCCTTACTACAACTTTTTAAACATTATTTTTATATATAAATGCATCCTCGTAACAATATAAAATACATATTCTCATAAATGTTATTGCTACAGTGCTTCAGCTACTGCTTTTTGGGGGCCTTCTTTAGAGGTATATTGCATCTGGCAATGAGATGATATGGCATTCCTATAAGTAGGACCTAACATTTGATTCAATATAATTATTTCAATTCCTGTCAATCGAAAATGCGAGACTGAGAAGAGGCAAAGAATTACTCTCCTGGAGGTTAGCATCTGCCATGCTGATGGAAGGCAAAAATAGTACCCTTGAGATATAAGCAGCAATATTCAATGAACAGATGAATGGTAGATTTAGAAATGTGCAAGATGGATTTAGATGAGAAAAAAAATTGTCTAGCATGATACAGGGGACCAACTTTTCTAGCATCAAACTTAGCATGTGATTCAATCACTCCATTTCATGTCAGCAGAAAATGTGAGACCAAGAATGCACAATGAATTGCTCTCATAAGAGGTTAGCATATCTATGCTCCATGTCCCTTCAGGACGTAGGAGATCATAGCCTTCCACATTTCCCAATACCTGGTAACCCTTAGTATGACTTTTCCTGTTACCCCACTCTGCCATCCACCTGCTCAGGCCTGTCAAATATGTTATCTGCTGTTTTCCCCTTTCTCTCTACCTGACCTGTGAGTATCAGTTTCTCCAAGTCATTGTTCCTCATCACATGCCCCTGGGAATTTCAGCTGTCTTTTCCTGATGCTCAGTACTAATTTCCTTTTTGTTTCCATCCTTCTTAAAACTTCATCACATGCTTGATCCATTATGTCTGCAGCATCCTTTTGAAGGACCACATTTCAGCTGCTTCAAATTTATCCAGCATTTCACTACCATATTGAAAAAAAAAAAAAAAAAAAATCACATAACAATCCAGTACTCTTTGTTTCTAGCAAAATTTTCCCGTCTCTTAGTACTCTGCTCAGCTTCTGGAATGCATTCTTGGCCATGCCAATTCACCTTCGGATCTCAGTGTTGCACATTCCATCTTCCATTAGAACACTTCCCAAGTACTTAAATTTTTGTACTTGCTTGATTTTAGTATCCCCAACTTGGAATTGGCATTTTACGGCACCTCTGTTTGCTGATGACCATACATTTCGTTTTCTTGTAGTTTATTTATTCTTTTTATTTGACTTTCTTCATCTAACTTTTTTACAAAGTCTTGCAGTTTTCTTTTGTGTTGACTATCAGCACTGTATCATCTGCGTATCTTATGTTGTTCAGATTATGACCGCCGATGACAAATCTTGGCATAAGTTCTAGGGTCCTAAGAATAGTCTCTCTGTACAAGTTGAATAGATCTGGTGAAAAGACACATGCTTGTCTTACACCTCTTTTTATCTTGGTATATCTGCTGAATTTGTTTCCTGCCCATACGCAGGTGGTTTGCTACCAGTAGAGGTTCTTGGTTACTGATGTCTTTGCCAAATATGTCAAGGTTGCTGAGCATTTCTATCAATTCTTTGTCATGTACTTTGTTGAATAACTTGGCGTAGTCTACAAAACACAGGTAAACATCCTTTTTCATTTGTAGCGCCTTTTCTGAAAGGATCCTAAGCATAAATATTACATTGCTTGTTCCAGTCTCATTGATAAAACTGCACTGTCCTACTTAATTTTTTTTTTGTTTAACCTATATGCTTAAACATGAGTTCTTATGGTGAGCATATAGGTTATGCAAAAAATAAAATTAATAAATAGTAAATACTTATTCATTTTTGTTACATATTTCATTTTAATTTTCTCTTCATAATTAATAGATATTTTACAGATGTTAATAGCATCAGTCAAAAATGAAAACAATACTCTTATTTAGACTCAAACTCACATCTATCCTCCCCATTAGGCTGAAGTATTTTATTCATTTCATTGTAAACATGACCTTATTTCCAATTCATACCAGAGAATAGTGATCTGAACAGTTGTGAAAATGAGTAAAATTTAAAAAATCCTTGTCAAAAATGAATAATGATTGACAGTGTATAGTCTAATAAATCAAATTCAGTATTTTAATACTGCTACTGATGTCTGCAAGAACAATAAAAAATAAATAAATATATATAAATATTTTCTAAACATATACTGTTAAATATAAGAGACAATGAATGTCTATTATGTTTAATCATGAGCTGTTCTAAACGTCGTATTTTGGCTTTAATTTCAGTTGAAAATACAGACAAACATTCTCCAACATTTGGATAATTTTTTATTAATTTGTTTCTAAGCTTTTGGCTCACATGAGTCATCTTCAGAGAGGTCACCAAGACGATAACACAATAACATCCACCATCACCGACGATTTTATTTTGTGTTGACAAATATATTGGAGGCCATGTACATTAAATCCAAACAACCCACACTTAATAAAATCACTTTTAAATCTGGCCATAACATATTACATTGCATTTGAATACATGGTTCTGTTGTCATTCGTGCTATCATGCGGTGTGACGTCATAGAACCACATTGCAAATTTGCAAACTGCATTTGTTACTTTTGGTAACTATTGCCATTGCCTAGCGGAGTTTTGTCAACACAAAATAAAATCATCGGTGATGGTGTACGTTATTGTGTTACCGTCTTGGTGACCTCTCTGAAGATGGCTCATGTGAGCTGAAAGCTTAGAAACAAATTAATAAAAAATTATCCAAATGTTGGAGAATTTTTGTCTTTATTTTCAACTGAAATTAGAGCCAAAATACAACGTTTAGAACGGCTCATAATTAAACATAATAGACATTCATTGTCTCTTATATTTAACAATATATGTTTAGAAAATTATTTGCTGCCTTGATACACTAAAAATATATATATATATATATATATATATAGATATATATATATATAGCAGCAAAGTATTTGGTGAAAATAAGGAACAAATTAGGTTTATCTTCTGGTTCTTTAATTCAAGTGGAAGATTAAGATTGGCTTCCTAAGGAGAGTGGGAGGGGAGAACATTTTTTTTTTTTTTACTAAAGGCTATATAGATTGATTGTCTGTATAGTTCCACCTTGGGTATCAGAAACTACATCCAGCAGCAAGCTTAGAGGTTTTGGAAAGTGTAGAATCACTGCTTAACTGCTGTTGTTCCCAGGTACATCTTGACCTGGGATAGTATCACTTGTTAGGGTCTAATCTATAGGTAAATAGTAAACCCCCAAACAAAAATCAATAAGACATTTTAGTATAAAAATATACAATAATACATTTTTATATTGAAATTACCAACAATATATTTTTGTAAAGTAATTATCACCATTAAAAACAACAATACATGTTATGATCTACAATCTAAAAAACATCTTTATACTGAAAGTATATAATTACATACAAAATATTTAGATTTCTGCATTAAATAAGCCATAGATTGATAAGCTGCTAACAAAATTAAATAAACAAAAAGCCTGTGTAGTTATGATGAAAAGCAACTAAAATAGTTGAAACATACCATATTTATCAGCCCGACAAGTCACTAATTTAATCACATTCAATTACAAAAATATTTATTAATCTTTGCATGGTACTAAATTAGGTGGGTAGATTTTGAAAGATTTTATTATGACAATCATCCATGAGAAAAGGGATTACCATCTTGAAAATTAACATTAAAAAAAAATCCTTAGTTTTTTTTTAAGCCCAATACCTCTATACAAATTAAAGATACTTTTATTGAAAAAAAAAAAAAAAAAAAAGTGAGCTTTATTCAAAATAAAAGTCACTTATTCAAATAATGAAACCATTATTCACTACAATGATGGTGACTGTTTAAAAGAAAGAAGCTATAAAAATCAAACATTGCTTTTACTGTTTATCATTCCACTGCTTTCTGATTGATCAAAAGCAGGCAAAAAGAATAAGATGAAAATTACTAAAGAAAACTTATTTACAATAATGAGGTTGATTAAACAAAAGAAAAAGAAAATTTCTGAGATAATGAATTTTTCAATGGTCACAAATACAAGAGACATTAAAAATCTTACCATACTAGATTACATAGATAATTTTGTCAAAAAATAAAAAAAAAGTCTGAAATTAATGAAGAAAAATATTGCAAGGCTAAAGAATGAATTTAAAATATGTCGAATGCTGATCCTAGTCTGATGGAAAAAGGAATTATTCAAAAGTTAAGTAATCCGAGTCAACCAAAGATCTCAAGGTTATTATCATTAATGAACTTTAAACAAAAGTTAGTTTTGACTTCCCAAAAGCAGAAAATCTGATTCCACTTTTAATGTAATAAAAAAGTATACGTTTCATTTATAAATTTGTATTTGATCAGTTTGATTTTCATCAACAAAACAGAGTTTAATCTACACAATAACTATGGATATACATTGCCCAATTGCAAAGCTGTAGAGAGTTACCTCGGAGATCTGAGAGGGCTAGAATAGAGTAGCTGAAATGTATGAACAGATTGCTAGTGAGGCAGACTGACCGAGCATCAGTGCTGGAATGACGAGGTGCCTGCATCAGTAAGTCAGATTGAGGCTGGTAGCATGCACAATATGCAAATTCTCTGGCTTGGCAAGATATAAGAAAAACAATGGGGGGGCAAGTTTTTTTGTGAAAGATGCAGTTTTTGAATGTGTGTAATCAATGAAGTTCACATCACCATCTGTGAAACCAGAATCGATTGCGAGAGGGTTTCCAGTGTTTGTGCAATAGAATCCCAGATTTTCTACTACAAAAGCAAACAAAATCATCCTGTCCATGAAATTGTAGCTTTTCATGTGTCATTTCCTTAAGGAGTCATAGTTCATCAAATTAATATTGATGCATTTAATGCCACTTTATTTGCACCATTTATTATCAAGAGACTTCTTAAATTTGAAAGTGACAATAATAGACAATGTGAAATTCCATCACTCAAGAGTCATGCTAAGTGCAATTTTAGATTTTTGCCACCTTACAGTCCAATGTTAAACCCAACAGAAAAGTTTTTTTTGCAAATTCTGAAACTGCATGCAATACAGAGCAATTAAAGGATTTCAAAGGATTTTCCCATGACATAATAAAGCTTTGATACTGATGTTAATATCAATCTGTATTTGTCAATACTTCTAAGATGAGGTAGTATTTATATTATTTACATTATTCAGACTGTTACCCTCATCTTTATTGCCATGTTTATGGCATTTTGGCCATTGTACACTCTGGCTTTTTCAAGTGCTACTCCAATTGGAGTAGATTGGCTAAACTATCGCCCGGTTCACACTCCACCCACGTCTATTGAACAGGTGAAGAGGCTCATTCTTTGTTTCCTGTTTAGGATGCGGTTTCTGGTTTTCTCTTTTCCAATCTTTTCACTCCTATGTAGCCCCCTGCACATCAGTGGTGTTACTGCCTTGCTCGGGGTGATATGATTAAAAAAAAAAAAGTGCTAGGAATTCCAAACCAGACCCTTTATTTCTATCACTGGAGTAGATCATTCTATTTCCACATGCATTGCTACTTCCAGATAACCGAGAGTTGAATTCAAAGGAAATAATTACTGGAAGTGACATCGCATATGGAATGAGAACAATCTACCCCAGTGATCAAAATAAAGGGTTCAGTTCAAAATTCCTAGCAACTGAAGAAGGCCAGAGTATACAATAGCCAAAACATCGTAAACATGGCAATAAAGATGAGGATAACAGTCCAAACAATATAAATGATGTAATATCAATCTATATAATAATAAAATGCTAATCTTTGTCTATTTTTCTGAGATGAGGTATTATAATTATTTATACTATTAAATTATTCAGAGTGTTGTCTTCATCTTTGTCATATTCATGACGTTTCATCCATTGTATGCTCTGGCCTTCTTCAGGTGATTGGGATCTTGAACTGAACCTTTTTTCATCCACCAGGATAGATTGTTCTAGTTCCACTAGCCATGCTTCTTCCATATATCTCAATATATTTTATATCCATCTTTAGCTCTCAAGTTTTTGTTTCCATCTGCTGTAACCAGGTATTGAACTCACAGCTCTAATCTTGTATTTTATGTCTGTTCCTGAAATAAATACATAATACCCCAAACAATTTGAGAGCTTACTGCACCTTTAAGCCCTATAAAGTGCAGTGCCAAAATTCATTTATTTAACAAATAGTTCTTGAATTAATTTTTTCTGTTTTTGAAAATTTCAAATTCAGCATTTATTTTTTTTTTTGTACATGAATCTGCATATATAAACAAGTATTTTCATATTATATTCCAGCTATCATGCATGTGAAATAGACGTTCATAATACATTAAATAAATGCAACAAAGAAACAAGCAAGTATTATAAATACTTTATTTTGAAAAGAATGCACCTGTTTTAAGCTATTACTCCAAATTTTCAAACATGATGTTAATTATGAAGCTCAATGAACAATAAATTTCTCTTAATGTAAAGAAGTAAAGCCTATCTATATTAAATTAATTTATTTTCATACTTTAAAATAAAGATATTTACAAATTTTACATTAAGGCTCTTTTGGTGCTTTTTATTCATTTTTGTGCAATAAAATTTTTTCCAGCCCAAAAAAAGAGCCAACATTCATTCAAACTGCTTCCTATGATGACAATGGCAGTAATTATTACAATGATTTGTATTATAAATACAAATTAAAATGTGTAAATAATAATAAAATTGATAATAGTGTTACCTCATCATTTTGTATAATTAACTGCTTTTAAAAGAAACCAAGTTTATGGGTGGCCTAGTAAAAAAAAAAAAAAATTTAATTTTTTCTTTTTTTTTTCCATTTACCTACATCACAAATGGGGAAAGAAAGTTTATGAAACTTAGATGAAAATAAATGTTTTTTAATTTAAATGGTCTAATCACCTTTAGTGAATAACAGCTTTGTTACAACTTTGAATAAAAAGAGTACCTTATTTTGAATAATGCTATGCTTTTCTTTTTTTCCAATAAAAACAACTTTAAATTGTATAGGTATCTGGCTGATTGAATAAATTCTTTCAACACCAACTGGTGCCAATAGGTACATGCACCTATCTCAGCCATAAGATCTAAACTTATTTATAAATGGAACTTTGTGTGTGTGTGTGTGTGTGTGTGTGTTACCTATAGACTCCGAAACAGCTGAACCGATTTTCTTGAAAATTGACACAGTTGTACTATAAGCGTCTGCAAGTGTTCTTAGCTAAGTTTTATGTCGAGGCACCCCCGATAAATATTGAAAAATCGCTAATCGAAAAAAAATCAGGTTATAGAAGGAGTGGTCCAATTTTAATCAAATTTGATACACTCATAGACAACAACATAAGAAACGATATTCAGAAGTTTCAAGGTTGCAGTTCTTACAATAGTGCAGAAAATCGATAATATATATAAAAGGCAAGATGTTTGTGTGTGTGTGTGTCTGTTTATCTGCCTGTATTTTTTCAGCCCTTTTATTTTGGTTTTTGCTTTGTGTTTGGCTCTAAGTAGAGTATAAATGTAGTTCTTAGTCTCAGCCATGATACCATTTACTCAGAGGACTTATTTAGCCTTCAAAATTCGGTTTATGACGAAAAAAAAAAAAGTAAAAAAAAACAACTTATTTGATATCGATACCAGGAAATCAAAATTTGACTTTCATCCATTCATTTTCTTTCAGTCTACAGTTTCGCTTTAACTGGAAACAACTATTGCTTTTTAGTCTTTTGTGCCAACGTCCAAAGAGTCTGAGCTCCAGGACCATGGATTAAAGCTTTCATTACACCTAAGCAACGCTGAGCTATACTGCTAGTTTATATATAAATGTGAGATTATATATATATATCTTTCTGAATATCTTAAAATAACTATCATCTACCAGCAGCTAATTACCAAAAGCTAATTGATTTATTCTATAAAAAAGAAGTATTTAGCACAACCAGTATAATGAACACTGCATTCACTGTGATGGATGTTGTGCATAAAATAAAATACTAACTAAAAAAAAATCCAACATTTACACATGTGCCCGCTATGGTAGGTGGATGGTTATGGTACAAAACAAAACAAAAAAAAAAGAAAAAAAAAAAAGATATTGTTAATTAAATTATTTGGGTTTTTGAGGACTGGTTGTGAGGTGGGGATCAATTTTTGATTCTCATGAAATTGCTTTGAACAATCAGTCTATTTATAATTTTGTCCATCACCTACATGGTAAAAAAAAAAAAGTCTATTTTAAAAAACAAAGGAAAAATAAATAGGAAAAAGTAAAACTTAAAACTTCTGTGTGAAGGTCTATGAAGCCTAGAGAGTTCAATGAAGAAAAATATGTCAACTTAATAAAAATACAAAGAAAATTAAATAGTAATAATAATGGCTAAATGAAGGGGATAAAATCAAAACGGAAACAAAATAACAAGTACATTATTTACAAAATGTTCGGACTGTTGTCCTCATCTTTATTGTCATGTTTACAACGACGTTTCGGTCTTCTTCAGGTGCTAGGCTGAAACGTCGTAAACATAGCAATAACGATGAGGACAACAGTCCGAACAATGTGCTACCTCATCTCAGAAGTATGGACAAATTATAATAAAATTATACAAAAATAGCAAGCTTTAATTTGGCTTGGAAATACTGAAAATTTTTTAAAATGATATTTTTTTTTTGTTTGTTTCGTTTGATCAAAGAAAAAAAGAAAAATGAGTGAACAGAGATGGAAACCATCCAAGACAAAAACATATGAGGAGAAAAAAAAACCCCAAAAGTCTTTACTTTTTGTGAAAAATCTTAAAAGTTGCCCCCGAATCTTTTTTTTATTTTAAAATTTGCAACACGATAAATTACTTCTCAACACACACATAAAAATGGTGCAAAGAAAATCTGAACTTAATAAAAAAAAATTAAAAACAATGGTTACATACAATTGGCGAATAAGCAATACAATATGCTTCTTGTCTGTATATCGTAAAAAGTTTATTTTGACTTGAGCTTTGAAAAATATGACTTCGGATCAAGGTTTCGTTGAGTGTAAGTGACTATCAGTCTAACACAGTTCCTGTATCAGAAACTTTCCAAAATAATTAAAAATAAAACAAAAGACAGAATAGTATTTTTTTTTTTTAAAGGGTGGAATATTTGGGGAAGTTAAATACTCAGTCAAAAAACAGTTAACATATTCAATAAATATCCCGAAACACTTAAATCAGAGAAGAAGTGTTAAGACAAGGAAGGGAGAAGTCATTTTTTTTTTTATGATCCTTTCATTATTCTTCCCTAAAATACCCACCCCAAAGATAGACATTTATTTTCTCACAACTTAATTACAAGTACAACCATTTCATTTTTATCATAAAGACTCGATTAAGAAAAAAGTTTTACCATTCCTAGATTTTGTCAAATTATCACAACTGAAATATTTTAAACAATTTATATTGCGTACTTAGTCTTTCTTTATCAAGATGTTTTTATTCTTTTCATTAATTACTTGAGGACTCTACTTGATAGAGAATAAGTAATTTTACTAAATATAAAATGAATGCGCTTACTCTGATGATGAAAAAAAAGGATAAAAAGCAGATTTTAAATTTTATTTAAAGAATTTCAAATTTTTCAAATATGGATTTTTTTCTTGAAAGGTTGTTTTCCAAAGAAATGGAGAAACGAACACCTGGTCAATTATTATTAAGAAAATAATTTAAATTATGTTGCGTTATTAAATTTTGTCAATATGCGAGAATTAAAATCTAAATAAGAAAAAGGAAAGAAACTAGAATAGAAAGATGCAAGATGATGAAATGAAAACAAAGTAAAAAAGAAAAAGGAACTGAAAAAGCAGTAAATAAATAAATAAAAAACAATGTAACAAGAAAGAAAATAAGTCCATTAGAAATAAAAATATATTTATTATAAAATAAAATTTTTTCTTTGATTTTTTAGAAACAATCATTTCTTAAGGATTTTTTTTAAAATAAAAGGATAATTTAAAGTTCAAGGAATAAACCGTTAAAAAAGTTGAAAACAAAGCCTAAAAAAGTAAACAATGCTAATTTTAAAAATTAAGTACAAAAGAAAGGGCTCAACAATGTTTTTTTAAATGTCATTTCATTAGAAATATTTATAACAATAAAATTTATAATCAATATTTAATGATTATTTAAATAAATTTAAAGAAATTGGTAAGTTTGTTTCGTTTTTTGTCAAAGTAAAAATCAGGCAATGATTCTTATATTTTTATTTAATTTTTCAATCAAGTTTCGATTTTAACAAATAAAGTAAAAATTAAAGATTAAGAAATAAGTACTCGTTTTGTTAATTGAGTTGAGTAGAAATTCTAAAAAGTAATGTTTGCAAGAATTTTAAAGAAATAAAAATATACAAACAATTGCACTTCCTAGTGGGGGGGGATAAAGAGAGGGTATCAAACAAAATTGTGTTGACAAATTTCATTTTTAAACAATTTAACGAATTTTTGTTTTAAAAATCATGAAATACAGATCTTTAAAAGAAAAAAAAACAGTAACGTTTTGTTTACCAGAAATCAACATTAAAAAAATGTCAAATTTAAAATGAAAAATAAATAAGTGCTGATTACAGTCAAAAGCAAAGGACATTTTTTTTGTGACCAACACCTTTTTAAAATCAGGTCAACAAATGACAAGGAAATTAGATACAATTTACACACAAATAAGAACAGAATTAAATAAAGACTTTTTTAAGATGGAAAAAAATTAAATGAAAAATATCTGAGATAAGAAAATTCCAATATCTCAAGAAAATAAAACAATAATTAAAGAAAAGACTAAGAAAATATAGTCGCGATCAACGACTTAGAACAAAGAGGGTTCCGTCCGTTTTTTTATGGTTTAAAAAACACAAAGGATTTGCCTATTAACATAAAAATCCAATAAATATTAATTAAAAGTTAAAACTAAACATTTTTCTCTACAAACAACGCATCAATAAATATTTGTATTCTTTTTTAAAAAAAAAAATCGTCACATGCGGAAAGAAAGGAGAACCATGATGACACAAAAACTGGAAAAAAGACAAAAACCTGGATAGAGAAAAATCTTCGATTAGAGATTTATTAAGGCACGGAAATCGTACCTGGAAATGGTAAATATATTTAAGGACTTACATGAAGGCACAATAATTAACAGTAGGAAAATAACAGCCGAGTCCATGGTGGAAACAAACGACTAACTGTGCTAAACACAGTGAATATGGCACCTGTTATGTGCGTCAGTCACTTTCTTACCTGGATACCACTACCCCCACCTTCTCCGCAGTGTTGAACCTCAGGTAACGAGATAACACTTAAAAACTGTCAACTTTCAAAATATGTTTTTTTTTAACCCCTATATAATTCCTGTTTCTCACAATTTATTAAAACGAATAATAATAATATCAATCATAAATTTATAAGATGTTGACATTAAAAAAAAAAAAAGTGGATTACAACTTGTGACAAAAAAACTAGTTAGTAGTACGCATGCGTGGATTGCGACATGATGAGGCAAGTCGCTTGAGAGTGAGTTACCTGTCTCATTGGTGCTTCTAAAAAGAAAAATAAATTATTTTATTAAAGAAATTCCAGTACATTAAAAATGATTTTTTATTTATTAAAAAATATCTGATTGTTTTTAAAGTTTACTTTTCTAGCTGCTGTTTTCATTTACACACGATATTTATTTAATGAATTATCATAAAATTGTTAAATTTAGTAAAGTCACTTATACAGGTGTATGAAATAAAATACTAATCAATTAGCATTAAGGGTTTAAATTGATTTTTACCTTGACCTTTACCTGGAACATGTGTTTTGTAGTCAAATTATGTGTTGTTAACGTGCTTCGTACATTTAACAATTAACATTATTTAGAATATATCTTTAAAACATATCACAACCAAAACTTTTCAAATTTATTTACCCATAAATTAAGTACTACAAACAAATCCTTTTTTCCTAAAATCTCAGTTCTGATTTTGATATCTCTAGATTTTCTCAGCGGATTTTGGATTATTGTATTTTAAATTCACTTAGTATTCAATGAAAGCTTCAGCAAAATCCCCTAGTTTGTAAATATTGCAGTTTCTTTTTTTATAATCATGTCGCCCCAAGCAAGGCATTTTACTATCACTTTGAGCAGGGGGTTACATAGGAGATAAGTTATGAGAAAAAGTGACAGGTTACAGGGGGTGTCAAGAAGAGGGTAGGAGAAGGATGAGAATTCTGATGAGAGTGGAGTGGACGAAGAAAGAAGCATGAAAGAGAGAGAGGAAGCAAGTTAGTGAGATAGGAGATGATTATTGACTTTATATTTGAATTCTTGGAGATTGTAGCTGTCAGGAAAGCAAGTAAACAGAAGGGAATTCCACAGGCGGGAAGTGTTGTGACCAGATATGAATTGATGTGTTGGTAACCCAATTTATTTATGAGAATTTGTATTAAAAAATTATTTAAACATTGTTTTTCTTTGCCAGAAGAAAAATATTTTATATACATATATTTTTTTATGTTAAAGTTCACCTAATATAAGACTTAAGGGCCACTCATAGTAGAGATGTAGGTTATCCCACTTTGGCTTTTGAACTCTCTCACATACACACATGTTTCTATTGACAACACTTGTTACACACACACACACTCACACACACAATGAGTGGAAATCATTTGAATGTTTTTCATGGAAATAATGATATTCTTATTTTTTTTGAGTTCCACCACATTTTTGTGTGTCAGTTATGGCATTGATAGAATTGATCAAGAACTATTCATATTTGGAGAGCTTCACTTCCTCTGTTAAAAACGTTTTTTTTTTAATATTTTGAGTAAATTTATTTATTTTTCAACAGTCTGAAAGAGACAACGTAAATAAATTTACATTATCAAAATTAATCCTGATTAAATAAATCTATGTGTTGAGTTTTCCTCTCAATATATATATATATATATATATATATATAAAGTAGCATCCTTGGTAATTTGTAAGATTAATTCCACAGTGGATCGTAATCTGATGAGAACTCAATGTTAGAATTTAATAGAGTATTATAATTAAAATAAGTTGAATGAATTTACAAATCAATTGATGATAATTTATTTTGTGAATATTTTATAAAAAAAATATCCAGCTCCTCAGACCAAAATTTTTCACAAAAATGAATGGGTTAGATTTAACCAGATGAAAGGAGAAACCTATATACAGTAGCAAACCTAAAGATCAGAACGATGTTAAGAAAAAGTCTAAATACGAAATAACTTTTTATTTTAAAGCTTCATAGAAAATTTTATCAATGAAAAATAAGGAGATAAAGATCAATTCCAAAATATAAAGCTCAATAAACTTATTTTGATAAAGTTATAAGAATAATTATATAACATTTGAAAAAAATAGATGATCAAAAACATCAGAACGATTAAATAAATCCATAAAATTCAATAATTGTTTTGCATTATTGAAATTTTTTTTAGAATAAGAATATAAAATGGGGTATTTTACTTAATTACACTGGCTCTTTACTGGCTTTTATATATATATATATATATATATATACATTATAGCTCATATATTATATATTTTACATCGAGTACTTATATATATTACATCGAGTACTGTGTTATTAACACTAGAAAAACATTCGTATATGGGCATGTACTTGCATGTATATGTATATTTATTGATATTCATATATATGTGGGGGGGGGGGGGGACTTGTCACTTTTAATGGCTCCAGAACTAAATTTCTCTCCATTAATCATCTGAGAGACACTTCTTTGTCTTCCATCAGCATGGCTGAAGCTAACCTCTAGGAAAGTGACTCATTGTGCCTTTTCAGGGTAATGTTCTCAGCCAAAATGAAGTGGAACGTCTATATTGAATCCATTGCTAGGTCAGCTGCTAAGAAAGTCAGATCACTGTGTTAAGCAAGACAATTTTTCTCTCTAGACTTTATCTTGCATGTATATAAATCTAGCATTTGTCCATGCTTAGAATATTGCTGTCACATACGACCTGGTGTCTCTGCTATTTACCTTGAACTCCTTGATAAAATCCAAAGAAGAATCAGCAATATCATTGGTCCTGATCTGGCAGCTCGGCTGCAGTCACTTACCCACCATCATAACTGTAATTGCCATTGCCACATGAAATGTGCGTGAGAGAACTGACAAACTGCGGGTATATATTGTAAAAGGTTTTATTTCCTTTACAGAACTTGTGCAGCAGTGAAAACTCGTTGGCACCTCGTGTTGTCTATGGCAATTGAGTTACTCCCTAACAATACCGAACGAATGTGCTGCCACTGGAGATAACAAATTTACGTCTGACCTCTTAGAAGGTCTCAATCCAAAAAAGACTGTTAAGGGGTTTTCTATTTCTTACGCAGAGACCAAAAATCCTAGGTTCTAGAAAAGGTTGCCCTAAAAACAGCTTACTTGTTATATTTTTACTTACTTATTTTAACTTTACTGTTTCTGTTTCATGCTTTCTATTTAGACCTCGTAATTGTTTTACGTTGTCCTAAAATATAAGGAACTATATTTTCTGGCAACATTGTCCCAAGGAGCGACAAGGCCACCAGTTAAGAAATACAGGGCTGGCTTTGGCAAGAAAACGGACCTGCTGGTTTTTACATTAAGGTTTGGTAGCAAATGGTGCCTGGCGGCAGCTACAATAAATTTTCCTCTGTATCATTTTTTTTTCTAAATACTTCCATGGTAATTGTTCAGATGAACTCTTCATATCGGTACCTAGACTTTATGTATTTAAGCAAAGTACTAGACTGGTTTTGAGATCTCATCAGTTTACAGTTGAGCTGGCTAGATGTAACCATAAGTTCTATGCTAACAGTTTCTTTTCTCACATTTCTTGCTGGTGGAACTCTCTTCCAGCTCCATGCTTTCCAGCTAACTTTAACCTGCAAAAATTTAAATGCAATATTAATTGTAATCTACTGATCCTCCTAATCACTCTTCTCTCTTTCTGTTCTCTATTAATGTTTCTGTTTTCTAACTTTTCCATACTCTGTAACCCCTTGTGTTTTAGTGGCTTTACTGCCTTGATTGGGGTGAAATGATTAAAAAAAAAGAATATATATACACTACCGCCCATAATTATTAGGCCACCCCAGTTTTTTAAAAGAAATAATGTATTTCATACTATTTTTAGTGGATAATTCTAAATGAAAATAGAATGGTTCTTTTGTTATTATTACTTTGCAAAATTTTACAAGGCAAGGAATCAAAGATGAGCTTGTTCGAATCACCCTAAATTTTCTTCATTCTTTCATTGATAAAACTTCAATATTGGTAATTATTAAACATTTATAAATTCATTTGATGCGTGTTATTGTGCAGTATTAACAAAAAAACCATTCAATTTTCATTTACAATTATTCACTTGGCAATAAATACTAAAAACATCATGAAATACGTCATTTTTTAAAAACACTGGAGTGGCCTAATAATTTTGGCCGGTAGTGTGTGTGTGTGTGTATATATATATATATATATATATATATATATAGAGAGAGAGAGAGAGAGAGAGAGAGAGAGTGAGTGAGAGAGTGAGAAACAGTAGAGTTTACTGTAGTCTATATCTAAAAGTTTCATATGGACATAAAGGTGCTTAAACGTTACCTTTGCACAATTGTCAAATGGTAAAAGAAGCAAGGTAATACTCATTTTTAATGAACCTGAGTAAAAGAAGCAACTTAATAATTAAAAATACGTATTATATTGCTTTGTTTACCACATGACAATTGTATTTTTGAAGAATAATACTTTTATGTCAAACAGTCTTTATTACAAAGTGCTCAATATTAAGAAAGAGAGCATTAATAGTGAGTTAGTAAAATAAAATGTTAAAACTTATCAAACTGAGTTTTGCAGACATGGCATCCATTTGTCCTCCTGATAATCATATGCCATTCCTGCAAAACTCTGATTTGAAAAGATAAGTTTGAAAATTTTATTTTATTTTAGATAGACAGATAGACCTATAGATGCAAACAAACCAAGACAAACCAAGAGATGTGAAGAGACTAAGATAGACCTGATGTGGGGCTGTGATTAGGATATTGACCCTGCAAACTTTTGTGTGTGTGAAAACAGTAAAGACAACGAGGAAATGCAGGTGAAGATGTAGAATTTATCAACGTCAATTTTTATTATGATAAAAACAACGAGCAAACAATCAAAAAGGCCATAGGCCTGAATGTCCATAGAGATTGATAGGAATCATTTCAGGCTAGAACATCAACAGCAGTTATATTATCAGAATCTTGCAGGGTCAGCACAGGCTGGAATGGTGTTTTTGGTTGGCAGGAATGTTGTCAGCATCTGGGATAAATGACACAGGCTGGAAAGTTATCAGCATTTAGCAGGAATGGCGCAGGCTAGAATGTTGTCATCATCAACGTTATCAATGTTGGGCATGAATAACGCAGGCTAGAAAGTTGTCAGCATCTGGCAAGAATGGCGCAGGCTGGGAACATGACCTGAAGGGGTCAGGTCACAGCTGCAATTAGAATGTAGTCTGAGGAGAACAGGTTCAGCTGCGGCCTAGCACATGTTCACTCCCAGGCAACTGGGAGAGCTTGCATGTATGTACTTTGGCCATGGGCTGGCATGTTTTAATCCCTTTGTAGGATGTTTTGATCGCAGTTAAACGAGATCAATGTGAGCTAGCATGTTCAAAGCCACAGCAGTTGGACTTGAACAGTTGTCGTCTCCTGAGAGATAGACTGATAGATGCAAACAAACTGAGATAGACTGATAGATGTGAATAGATGGAGATAGACTGATACATGTGATCAGAGACTGATAGATGGGAACGAACTGAGATAGGTCTGAACAGACCAAGACATATTGATTTGAATAGACTAAGATAGATAGATAGATAGATAGATATGAACAGACTGAGATAGATAGATAGATAGATAGATAGATAGATAGATAGATATGAACAGACTAAGATAGATAGATAGATAGATAGATAGATATAAACAAGTAATCTGCCTGGTGTCAAAAGTGGCATTTTGTGGAAGATGAAATTATTTGATAATTTGATGAAGACCATTACCCTATTTACATTTAACACTATAGTATTGTAAAGTTACAGTAGGCACAATACTGGCAGTCTATGGTGTCTGGATAAACTTGAGCCTACCAAGTAGATCAATAGGAAAATATGTTTTAGTATTATTTTTAAAAAATAACAGATTTCCTATAAAAAAATCAACTGTAGTTTGTTATAAGACCATGTTCACATGATTTAGTTCCAAATTGAACTCAGAAGGTCAAGTCATAGCTGAGCCCAGATTAGCAGTTAAGACTTCAGGTAAAGTCATCATTATGTTGAAACTGGCTGATAAATTATTGGCTACTTGGTGATGAGTGGTAATGCTTGGTCTGGTTTTGTACAAAACCGTTAAGTGGTTGCTGGAAAAGGGTGAAGGAAAGTGAATACATGAAGCTTATGAAGAAATAAAAATAATTAAAATTTTAAATAAGTAGTAATAGTAATGATGACAAAAGATTTATTACTGCTTATTGTACACAGTATGCTAAAACGGAGAAGAGTATGGTAGTGAAGGTATTAGTCATTCAATAGATGATTTTTCAGTAGATTTGTTTATGTTGATAATTGGTGATTTGAAGAACCACTGCTTGGAAAAGTTTATATTTGCATTGGCAGCTTGTTATGCATGTGTGGCATTAACGTTTGTATGAATAGTGAAAATGCATACAGTGTGAGGAAGTCTGTTAATTTCATGGACGGTTGTTGCTACTGGCAATGTCAATATCGATTGCTGAAGTTAAACAGTAAAAGTAGCTCAGGCAGTATTCTAAAAATGGTCTTCAGTGGTGTTTTGATTGGATGAAAAATATTTATACATTTTTCTTGCAGTTCTTATTGGCTTCTTATTGGTTTTTAAAACTCTACTTTTCTTATTTACATTGTTCAGACTGTTGTCCTCATCTTTGTTGCAAGATTCACAACATTTCAACCATCATACACTCCAACCTTCATCAGGTGATTGGAATTTTGAACTGAACCCTTTATTTTGATCACTTGGGTACACAGAACACAATGGATAAACGCATTGGTTGGATCCAGTAACATGACCCAAAGAGTTGTAAGTTCAATACCTGGCTACAGCAATGGTGAACAAAAAACTTAGACTGATGAGTTAGATGGAAATGACTGAGACACCCAGAAGTAGCATGACTCATGGAATAAGAACAACCAACCTAAGTGATCAAAATAAAATGTTCAGTTCAAAATTCTAATCACCTGAAGAATGCTGGAGTGTACAACAATCAATACATCATAAATATGTCAATAAAAATTAAAACAATAGTCGAAAAAATGTAAATAATTACAATACCTCATCTCACAAATGTAGGAAGATCCTGATGATGGCCAGAGCATACAACAGACAAAACATTGTGAATATGACAACAAAGATGAGGACAACAGTCCAAACTATGTAAATAGTGTAAATAATTACAGTATCTTATCTCTGAAATATAGATATATTCTTAAGAAGGCCAATGTATACAATGGCCAAAACATTGTGAATATGACAACAAAGATGAGGACAACAGTCCAAACTATGTAAATAGTGTAAATAATTACAGTATCTCATCCCTGAAATATAGACAGATTCTTAAGAAGGCGAAAGTGTACAATGGCCAAAACATTGTGAATATGACAACAAAGATGAGGACAACAGTCCAAACTATGTAAATAGTGTAAATAATTACAGTATCTCATCCCTGAAATATAGACAGATTCTTAAGAAGGCGAAAGTGTACAATGGCCAAAACATTGTGAATATGACAACAAAGATGAGGACAACAGTCCAAACTATGTAAATAGTGTAAATAATTACAGTATCTCATCCCTGAAATATAGACAGATTCTTAAGAAGGCGAAAGTGTACAATGGCCAAAACATTGTGAATATGACAACAAAGATGAGGACAACAGTCCAAACTATGTAAATAGTGTAAATAATTACAGTATCTTATCTCTGAAATATAGACAGATTCTTAAGAAGGCGAAAGTGTACAATGGCCAAAACATTGTGAATATGACAACAAAGATGAGGACAACAGTCCAAACTATGTAAATAGTGTAAATAATTACAGTATCTTATCTCTGAAATATAGATATATTCTTAAGAAGGCCAATGTGTACAATGGCCAAAACGTGAATATGGCAGCAAAGATGAGGACAACAGTCCAAACAATGTAAATAGTGTAAATAATTACAGTATCTCATCCCTGAAATATAGACAGATTCTTAAGAAGGCGAAAGTGTACAATGGCCAAAACATTGTGAATATGACAACAAAGATGAGGACAACAGTCCAAACTATGTAAATAGTGTAAATAATTACAGTATCTTATCTCTGAAATATAGATATATTCTTAAGAAGGCCAATGTATACAATGGCCAAAACATTGTGAATATGACAACAAAGATGAGGACAACAGTCCAAACTATGTAAATAGTGTAAATAATTACAGTATCTTATCTCTGAAATATAGACAGATTCTTAAGAAGGCGAAAGTGTACAATGGCCAAAACATTGTGAATATGACAACAAAGATGAGGACAACAGTCCAAACTATGTAAATAGTGTAAATAATTACAGTATCTCATCTCTGAAATATAGACAGATTCTTAAGAAGGCGAAAGTGTACAATGGCCAAAACATTGTGAATATGACAACAAAGATGAGGACAACAGTCCAAACTATGTAAATAGTGTAAATAATTACAGTATCTCATCTCTGAAATATAGACAGATTCTTAAGAAGGCGAAAGTGTACAATGGCCAAAACATTGTGAATATGACAACAAAGATGAGGACAACAGTCCAAACTATGTAAATAGTGTAAATAATTACAGTATCTCATCTCTGAAATATAGACAGATTCTTAAGAAGGCGAAAGTGTACAATGGCCAAAACATTGTGAATATGACAACAAAGATGAGGACAACAGTCCAAACTATGTAAATAGTGTAAATAATTACAGTATCTCATCTCTGAAATATAGACAGATTCTTAAGAAGGCGAAAGTGTACAATGGCCAAAACATTGTGAATATGACAACAAAGATGAGGACAACAGTCCAAACTATGTAAATAGTGTAAATAATTACAGTATCTCATCTCTGAAATATAGACAGATTCTTAAGAAGGCGAAAGTGTACAATGGCCAAAACATTGTGAATATGACAACAAAGATGAGGACAACAGTCCAAACTATGTAAATAGTGTAAATAATTACAGTATCTCATCTCTGAAATATAGACAGATTCTTAAGAAGGCGAAAGTGTACAATGGCCAAAACATTGTGAATATGACAACAAAGATGAGGACAACAGTCCAAACTATGTAAATAGTGTAAATAATTACAGTATCTTATCTCTGAAATATAGATATATTCTTAAGAAGGCCAATGTGTACAATGGCCAAAACATTGTGAATATGACAACAGCATGAGGACAACAGTCCAAACTATGTGTTGGTAAAATAAAATACAGTATCTCATCTCTGAAATATAGACAGATTCTTAAGAAGGCGAAAGTGTACAATGGCCAAAACATTGTGAATATGGATAACAAAGATGAGGAAGAGACAACAGTCCAAACTATGTAAATAGTGTAACACTACAGTATCTATCTCTGAAATATAGACAGACTTTAAGAAGTGCTGAAGGTACAATGGCCAAAACACTGGTGAATATGGACAACAAAGATGAGGACAACAGTCCAAACCATAAAAATAGTGTAAATAATTACAGTATCTTATCTCTTGGAACATAGACAGATTTCATGAAGCTACAAAGTGTACAATGGCCAAAACATTGTGAATATGACAACAAAGATGAGGGCAACAGTCCAAACTATGTAAATAGTGTAAATAATTACAGTATCTTATCTCTGAAATATAGATAGATTCTTAAGAAGGCGAAAAGTGTACAATGGCCAAAACATTGTGAATATGACAACAAAGATGAGGGCAACAGTCCAAACTATGTAAATTGTAGGGGTGTACTGAAATATAGATATATTCTTAAGAAGGCCAATGTATACAATGGCCAAAACATTGTGAATATGACAACAAAGATGAGGACAACAGTCCAAACTATGTAACTAAGTGTAAATAATTACAGTATCTTATCTCTGAAATATAGATATAGAGTCTTTTCTTAAGAAGGCCAATGTATACAATGGCCAAAACATTGTGAATATGACAACAAAGATGAGGACAACAGTCCAAACTATGTAAATAGTAAATAATTACAGTATCTCATCCCTGAAATATACAGATTCTTAAGAAGTAAAAGTGTACAATGGCCAAAACATTGTGAATATGACAACAAAGATGAGGACACAGTCCAAACTATGTAAATAGTGTAAATAATTACAGTATCTTATCTCTGAAATATAGATATATTCTTAAGAAGGCCAATGTACAATGGCCAAAACATTGTGAATATGACAACAAAGATGAGGACAACAGTCCAAACTATGTAAATAGTGTAAATAAATACAGTATCTCATCTCTGAAATATGGACAGATTCTACAAAAGTAAAGTGTATAATGGCCAAAACATTGAATATGACAACAAAGATGAGGACAAACAGTCCAAATCATGTAAATAGTGTAAATAATTACAGTATCTCATCCCTGAAATATGACAGATTCTTAAGAAGGCCAGAGGTATAATGGCCAAAACGAATATGGCAACAAAGATGAGGACAACAGTCCAAACACAATGTAAATAGTATAAATAATTACAGTTTCTCATCCCTGAAATATAGACAGATTCTTAAGAAGGCCAGAGTGTATAATGGCCAAAAACGAATATGGCAACAAAGATGAGGACAATATTCTAAACAATGTAAATAGTGTAATGTATTGTATAATGGGCATGTGTGTCATGCTGCAGTAGATATTGGCTCAGAATGGCAAATCGGGAAGCGGATTTTGTATTCCACTTGTATTCTTTGTATTAACTTACGCACAAATACCCTTGGGAAAGGTATTAATTTGTCTCTTTCATTCAGTTATGGATTAAATAATAGGATGAAGTGGCTTCTATGATCTTGGCTGGCAACCAGTCTACTGCAGAAAGCGCATGGCAACCAGTCTACTGCAGAAAGCAATGGCAACTTACTGCGGGATAATCTTCTGCCCAGTCAGTCATGTCTCTTTCGAGACCTGATCGCCCAAAGTGTGTATCACGTATGGCACTTAACTAACTGACTGAAATACACTCCCTATCAAAAATTTAAGACCACTTAAAAATCTTTAAAAAGAAAATTTTTTTTTACAGATAGATTTTAAACTCCTACCACTTAAGGTTACCAATACTACAATCTAAAAGGTTATGGAAACAAAAAGCTACATTCCAAACATTTTATTTAGAAATTTATATTTTTATAAAATGAGGCGATTTACGCATGATCAAAATTATAAGACCAGGGGTATAAATTGTTAGATCTATGGTAATTCCAATGTTTTTAGTTCAGTTAGAGATTAGCAATCACTGCGTAAAGGTGTTACCATACCTAAAGCAAGCAAACTTACCGAAGTTGCACGTTCTCAAATTCTAGAATTCCATAAGCAAGGTTTGTCACAGTGGGCGATCGCAGCTAAGGTAAATCGCAGTAAAACTGTGATTTGCAACTTTCTAAAGAACAGTGAGAATTATGGAAAAGCAAAATCCTCTGGTAGGCCCCAAAAAATTTCTTCTGCATTGAGTAGGAGAATAAGACGGGTTGTTATGAAAGAGGGGGGACTTTATTCTAGTCAAATTAAGGCAATCACAGATGCTGATTGCAGTCCCGTAACCATCAGAATACACTTACGACAAAAAGGCATGGTAAATAAAAAGCATAAACAAATTCCTCAGCTGCTTCTACATCACAAGGTGGACCACTTAAAGTTTGGTCGTGAATACCAAACATGGGACATTGAGAAATGGAAGAAAGTCCTGTTTGCTGATGAGAAAAAATTCAATCTAGATTGTCCTGATGGCTTCCAATGATATTGGCATAACAAAAACATGCCTCCTGAAATTTTCTCCACACGTCATTGTGGTGGAGAGTCCCTAATGGTATGGGGTGCCTTTTCTCACAGAGGAACGATGGAGCTCCAGGTGATGCAGGGTCGTCAGACAGTGGCTGGTTATGTTAGCATACTACAAAAAGCATCTTTGATGATGGAGGGCCATCATTTGTGTGGAGATGGATGGTTATTCCAACAGGCTAATGCTGCAATCCATGCTGCCATATGGACCTTGACCTTTCTACAAGAAAATGGGGTTCATCTCTTGGGACATCCTGCATGCTCACTGGACTTGAACCCAATTGAAAATGTTTGGGGATGGATGACAAGAGATGTTTATCAAAATGGCAAACAATATTCAACAAAAAATTAACTTTGTGAAGCCATCTTCAGAAGCTGGAGCAACATCCCCCGCACCTTAATGGAAACACTTATTTCTAGCATGCTTGACCGAAATTTTGAAGTCATCAAAAGCAGTGGAGGTAGAACTCATTATCAAATTTGGTTGTTGAATCACATTATCAATTTTGTAGAATTTTTGTCTCTGGTCTTATAATTTTGATCATGTGTAAATCGTCTCATTTTATAAAAATGTAAATTTCTAAATAAAATGTTTGGAATATAGCTTTTTGTTTCCATAACCTTTTAGATTGTATTATTGGTAACCTTAAGTGGGAGGAGTTTAAAATCTATCCATAAAAAAAAAATTTCTTTTTAAAGATTTTTAAGTGGTCTTAAATTTTTGATCAGGAGTGTAATGTAAATAACTACAATACCTAATCTCAGAAATATAGACAAATCTACTTTTCTTTTTTGATTTCTTCAAAGAATAAGGACAGATGTGTGAAAACCAAGCCATGAAAATGCTGGAATTAAATTTTATTAAAAAAAAGCACTTTTAAAATATTAAAATGTTTACTTATATGATGATATCAATTAACAAAACACATTTAAAATAAAGTATTGTTTCAATATCCAGTTTGGAAATGCACGATTCTCACTTTCTAGCTTTGAAAGATTTCAAATATGTTTATTTAACACCAAGAAAAGCAATAAAGCCACTAAGATGCAAGGGAATTACTGAGTGTGGGAGAATATGAGAAAAAGAAAACATAATTAAGGAGTGAGAAGAATAAAAAAACCAAGAATTAAGAAGACAGTCGGAAGAGACTTGCTATGATTTTTGATGTTTACATTATAGCAAATACTGTACTTCCCTTACAGAAAACAAACTCAGACACAGAAGGTTTGAGAATTTGGAACATTTTCCCAAATGATTTGTTCTATAGCTAACTAGACTGTCTCAGTATTTCAGAACTGCTCTAACTTTGCCCTGACACCAAGTTCTTTCAAGTTATGAATATTTCTCAAATGACAAGCTTCTACTCCGACGAACTTAGCTCACTGATGACCCCTATATATAAATTTACTCGAGCAACAAGATTAGCAACTAGGTCCCACCTTTTTACTGTCAAACCAATAAAATGTAAATGCTTCTTTTCTCGCACTTCCCCCCTGTGGAATTCCCTTCCATTTACTTGCTTTCCTAACAGCTACAATCTCCAAGAATTTAAATGTAATGTCAATAGTCATCTCCTATCTCACTAACCTGCATCCTCTCTCTCTCTCTCTCATGCTCCTTTCTTCGTCCACTCCACTCTCATCAGTATTCTCATCTTTCTCTTACCCACTTCCTGACACCCCCTATAACCTGTCATTCTTTCTAACTTTCCTCCTATGTAACCCCTTGCAAAACAGTGGCAGTAAAATGCCTTGCTTGGGGTGATATGATTATAAAAAAAAATATATATGTATCATGTCTAGTCAAAAATTAGACAGACTCACCATTTTCAGAACTGGTTTAACTTTGCCCTAACACCAAGTTCTTTCAAGTTATGAATATTTCTCAAATAATTTATATCATGTCTAGTCAAAAATTAGAAAGACTCTATATTTCAGAACTGGTCTAACTTTGTCCTAATACTAAGTGTATGTCAAGCTCTGAACATTTCCCAAATGATATGCAGTTGGAAAATAGACAGTCTCAGGATTTCAAAACTGGTCTAACTTACCCTAAAATCAAGTTTTTGACAAGTTATGAACACTTCCTATATGATATATGTTGCATCTTGTCTGAAATGAGACAATCACAGGATTTCAGAACTTGTCTAACTTTGCCCTAATACTAAATGTTTTCAAGTTATGAACATTTCTAAAATGATATGTGGTATAACTAGTCTGAAACTGGAGAGTCCTAGGATTTCAGAACTGATCTGACTTTAGCCTAACACCAAGTGTTTGTCAAGTTATGAACATTTTCCAAATGATATGTGTTACTTCTAGTCTGAAAATAAACAGTCTCAGAATTTCAGAACTGGTCTAACTTTGCCCTAACACCAAAATTTTGTAAAGTTATAAACATTTCTCAAATGATATATATTATATTTAGTTTAAAATCTGACAGACTCATCATTTTCAAAACTGGTCTAATTTTGCCCTAATACCAAGTTTTTTCAAATTAACATTTCCCAAATAATATATGATATATCTAGTCTGAAAGTGGACAGTCACAGGATTTCAGAACTGGTCTAACTTTGCCCTAACACCAAATTTTTGTAAAGTTATAAACATTTCTCAAATAATATATGTTATATTTAGTCTAAATTTAGACAGACTTACCATTTTCAGAACTGATTTAACTTTGCCCCTGACACCAAGTTTTTTTAAGTTACGAACATTTCCCAAATGATGTGTAGTTTGAAAATAGAGAATGTCAAGATTTCAGAACTCATCTAACGTTCCCTTAAACAAAATTTTTCTCAATTTACATTTTTCAAATGATATATGTTACATCTAGTTTCAAATTGAACAGTTCAGCATTTTAGAACTGGTCTAATTTTGTCTTAACATCAAGTTTTTGTCATGCTATAAAGTTTTCCTAAATAATATGTGGTATATCTAGTCAGAAAGTAGACATTCTCAGGATTTCAGAACAGATCTAACTTTGCTCTAAAACCAAGTTATAAACATTTCTTAAATGATATATGTTACTTCTAGTTTGAAAGTAGAGTGTCTCTGGATTTCAAAACTTGTCTAACTTTGTCATGACTCAAAGTTTTTGTTGAGTTATGAAAATTTCCCAAATGATATATGCTATATGTAGCCTGATGAAAGTAAACAATCTCATGATTTCAGAACTGGTCTAACTTTGTTCTAAAGCCAAGTGTTTATCAAGTTATGATCATTTCCTAAATGATATATCTTATAGCAAGTCTAAAATTAGACAGACTCAGCATTTAAGAACTGGTTTAATTCAGTCCTAATGCCAAATTTTTTCAAGTTGTGAACATTTCCCAAATATATCTAGCCTGAAGATGAACACTTGCAGGATTTCAGAACTGGTCTAACTTTGCCCTAACACCAAGTATTTGTCAAATTATGAACATTTCCCAAATAATATGTTATATCTAGTCTGAAAATAGACAGTCTCAAAATTTCAGAACTCATCTAACATTCCCTAAAACCAAGTTTTTCTCAATTTACAATCACTTCCCGAATGATATATATTACATCTAGTTACAAATTAAACAGTTTAGCATTTTAGAACTGATCTAATTTTGTCCTAATATCGAGTTTTTGTCAAGCTATGAAGTTTTCTTAAATGATATGTGGTATATCTAGTCTGAAAGTAGACATTCTCTGGATTTCAGAACAGGTCTGACTTTGCTCTAAAATCAAGTTTTTATCAAGTTATAAATATTTCTTAAATGATATATGTTACTTTTAGTCTGAAAGTAGAGTGTCTCTGGATTTCAAAACTGGTCTAACTTTGTCATTACTCCAAGTTTTTGTTGAGGTGTAAACATTTCCCAAAATAATTTCCCAAATAATAAGTTATATTTAGTCTAAAATTATACAGACTCAGTATTTCAGAACTGGTCTAATTTTATCCTGGTACCAAATGTTTTCAAGTTATGAACATTTCCCAAATAATATATGGTATATCTTAAAAATAGAGTCTCAGGATTTCAGAACTGGTCTAACTTTGCCTTAATTCCATGTATTTGTGAAGTTATGGTTGTTTGAATTTAATCAAACATTACAGGTGTTTAATTATTTACCTTCAGGTGATCAGTTCTGGATCATTGCTTTTCTTTTTTTATCATTTCATCCCAAGCTAGGCGGAACTGCTATTAGTGTACAGGATTGTTACGAGGATGCATTTATATATAAAAATAATAATAATAATGTTTAAAAAGTTGTAGTAAGAGATTTTATTGAGTCCTACTTATTATTCAAAAAAGTTTTAATTCATGAAATAGTTGCAAAACTAGAGAAATTAGGAATAGAATGTTTTGGAAGATTGTAGAAAATTCCAGTAGAGTTGAGAGAATTTGAAAGGTTCTAAAAATATGCAAATTAGGTGTTAACCCCTATAAAAATAGGTTTTGGGGCAGTGAGAAGTTAGTTGTTACCAGGGTTTGCTGATGTTATCAACTCCGGTTATGATTCAAGGATTTATATCCAGCTGAAAGAATCTGAAAGAAAAAAGGTGCCAACCAACTAAAACCTGAAAGAGAACCTCCTGCAACAAAAAGGGTAAATACATATTTTTGACTCTTTCATTGACCATACTTAAAATTATTCTTTATATACTCATTTAAGGATTTCCAAAAAGTATAGTACTTAACTTCTTTGCCAACTTAACTGGGTAAAGATATTTAACACCTTACCTTCCCCTTTTCTCCTCGTAACACTCACCAGTAGTAAACTCTGTCTCTTGTTTTGAATGCAACAAAAATTGTATATTTGTAAATATTATATGGTGTGTTTTGTAAATTAAATATTTGTATGTGATTTTTATATCTGAGTTTTGGTCAATCATTTTCATTATTATTTTTTTTCTTTTGTTACACTTAACATGTAACAAGGATGTTGCAGTGAGAGAAAAGATTGGGGTACAGAGAGTATGGAGGAAAGGATAAAATATGAATGGGATTGAAGAAGATAAAAGGCAATTGATGTTGCATTTAAATTTTTAGCGAGTGTTGCTATCAGGGAAGTTAGTAAATGAAAGGGAGTTCCACAGGCGAGAAGTGCAAGGAAAGAAACCTTTTCAGTAGCAGTGGCAGTTACATTTAACTATTTCAAAAAAAGGGTGGGACCTAGATGCCAATCTAGTAGCACACTTAAATTCTCATGGTTGGCGCATCAGAGTTAAAACCTTCTCAGAGCAATTGAGATGAAAATATTTGTAGACCTCTATTCCTATGCTTTGTTTTTTTTTTATTTTGCAAATTCTTTTTTGGCACAGAAAATCCTCCTAAAAGAAGTTTAAATGGGTTAAATGTAAAATTTTAGCTTTTTTCACTAGTTTTGGATTTTACTGCAAAGCGTTTGGAGAACTAAACTTTTATTCCATAATTAAAAATTCAGTTGAAAATGACTCAAGATGCTTGGTTTTATATAACTACGAGGGTCATTCAATAAATAAGGTGAACTTTTCGGTATAAGGACTTCTACAAGGGTCATTCAATAAATAAGGTGAATTTTTTGGTATAAGGACTTCTACGAGGGTCATTCAATAAATAAGGTGAATTTTTTGGTATAAGGACTTCTACGAGGGTCATTCAATAAATAAGGTGAACTTTTTGGTATAAGGACTTCTACGAGGGTCATTCAATAAATAAGGTGAATTTTTTGGTATAAGGACTTCTACGAGGGTCATTCAATAAATAAGGTGAATTTTTTGGTATAAGGACTTCTACGAGGGTCATTCAATAAATAAGGTGAATTTTTCGGTATATGAACTTCTAATACAGATAGAAGCTTACTTTTTTTTTATTTTTTTCCTTCACTTCTTTTTCAAAGGAATTTAATTTTTTTGCCAATTGAAAAAATCTTTGAGAGTTTTGTAGATTAACAAAGATGGCCGACCAAGAAGCATGCTCCGGGATTGAACAGAGGTCAGTTATCAAGTTTTGGGTTGCTGAAGGGTGCAAACCAGTTGAAATTCATAGGAGAATGTCAACTGTGTATGGTGCTACATGTTTCAGCCAAAAAAAATGTTTACAAGTGGGCTAAATTGTTTAAAGAAGGACAGAGCAGTGTTGAGGATGAAGACAAGCCTGGGAGGCCTACAGAAGTGAGGTCTTTTGAGGTGATCAAATCATTCAATGACCTCATTCAGTCTGAAAGAAGGGTGACAGTGGATGACATTGCAAGGACTTTAAGACTATCTGTTGGGACAGCACACAAAATTGTCCATGATGACCTTGCCTACAAAGGTCAGCTGCCGGTGGGTGCCAAAGATGCTTATTGCAGAGCACAAACAGAAGAGGGTTGAGTTGTCCCAGCAGTGTCTCTCCCGCTTACAGCCCAGACTTTGCCCCTGTTTGGTTAGACTTTCACCTGTTTGGTTTCTTGAAAGCATTCACGAGAGTCATGATTGGCTGAGACATCAGTCCAAAGATTTTTACGTTGAGGGAATACGGAAGCTTGTGCACAAATGGGAAAAGTGTGTGACACTGCTGGGAGACTACGTTGAAAAATAAAAAAAAGTAAGCAAGCTTCTATCTGTATTAGAAGTCCTTATACCGAAAAATTCATCTTATTTATTGAATGACCCTCGTACTTGGTTTTATTTTACAAGCCCACTGTGCCAGAGAGAAGTATATACAAAGTTTATCCAGAAAGTATCCAGCCTATAAGAATCTCTTAAAAACCAGTCGTGAAGGCCCTTGATGTAACTTTGAAATCAATCTGAAAAGATCTTACTGCATATACATGAAAAAACACTCTCCCATGAGGTTACTAAATTGGCAGCTAGATGCCATTGGGTGAGCTTATGTATTGTGCGATAACTGTATTCCCAATGACCTAGTCATACTAAAATGTAAAATACTAATGTAATATTGGGTGAGCTTATGTATTGTGCGATAACTGTATTCCCAAAGACCTAGTCAGTGGATTCTTCATATGTTATACAGAGTATTTTTTCTTGTTTTCAGAACTCCACATCATCACCGATTTTAATTCCTATGACTTCTGCTTTTTTTTCCCTAACTCTCAAATCACTGTTGAAATACTGTGTATAAGATTAAAGACGTTTTTTTTTCAACACGATTCTTGGTGCCAAGAAACAAAACACGTTTTCTTAGCTAATTTGATGAAGGCTGATTCTGAAAATGATCTGAGAATCTCATGGATAGCTACCATTTTTGCCGTACTGTAATTGCTGATTTTTGAAAAAAGAGATCAATTTACGATCTTGGCTGATCGCAAAATTTAGTTAATAAAGGAAAAGATAAAATTTCGGTAACTACAGTAACTGCATTTATTTTTAAATTTTTCCCTAGGTTGCCTTTACTACTATAAAATATATTCAGCTAAATTATTAATATTTTGTAAGAGAAATATCATAATTTGTTTTTACTATTAACTCCTCAGTAGACTTTATAAGATTTCTAAACTTTTAACTGAGTTAAATATTAATACAGACTTTAAATTCTGATTCAGTGTTGACTAATATTGTAAACAAAATATATGTATCTGTTTTTGCTAGAAAAGAAAAATTATGACATTTTTTTTTTTTAATCACATCACCCCAAGCAAGGCGGTAACACCACTGATGCGCAGGGGGCTACGTAAGAGTGAAAAGATTGGAAAAGAGAAAGCCGGAAACCACATCCTAAACAGGGAACAAGGGATGAGCTTCTTCATTTATGACAGTATTTTTATAGTTTTATTCATTTATTTTTTAATTTTTAAGTAATCTTCCAAAAAATTGAAAAATTCTTTTACCCATCAATTTTCAGGTAGCCCAAGCAATTTATGTCAGCCACCTGAAATAAACTATTTTTATATGTCATGGTGGCATCACCAACAGACTGAATGGACTCTTCCAACCAATACTTATACCTCCCCTCACAAGAGGTGAGAGGAAGTAGCCTGAGGAGAGTGCCTTCAGAGTGGCCCAAAATCAGCCGAGAATTGGTCTACGAACACTGCTACCTTAACGACCATTACGAGTCCCAGTTCTAAAGCTGAGGGTCGAATCATAGTATTCCACACTAACTCGTATTATCGTTCCAACTAACCAAGTTCCATGTATTGTATTCTTTCCGTATTTAATATATATATACGTTATTTCCTACTTGGTTGTTTTTGCATTATTCTTGCTGGACCTTTAACTGGGTCCACGACATTATAAGAAAAAAAAAATTTTTTTAGTCGAAATTTTTAAAATAGTAGTATTACCAAATTTTGTTAATTTATTACCAAAATTCAAATTAACAGATAAGCTTTATCAGTAATATGCTAATATCAGTATTAAGGTTCATTTTTTACATAGACATCTAGATAAGTTTCCAGGTAATTGTGGCAATGTGAATGATGAGCAAGGGGAATGATTACATCAGGATATCAAAACAATGGCAGAGCGCTACCAGGGATGGCAAGACATACTAATGATGGTTGACTACTGTTGGAATATCAAAATGGACTTAAATAACATTGAACATGACAATCAAGAAAGAAAAGTTTTACTGTAGTTCTTATGTTCATGAAGATTTTATTTCTGCTGTTAGTTTATTAAATGAAAATACTTGTTGATATTGGTATATTCAATCGTGTTATTTTTAAAGACTCAGGGTCTGATTGTTATGGAAAAAATGCTATTTCTCAGCAAGCAGATCAATATTTGTTGGTTTAAATACAAATTGAGAGGTTTCTAAAGTTTTACTTTGAGAAATATTGCCACCGGTTAATATCATATATACAGAAAACAAATGAAAAATGTCTTCTTCTCTAAAAATGAGGCATTTTTGTACAGCAAAAATGGTAATTAACCAAAAGAAAAGTGAAGTCTTTGTGAGATTCGGCATCCTTAAATTAACTAGAAAAGATATTTGGTGTTTCAATAGCATTTCAAAAATTTTCTTTTGTTGACTAGTGTTATGAAAAATGGAAGTGATGTGTGTAAGTTTCGACAAATTTACACTACCGGCCATAATTATTAGGCAATCCCAGTTTTTAAAAAAAGACTATGTATTTCATAATATTTTTAGTATTTATTGCCAAGTGAATAATTCTAAATGCACATAGAATGGACCTTTTGTTATTATTACTTTGCAAAATTTTATAAGGCAGCCAGGAATCCTTTGCTTTGGCCAGCCAATAAGAAGAGACTAGCATAGGGAAGAGAGCACAAAAACTGGACACCAAAACAGTCTATTTGATGCACATGTTATTGTGCAGTATTAACAAAAGAACCATTCTATTTTCATTTGTGACACCACCCTGCCTTGGTTGCTGTTGGCTTCGATCCAGCCAGCTGGTCGTAGATTGACTCTGTCATGGTTTTCTCCCTTGTCCCACGTTGTGTTGATTAATCACAAGGTAGTCATGTGAGTTTCCACTAGCTGTCTCTCTGCCGAACTAAACCAAGCTGGGAAGTGTGCACACAATTAAGTCATAAAAGAAAGAATTATAACACCAAGGAAAATAAGTGGACTGACGGCTGAAAAGTGTTGCAAAATACGTCTTTATATACGGATTATACACAATAGTCTCTTGGTCTAAACAGCACCAAATATGCCACCACCTGGAAAATTAAGTGGAATATACACAATATGCTCTTCTGGGATAATTTCCCATCCCTGCTTCTAACAACTGGTAGCGGAATGGTAAAATCGAATTATTCTCCTAAGCAATAAGGAATCTGGCTGGCCGCAGCTCACTGCTTCGAACAGAAGTCTAAGTTCGTATTATAAGTCTAGTCAACTTGTTGTTTGTTTTCCGGAATGTTACAGAAATTGCCGAAGTGCTGGGTTATTCTCTTTCAGTTAGCAATTTCAGACTTGTCTGAAAATTCTCTTCTTGTCTGTCTCTTAATGCTGGTTGGTTGATTGGCAACAGGCTTCTCTACGGTCAGCACCCAATGGCATGACAATCATCTCTCTGTCTCTTTACTTCATCTCTCTGTCTTTGGTCATTACGTTTCTGGACCGGGAAATCAAACTCTCTGCCACTCGAGCTGCAACTACTCATTTTGTCTGTAAATTCTCTTCTGTCGATCTCTGCAACTTTACTCAAAACTTTGTCTGCAAGTTCTCTTCTGTCTTTATCTCTGGTTGGCTGGCAGCAGGGTATTTTTGTCAATCTCTGCCACTCCGACCTTGACTTCTCTGTTGCTCTCTGCAACTTTGTCTGGAAATTCTCTTCTCTGTCTTTATCTCTGGTTAACTGGCATCAGGCCTCTTCTGTCAATCTCTGCAACTTAAACTTTAACTGCAAAATCTCTTGTCTGTCTTTATCTCTGGTTGGCTGGTATCAGGCCTCTTCTGTCGATCACTGTCATTCTGACTTTGACTTCTCTGTCGCTCTCTGCAACTCAAAACTTTGACTGTAAAATCTCTTCTCTTCTTTCTGTAATTTTGGCTGGCTGGCAGGCTCTGTGGTTGGCGCCCAACAACATGGCACCTATCTTCATCATTATATCTTTAAGCCGGTAATTGGAACTGAACTTCAACTGCACTCCGGAACCTTCTTCACGCCAACTGGTCTCATCTCCAGTCCAACTCATTTTGGTCCCTCGGGTCCCTGTATTTATGCACATGCCATGGTGTGGTGCCGACGGTCGCTGGGTGTCTAATCCCTCATCTCGGCAACCAATAAAATCCTGAGGTTAGCTGCTACTTGTTGTTGCCTGTGGTTTAACCAATGGGATTAGTCTTCTTTCCATGACATCAATTGTTAGTTGTCTCCCCCAGACCAATGGAATCTCTCTCGATCTTATGACGTCATCTCCCCATACCCCTTTTCTGGGCTGGACTTAACCGAATTTTCTTCCTCAAAATTTTCTTGTTCTCATGAAACAATTTCGGGGATTTTTTTTTTCTCTAAAACAATAGGCATTAACCTTTTTGAACTGTCTTCGCCCAAAACAAGTTGACAAGGGTCCATTGACATCGTTACCCAAATAATAATTTCTATGCACCTGTTTTTAATATCCATTCTCTGAGTCACCTATATTTTCATGTGACAAGAATGCCTTATCAGTTTTACCCTGATGTCAGTGAAAATACTTTTTCTCTAAGTACTTGACTCAGAATCAAAACATTCGTTATCTTTCATGAGAGTCACAGTCAGCTAGACATTAGGATACAATATGAAATTTTCCTTTCCTTTACCAAGAAACAATAACAAATAAATTTATCTTTCCTTTATGTTTAGAATGACTGTCAGCTTTCCTTGGGGTGACTGAAACCAATATCTATTGTTTCTGGCTTGAACTAATTTCGTCTTTTCTTTCTTTTTCTTCTTTCTCTGGTCATCCTTTTCTATTCTTTTGCCGGCCAAAAAAAAAATAACAATTCAATCTATTTTTTTTTAGGTTCAACTATGACACCTGTCTGTATGGGTGGCGGAAATTAAAAACAATCCATTTCTTTTTTCTTTCTCTTCTTTCCAGGTTTACAATAATAGAGAAATACCAGATGTTATTTTTCGTCTCTGCTTTCTTTTTAAAGATAAAGATTTTCCAGCTACAGTTAATAATTAGTTAATAAAATTAATCACCTCCGTTTTCCTTTGCTCATATTCAGAGGATAAAGAAAATTCCTCTTAGTATGTTCTCTTATGATCTATAATAGTAATTTGAAGATTTTCCGGTTATGGTTATTAATTAATTAATAAAATTAACTAATTCCGGTCCGCTAAAAAATATTGTTATAATTTAGAATTATGTATTTGGCAATAAATACTAAAAATAATATGAAATACATCATTTTTTTTAAAGCTGGGGTGGCCTAATAATTATGGCTGGTAGTGTAGATATATAGCAAATCTACAGGGTGTGATGGGTCAATTGTCGCTGTTTGCCTTGTAAAATTTTTCAAAGTAATAATAACAAAAGAACCATTCTATTTTCATTTAGAATTATCCACTTGGCAATAAATACTAAAAATAGTATGAAATACATTATTTCTTTTACAAAACTGGGGTGACCTAATAATTATGGCCAGTAGTGTATTTTGAAGAGAACGAATGAATAAATGCTCTAGGTAGGCTACTTTTCCATTAATATCAAGTGCAGATTCTTTGTGGACATACTGCATATAATATTTGCTCACAAATGTCATCCAAAGTTGATTATTGGTGCAGTAATGTATTATGTAACTGTTACTTTGTTTATTTCCCTATGCAATATTGATTTTTAAGACCAATATTATTATCGACAATCAAGATTAGTTTGCTTTCCTTTTTTTTTTTTTTTTGCAGTTGGGAGTAAACAGTGTGAACAAAATAATCGTAAATAAGATACTATGCATCCTCAATTATCCGTCCCTTGATTTTTTTCAGACTTTGATTATTATATTTCATGTTCACCCTATACAAGGCTTGAGAGCCCCTCAAGGTAGGTGGTCACTGAAGGAGTTTGTTGTGTGAGTGGTAAAGGTAAGAGGTCAAATTTATGAGGATATGTAGGAAATATAACAGATAACCCTAGAATTGTAGTGTCAAGAAAGCATCCTTTTGGGAGTTGGTTCCACAAAGAAGCAGTTCATTGGAAGAAGCTGTTTGGTTGAAACTTATTAATGGAATCCAATAGGAATGACGGTGGTTTGCCTCTGTGTATGCAGCTTGGCGGGTCTTAGCTGTAAGGGTTAGGATTGTTGGGACGAAGAAATGTATCTCATCCGAACATTCTCCATAGAAACAGCAAGAGAGTAACAAGAGGCTTGCAATATTTTGTTTTTGGGAAAGGGGTTTGTTACGAGGATGCATTTATATATAAAAATAATATTAATAATGTCTAAAAAGTTGTAGTAAGAGATTCTATTGAGTCATACCTGTTATTACAAAAAAGTTTTAATTCATGAAGTAGCCATAAAAATAGAGAAATTAAAAATAGAACATTTGGAAGATTGTAGAAAATTCCAGTAGAGTTGAGAGAATTTGAAAGGTTCTAGAAATATGCAAATTAGGTGTTAATCCCTATAAAAATAGGTTTTGGGTAGAGAGTGGTCAGTTGTTACCAGGGCTTGGTAATGTTATCAACTTCAGTTTGATTCAAGGATTTATATCCAGCTGAAAAAATCTATAAGAAGTTGCTGATCAACTAAAACCTGAAAGAGAACCTCCTGCAACAAAAAGGATAAATACATATTTTTGACTCTTTCATTGACCATACTTAAAATTATTCTTTATATACTCATTTAAGGATCTCTGAAAGGTATAGCACTTAACTTCTTCGCCAACTTAACTGGGTAAAGATATTTGACACTTTTCCTCCTTTCTCTCCTCGTAACACTTTGCCTGCCAGTAGTAAACTCTATGTTTCTATTTGAATGCCAAACTGTATATTTGTAAATATTTTTATCTAATGTTTTGTGAATTAAATATTTGTCTGTATTTTAACTCTGAGTTTTGCTCAATCGTTTTTCTTTTTTCTTTTGTTACAATTAACACGTAACAGGTTGTAGAGTGCAAACAGGTTGTAGAGTGCAAAATAATTAATCAGCCAAAAGGATGTGTAAAAAAGCAAAACTTAAATAATTCAAGCATTTTTCAATTATACAAACAAAACCCATTCTAATATTTCATCTATCATAATAATATTTTTAAACAAGGATTTTGAAATTTTAGAAAAGCAATGTCAGTAGTTGATAAAAATGCTGATAAAATCACTTTAATTAATTCTTGATAATTTCCTTAGCATTAGAAATCAATATAAATGGAGCAGAATTAATTGACTGGTTCAATGCAGATAACACTGGATATTGTAGAACTTATGACTGGATAGGTTTGCTTATTGTCCAGTTCATACTCTGTTGTAGAGTAGCTAGCACCCCTTCAGCACTCTAACCGATGGACTGGCTCATAGCCTGAAAGAGTCTACAAGTATGTATTTAAAGGGTTGTTTTGGAGACAAGTAGATTAATATTTGGACTGATTTACTTTGTTGGTTATTCACCATTTAGACCATCCTCTTTTTTTGCTTGTAAGTTTGTCTTGGTAATTGTTTGTAACTTATTGTTTTGCATGTTTAGCATATATCCATTAGTACTAGATACTGTGCTGAGTAAATATATTAAGAACTCATTCTTCTCAGTGAATCGTTCACCTTGATGATACAACATACTCCTCTCTAGTCTTTTGAACAGGAATAAATGTTTATTCCTTGTTTCCTGTTTAGCATTGTGTTTCTGGTTACTTCTGGTCAAAAACGTCTGGCAAAGATCGCTGAGACATGGTCATCCAAAATGTAAGGAACGAAGAAGATAATAAAAGACTCGTAAAAGGAGTTCAACAATCCCAACAAGGCCAATGGACAAACTGGGAGGAGGATCTACAGAAATCTATTACTTGGAAGGACATTTGGCAGATGTCCCTACTCAAGTTGAGTTTTTTAATACGTTCCACATATGACCTGCTACCATCTAAGAACACTCTTGTTAAATGGAAGAAAGAGAGTGATCCAACTTGTCCCCTGTGTAAGGAAAATCCACAAACATTAGAACATGTTCTTAGTTCCTGTAAAACAGCCCTTGGCAATAGAAGATATACATGGAGGCATAATAGTGCTTTGGATGAGCTGGTCAGAATTATAAAGAAATATCTAATTCAACCCAGAAATTTGTTGCAGAGGGAAAAAGGTATGGCGGTTCTAAGCAAACAAGCAAATATCAAGCTATACTCAGAAAAATCTCCTTAGTTCTGGTGGCATTTGGGAGGTATCTGCAGACCTTCCTGGTTGGCGTAATGATTACCCCAAAATAATATCAAGTAAAGGTCTGCGACCAGATATTGTTCTTCTATCAAGGGTGAATTATAAAATCATCTTGGTTGAATTAACAGTACCATATGAAAGCAGGATGGAACAAAGCCACGATTATAAAACTAATAAATATGAAAATCTAAAATCAGAGCTAATAAAGGAGGAGTATAATGTAATTGTTAGAGCAGTGGAAATTGGAGCAAGGGGTTTCGTTGCAGCCACTCTGTACCAATTTCTGGGTCAAATTGGAATCAAAGGGCGTAATAGGACCAAAAGTATGAAACACCTAATAGAAATCACTGAAAATAGTTCTATATGGATATGGAAGAAAAGAAATATTCCGTGGAGTGTTTCAGTGAACATGACGGCATGACATGATTGATCGTGAATGCGTAATGAGGTTCACGTTGCATTCTTAGAATGCGAGGTTTGCCATTTTTTGTTTTTCGTAAATTTAATTTCGCCGTTAGACATTTGAACAAGTATAACTACACATGTATTTCGCTATAATGGGGCCTCACATCAGTGAGGGGGGCTGGTGTGCAAGAGAAACCGTTGAGAGGAAGGCCCCGAAACAGTGAACATTCTCTCCTGATGACCCCAATTAAAATATAAATTCAAAAGGATCAAAAGAAGTTCAATAAAGTCATATGCCGTAGAGAAGCTCGGTGGAAATGTTATTGGTATGAGGAGTATTTTATATTCAGCTCGCTTCAGGTGAGTATCAATTACTTTCCAGTAATTTCCTTCTTCAACTCTTTATTTCTGATGTATCCATCTAAACTATGAAATTTTATTTACTATTTATTTTTTCCTCAATAGGAGTAGATAGGTTTACCTATCACCTAGTTCACACTCCTACCCAGTCTCTTGAAGAGTAGTGGAGGTTTATCCCTTGCTACCTGTTTAGGATTGAATTTCTGGTCTCTTGAAAACTCTTCTTTTTATAGGAGTTGAAATTAGAAACTGAAACTGGAAGATTTGTTTGAAATTTCAAACATTTCATTTTGTGATTACGGATATTCCAATATACTGAATTATTTTTTTAGTAAACACAGGAATATTTTGCTTTTACAACTTGTTATATAAGGTATTTATTGGTGAATTTGATTTTCATTTTGCTTTTTTTTATTATCATATCTATTTCCCATCAAGTGTAGATAGATTCACCTATCACTCAGTTCACACATCTCCCTTGTTTTTTGAACAAAAGTAGAGGTTTATCCTTTGCTTCCTTCGATATCTTTCTATATTTCTGAGATGAGTTTTTGTCATTATTTACACTAGCGGAGCCTGTGGAATTTCCACGGAAGGATAATTAAGATTTCCTGGAAAAATTTTACTTTGTCATACTACGAATGATAGTAACGTCTTCAAACATAAAGGTATTGGATAATAAAATAACGATAACACAGAGTGTAATTTTATTAAAATATCTATAAAAGTAATGTCCATAAAAGCTACTTTACTGTAATCTTATATTATATTAAGCGGTGTATGCACAGACCATAACCAAAATACTGTACGCTATTTTGTGAGAAATTTTGAAAGAGAAAATGTTTTTTTTTTATTACGGAAAAATCATGGCTCCTGTGTCCATTATAAACAGAAAAGACCAACTGAGTAATGGCCAAAGGTGTAGAGGCCAGAAATTTTGTTATTAGGTCGCAGGATACGACAACAAACCTACTTATTTTTACTATATTGTACAGTACACACACATATACACACACAATTACTGCTACAACCACCAGCTTATGCTGCTACTGATACGACAATGCTACAGGCTCTCTCCTCCTACTCTCTCACTCTTTACTACCCTTCCGTTTGGTAAAGGTGAGAGAAAGGCTGAGGAGAGTAAAAAGATAGAGGAGAAGGAAAAGCTTGTGTAGAGAGTGTGCCATAATGGGTGGAGGAACTAAGTAACTAAGAAAGGAACAAGAAGAATTATTCTATGACTATTTACATTGTTTGAATAGTTGTCCTCATCATTGTTGCCATATTCATTACGTTTTGGCTATTGTTCTTCAGGTGATTGGAATTTTGAACTGAACGCTTTATTTCAAACAATCAATAAGAATGTTGATACCATTCACAATGAAGAAAGAAAAGTACAATGAACTAGCATTCAGTCCTGGTCATGATGGTAAACTGCATCTGGCAGCAAGGCATCTGATTGGGAGGTTGTGAGGAGCATAGAACCACCTCTTAATTGCTGTTGTTCTCAAGTCTACCTTGACTCAGAGTGGTAGTACCTGTTAGGGTCCCAGCTATGGACAAATAGTTAACTCCCAAACTGGGGTCAAAACACTATGAAAGTAAAAAAATAGACATTTATAGAAATATATAGATAAAAATAGACTTTTATAGAAAGATATATATTTTTGAAGGAAAAATATTACCAACAATATATCTTTAAAAAAAAATTATTACCATAATACATTTTTGAAGGAAAAAAATTATTCTCAGCAAAACATTTTTGAACACAAAACTAGAAGACATTTTCAGTTTTTTCATACCTTAAAACCCCATTTTTTGGCATTAAATAACCCACGGAGGTTGATATGCTGTTAAACTAAACTCAAACTCAGACTACCATTCCTGGGTGTACAAATATCTCAAAAAGAGCGTGGGTTTAAGACATCCGTATATCGCAAGCCAACATTCACTCTACAGTACCTCAACTACAACTCTCATCATCCATACAATGTAAAGAAAGATATCATCGTCTGCTGCTTATAACATCGAGCAAAAGTCATAAGTGGCAACCCAGAGACATATGAACAAGAAATGGTCAGTATAAGCAGTACCCTATAACATAACAACTACCCTGGCTACATGACTGCAGCTCTGATAAACTTGGGTAGAAGGGTGCAAGAGGATAACAACAATCAAAAGACAGCATCAGTCCGCCTAGCCTACGTGAAAGGATTACAAGAAACAATACAAAAGATCTGTGGTTCATATAACATCAGGATGACCTTCAAAAGTGATTTAGCACTTCACAGATACCTCTCCCATGTAAGACCTCCAAAAGAGAAGACCATGATTAAGAACTGCGTGTATGCCATCCCATGCAGCTGCAGTAAGAAATATAAGAATGAAACGAGCCACCCCCTTAAGATAAAGCTACAAGGACACTGTAAAGCCGTAACATGAGGCGGGGAAATAGAAAAATCAGACATAGTTAATCACATATGTAGGGAAAAAGATCACTGTCTCCTGTGGGGGGTGAAGTTGAAATAATAGACAGAGAACACCACTGAAAAATACAAAAACAGAGGTATTTGTGAAATCAGTCCATGCGCTGGGCCACAAAAATCTCTTAAGCTGGCTAAGTATAGAGATAAATACAATATGGGAACCAGTAATACGGTGTGCTAGAGAAAATCATTAGCTTCAAAGATTGCAATATGAGCTCTGGTAAAAAAATGATTGCTGAGACATTAATTTTATAAGTCACAAAAAATCATACACTGATATCCATTATCCAGCATCAAGGACACATGGCCCAGTGGATAAAAGTGTTGGTTGGTTGTTTCACCCAACACTCTTCAATCCAGTGACTTGACCCAAAGAGTTGTAAATTTAATACCTGGTGACAGTAGTGGCAAAGACCCAAAGAGTTGTGAGTTCAATACCTGGTGACAGTAGTGGCAAAGACCCAAAGAGTTGTAAATTTAATACCCGGTGACAGTAGTGGCAAAGACCCAAAGAGTTGTGAGTTCAATACCTAGTGGCAGTAGCAAAAAAGACCCAAAGAGTTGTGATTTCAATACCTGGTGACAGTAGTGGCAAAGACCCAAAGAATTGTAAATTTAATACCTGGTGACAGTAGTGGCAAAGACCCAAAGAGTTGTGAGTTCAATACCTGGTGACAGTAGTGGCAAAGACCCAAAGAGTTGTGAGTTCAATACCTGGTGACAGTAGTGGCAAAGACCCAAAGAGTTGTGATTTCAATAGCTGGTGGCAGTAGTGGCAAAAACCCAAAGAGTTGTGATTTCAGTATCTGGTGACAGGCATAGCAATGACCCAAAGAGTTGTGAGTTCAATAACTGTTGACAGTAGTGGCAAAGACCCAAAGAATTGTGAGTTCAATACCTGGTGATAGTAGTGGCAAAGACTCAAAGAGTTGTGCGTTCAATACCTAGTGACAGTAGTGGCAAAGACCCAAAGAATTGTGAGTTCAAAACCTGGTGATAGTTGTAGCAAAGACCCAAAGAGTTGTGAGTTCAATACCCAGTGACAGTAGAGACAAATACCCAAAGAATTGTGAGTTCAATACCTAATGACAGTAGTAGCAAAGACCCAAAGAGTTGTGAGTTCAAAACCTGGTGACAGTAGTGGCAAAGACCCAAAGAGTTGTTAGTTTAAAAACCTTAGAGAGTTGAGTTAATTGGAGGTAACATAACTTATGGAATGAGAACAATCTATCCCAGTGATTAAAATAAAGGGTTTTGTTCAAAATTTCAGTCACCTGAAGAAGGTCAGAGTGTACAACAGCCGAAACGTTGTGAATATAACAATAAAGATGAGTACAACAGTCAGAACAATATAAATAATGTAAATACCTCATCAAAAATATAAACAATATTTTTATTATTATTATTAGATTTTTTTTATCTCTCAAATTTCTTTATTCAGCCTATTATGTCTAATGTTAGATTAAATAAATTGCAAACATTATGTTAGCTTATTTTTAATAAAATCCATTCATACTCACGGATAATCTTTTGCACATTGTAAGTGAAAGATGTCAGAAATGAGCTGTAATGTTGACAGATGTTATTAGCATTCATTTCTCAAGGTCACTCTCCTTCCAAGATCATCTTCAGGGGTGTGAGTTATGGCAACAAGAATAGGATGTTGAAGAAAAGATAAGAGATGTAGATAAAAGATGGCCCTTCATTGCATTTAAACTTTTGAAGATTGTAGCTATCAGAGAGGCATACAAATGGAAGTGAGTTCCACAAACAGGAAGTGCAAGAAAAGAAACTGTTAGAGTAGAAGAGGCAGTTACATTTAACTAGTTCTGTTTCGATTAATTTATACAAGGGTGTACAAGGTGAAAATCAACAAAGATCGCTCAAATCTCACCTGTTGTTTATGTCATAAATGTCATGAAACTGTTGACTGCATGGCATTAAGCTGCCCAGTTCTTGCTGAGAAAGAATACATTATTAGACACGAAAGACTAGGGCAATATATTTATTACCATGTCTGTTGGTATGGAAGTCCAAACACCACCTGAATAATGTCACATATGGTGATAGGATGACTATACTGTAGAATTCCTAAATTCCCACAGACAAGAAAATTGATACAAATAGACATAGTCATAAAAGGTTTTAAATAAAAGAACCTGCTAACTAATTGATATAACTTGCTCACAGAATTCCACTGTTTCTAGAAAAAAGAATTTCAAAAACTCTAAATTATAAGAACCTGCAAATTAAAGTAACAAATACTTAACAAAAGCTTAACACTACGATTATTCCTGTTGTGATAAGGGTATGATAAGGAAGGGTAGTGCAAATCATGAGTAAATTTCCTGGATATATCAGCATCTCAGATTACTATGTGCAGAACTGCATGTATCATCCACAAAACCCTCTCTACACAGTTGTACTATAAGGGTCTGCGAGTGTTCTTAACTAGGTTTTGTGTCGAGGTACCCCCAATAAATATTGAAAATCAATAATCGGAAAAATCGGGTTATAGAAGGAATGGTCCGATTTTAATCAAATTTGATACACTCATAGACAAAGACATAAACAATGATATTCAAAAGTTTCAAGGTTACAGTTCTTACAATAGTGCAGAAAATAGATAATATATATATATATATATATATATATATATATACATGAAAAAAATCTAAAGCGAGCCAAAACCTACCGCGGTTTCACACTACGGATCGTCAGGGCAATTGCCCTGACGATGCGTAGTGTGAAAACACGGTAGGTTTTGGCACGCTTTAGATTTTTTTCGTGTGTCTTTGCTCTACTTTTGTATATCTTTTGTACTTTGTATCGAGCACTTTTTCTTGTGGTTGGTTCCGTTTGGGTTTTTTTTTCTTTACTGTGGAGTATTGAATGTTTTGTTCTTGTTCCGCGGCTTTCTTTTTTTTCTCCCCATTTATCCGACGCCTCAGTGCACCGGATTGTAACGGAATTAGGTTCTGTTTGTTAGTGGTTTTTTTGAAGGTTTATCTTAGTATAAATTTACAGCCTACATACTTACAGAGTCTATTTAGTTATGATTTTGATTTATATATATATATATATATATATATATATATAAAAGGCAAGATGTTTGTGTGTGTGTCTGTTTATCTGCCTGTATGTCTGTATTTTTTTTTCAGCCCTTTTATTTTAGTTTTTGCTTCGGGTTTGGCTCTAAGTAGGTATAATTGTAGTTCTTAGTCTCAGCTATGATACCATTTACTCAGAGGACTTATTTAACCTTCAAAATTCAGTTTACGATGAAAAAAACTTATTTGATATCGATACCAGGCAATCAAAATTTGACTTACATCCATTCATTTTTCTTTCAGTCTACGGTTTCGCTTTAACTGGAAACAACTTGCGTAAGTGAATGCAAGAAATTCAACTGGAATTTGAACTTGGCTCCTTGATTTCTCATTCTGAGCCGATATCCAATGCACCACAATGCAGAACTTATATAATTAAGTAACATGAAAGCAAACTGACTCTATCTTAGATTTTTAAAGCTGGAAAACAATTTGGAATCAATAGAATGTTTATTAAAAGAAAAATCAGTCGCGACAACAAGATTTCTTTAATCAAAAACACACCGAGACAAGTATGTCATTGCCCCTCCAGATTGCCAAAATTCATTAAACAAGTGTGTGAAAAAAATCAGGTATATTCCAAGAAGGTAATAAGAAAATTGGTTATGGAGGCCAAAACAATGGAGAGAACCATGAGGATTCTATGTCGGAATGATCTAGGGATGTTAACCAAGAAACAGCAGCCACAATAAAAAAGGGGCTTCAAAGAAGTAATCAGTTGCTGAAACAGATTTGTGATGACACACAACAAAACAGATTTTTACTGATGAGAAATTGTTCACTGTTGAACAGACTTTTAATCTTTAAAATGATTGCATTCTTTCAATAAGTTGTCAGTCAGGAAAATGTCTCAGAATCTAGAAACCGGCATAAGTTATGGCTTAGGCAGCCATTTCAGAAAAGGGAAAGCCTCTTGTTTTTGTGCTTCAAGTGGTAAAGATCCACTTATTGTACACAATGGACATCTTGGAAAGTGTACTCAAGCTGTGATGAAATGTCACTTGTGGTGATAAACACTGGGTGCTTCAACAAGACAGAGTGACGAGCCATGGGCCATACTGCAAGTGTAACACAGCAGTGGCACAAAGACAAGGATGAATGGCCTCACTTCTCACCAGATATCAACGCTCTTGACTATTGTTTGTAGACAGTTCTTGAGAATGAGGCCTGTTCTTGTCTGCACCACAATATTGAAGTGCTGAAGGCAAAACTGAAGGGAGTAAGAAACCAAATACACATGGTGCATGGTGCCATTAAGGACTTGTCCAAAAGACTTTTTAAAAAATTTTTATTTAATCATTTCACTCCAAGCAAAAAAGATAAAAACAAGAGCAAGAACTCGTCCCAAAAAAAACAAAACAAAACAAAGCGACCCCAATACAAGTGGTTCCAAAATAGAGGATCGATTTACTATAACATTGTATGAGAAACTGAGCCCCACTAAAATTGCTTAAATATTGACATTTTTCCAAATTTTTTTTGATAATCAGGAACTTTATGTAATAACCAATAAGACTGCACTGAAAAAAAAGTAAAGAAAATGAAAAACAACAAATTTAAAGGTGGTGGTAGTCTCCTTCAGGTTCACCAATATCTTATTTACATAACTAATATATCAATGTAAGAACAAAAATTATAGCCTACTTGAAAGACCGATAAAAATTTCATGGTTTTCATATTTTAATTTTCTGATGAATCTCAATTTTTCACAAGAACATGGTGAATTCTAGGACAATAAAATATCGATAGAAATTCCTCATTGCTAAATATTTGAGCTTAACAATTTTAACGAAATATTGCAATAACAATCATAAATAAGAATGCTGGTCATTATTTTAAGAAGTGGGTACAAATGAAAAGATTTGAAATTGCCTTTCCATGTCACTTCCCTTCTTTCATTTTCTCACTGAAACCAAGTAGCGTATATCTTATTTTCTTAAACAATCAAAACAGAATAGTCCGTCATTTATTTCCGTAGGTAAATGGCTCGATACATTAAATGCTTCTTTCTTCCTTTCTAGCCAAACCCCTGTCTTACAAACATTTCTCTTTATAATGATTTTAAAATAATTCACCAGACAATGTTATTTTATTTATGGTAATCAAATTTTTGGCGAGTGCCTGACTCATTTTCTGTCATTAAATACTGTGTGTCTGAAAAAAGACAGTTTATTGCGGCTGCCATTGCTTCTCTACCTTTTGGCTGGGATGAAACTGTAGTATCTGTCCTTGGGCAGATAAACTATATTTCATCTACTCAGTTGAGTCTCTGTCTCCAGAGTAGAACTTCAGTGTATCAGGGTGCAATTGAAAATATTACTAAGTGGTTTCTGGCCTCAGGGAAACAGCTGCTCGTGGCCATGCTTTCCTCGGTACACTAAAGAAATGGGATGCCAGCGCATCCAACAGTTGCAGGGACTGGGCTATTTTTGGAGATGTCCAGACACACATTCAGGCTCCTCACATTAAAGCGACTTTGTGTCTCATCCAGCCAGCATGGTACAATAAGAAAATACTATCAATTCTTGGCCTTTTGGTTAAAATAAAGTGTAGTATCTGTTCTCAGATACTCACTGCCTGTTCACTGGCCAGGAAGCAATGACCAGCTAAGACCAGCTTTGTACCTAGTTACCATATAAGCGGAGGCTGGGTAATCTGTGCTCAGATTCCCCACATCAAAAACTGACCTTGTGTCACAACTCGCTCCAGTGGGTGAGTAGGGTAAATCAAAAGTGTAGTATCTGTTCCTATTAACTTTCTCTTCTCTTTTTTTCACTTTCTCTTTCATTTTCTCACTGAAACCAAGTAATGCCTCCCCCTCTCCGCAATCAAAATGAGTCCATTATTTAAATTGTAATAGTGCAGTGACCCGATTTAAACATTCAATTGCATGATGAGAAAAATCACTTAGCATGACCGAGTGTCCCAACATTCTTAGCAACTGATTCAATATAATCTTTCCGCTTCACGTCAGTGGAAAACATTAACCTGAGGAGAAGACACAGTTACTCATAACAGGAGTAAAGAATATGTATTATGCGATAATGTTTTAGATATCCAAAGAACAATTCTGAGTATTAAAAAGAAATCTAAATTTCAAAAAGGTTTCAAAGCATGTTAGAAGTCTGTAAATTGTTAAGACATTTTTATGTTCTTTACTATACCAAGTCAACATTGTTTGACTCTCTTAAATAGAAAAAAAAAACTTCATTTACAGCCTATCTATTCATAACTCAACTAGCAGTATAGCCCGGCATTGCTCGGGTGTAATGAAAGCTTTAAAACTAATCCATGGTCCTGGAGCTCAGACTCTTTGGACATTGGAACAAAAGACTAAAAAGCAATAGTTGTTTCCAGTTAAAGCCAAACCGTAGACTGAAAGAAAAATGAATGAATGTAAGTCAAATTTTGATTTCCTGGTATCGATATCAAATAGTTTTTTTTTGTTGTAAACTGAATTTTGAAGGCTAAATGAGTCCTCTGAGTAAATGGTATCATGGCTGAGACTAAGAACTTTATACCTACTTAGAGCCAAACCCGAAGCAAAAACTAAAATAAAAGGGCTGAAAAGAATACAGACATACAGGCAGATAAACAGACACACACACACAAACATCTTACCTTTTTTTATATATATATATATATATATATATATATATAAAATCTATTTTCTGCACTATTGTAAGAACTGTAACCTTGAAACTTCTGAATATCGTTTCTTATGTCTTTGTTTATGAGTGTATCAAATTTGATTAAAATTGGACCATTCCTTCTATAACCTGATTTTTTTCGATTTTCGATATTTATCATAGGTACCGCAACACAAAACCTAGCTAAGAACACTCGCAGACACTTATAGTACAACTGTGTAAATTTTCAAGAAAATCGGTTCAGCCGTCTCGGAGTCTATAGGTAATGGATGGACACACATGCAGACAAAGTTCCATATATAAATAAGTTTAGCTAGCAATAGATAAATCCTAAGAAAAATAAAATAAAATGTGGTTTAAACAAAATGAAATAGAGTGAAGAGTATGTACTAACAAACTACGAGCTGGAGGGAAATTATAACATGGGGCCTTCAGCCTTGACGGCGTTCTTTCTCAATCTACCTGTAGTAGGACTGTTAGAAATATGAACACTTTGACCAAAACGAATCAAATTCCTGGATTTCTATCTCTTTTCCCTCTTACAACTTCTGCTAATCACTGTTCTCTTATAACAACCGCCTTCTGCTCGATACACCAAAAAGAACAATAAACTCCCACTATGGAGGGGGGGGGGATTATATAAACAATTTTTCTGGATATATTTACAAATAAAAATGTGTTGCATTTTCAATAAGGATATTAGAAGCTAATCAGGGACGAGAAATCAAGGGGCCAAGTTTGAATTCCAGTTGAACTCCTTGCATTCACTTATGCACAAATACACTTGAGAAAGGTATTAATCTGTCTCTTTCCTCCAGGTATGGGTTAAATAATAGGACAGATTGGGTTCTATAGCTTTGGCTAGTAACCAGTCTACTGCAGAAAGCAATGACAACCTACTGCGGAATAATCTTCTGCCCAGTTAGGCATGTCCCTTTTGAGACATGATCACCCAAAGCATGTATCACATTTAACTGACTGATATTGCCCATGTGATCAAATTTAAACAAGTTGGTTATATATGGTTTCACAATAAAATTTTATTGTGAAACCATTCAATCGTATTAGAAAATCTGCTGTGGTATATATGGTGATTTTGTAAGTGTAACTTAAATGTGGCATAAGAGACAGTGAAGATTGAACTCACTACTCAGTTGTAATTGTTCTAGAGAGACAAGCTTGTTAACCTTTATATCATGTAGAGGTGCCCCTGACAGTGTATATGAAAGGCTAAAGGATGCAGGGGATGAAATATTGATAAAAATATCAAGGAAAAAAGAAAACCTGAATAACTGTTAAATATTTGAAGTTCTGAGATGTGTCAGTTATAATTCTACTAGCAGTATAGCCCGGCCTTGCTCGGGTGTAATGAAAGCTTTAAAACTAATCCATAGTCCTGGAGCTCAGACTCAGCCTAAAGAATATTTGTGTGAAGTTTGGTGAGAATCAGATAAAAATTGTGGATTTGTATAAAAGACATACAGACACAAACATCTTGCCTTATATATATATATATATATATATATATATATATATATATACACACATTATCGATTTTCTGTACTATTGTAAGAACTGCAACCTTGAAACTTCTGAATATCGTTTCTTATGTCTTTGTCTATGAGTGTATCAAATTTGATTAAAATCGGACCATTCCTTCTATAACCCGATTTTTTCAATTATCAATTATCAATATTTATTGAGGATACCTCAATGCAAAACCTAGCTAGAACACTCGCAGACGCTTATAGTACAACTGTGTAAATTTTCAAGAAAATTGGTTGAGCTATTTCGGTGTCTATAGGTAACGGGGACACACAGAGACAAAGTTCTATTTATAAATAAGTTTAGATAAATTATTTTGACTAGTATCATTTTTTTTTTTTTTTTTTTTTTTTAACTCTAATCAAGCTGAGGTATTCTGTCTTGTCACACGTATTTTATTGAGAAATCTAACTGGATGAGCTGAGGATGGCTGAAGACTGTTTCTGCTGATATAAAACACAAAACAAAAATTAAGATGTTTGTGTGAATTACTGTTATTTGTTAATCAAATATTGATTAATTACAAATATTTTTTTAGCTTCATCCTTTATTAGTGAGGTGATGAAGCCTTTTGCAAAAAAGTAGCACTTAGCAGGTTAGAGGTCAAGAGAGCTTCAAATGACAGAAGTAGCAATAAAGGAGGAAAAGAGAATTGAAATCAAATTTAAACTTCAATTATCAGCTTGTGATTGGATGTGGATCGTGGTGGAATGGATATCAGCTCAGAACAAGAAACTGGAGAACCGAGTTTGAATTTGTTGCATTCACTTACACGCAAATACTCTTGGGAAAGATATTCATCTGTTTCTTCTCCTTCCAGCTATGGGTTAAATAGCAGAGTAGATTGGGTTCTATAGCCTAATCTACTACTAAAAGTAATGGCAATTTACTGTAGGGAAAATCTTCTGCTCAGTCAGTAATGTCCCAACAGAGACAAGATCACCCAAGGGTGTATCACTATGACACTTAACTGACCGAATAGAAATAAAGAGGAGGAGGAAAAAGAAAAAAAATATCACACTTCAATTATCACCTTGGGATCACATGTTGCAGACTAACTAAAAAAAAAAAAAAAAATCACCTCACAGCTACCCAATAAAACTAAGATCCTGTTGGTTCTCAAGCTCTGCTAAGTTACATTAAAATACAAACACATAAAACATGGCTTATATACACACAATTTTGGCATAGCCACGTGTTAAAACAGTTTACTTGACATAATATCTTATTAATTTAAACAGGTTTAATGTGAAAAACTTCAGCATAGATAATCGTTCCTGATCCCCCCCCCCCATCAGCATGGATCAAGCTAGACTCCCTGAAAGCAACAGACAGCACCTACTCAGCCTTACCCTTTCAGCCGACTTCAAGTGGAATGACAACATTGAATTCAAGAGCTAAATCTCCTGCTAGGAAAGTTGGGTCACTGTGTCAGGCCAGGAAGTTTTTCTTACCTGAATCCTTTTTACACATATAGAAATCAAACATTAGCCCATGCATTGAATACTGTCGCCATATCTGGCCGGGCACTCCTGCTGTTCATCTTCGGGTTCTCATCAGAATCTGCAATGTAATCAATTTCGACCTGGCAGCACACCTCAAGCCACTTTCTCACCAATAGGATGTAGCTTCCCTCTGTCTCTTCTACAAATATTTTCATGGATTCTGCTCAGAAGGATTTACTCAAGCAACCAGGTCCCACCCCTTTTACAGTCAAAACGCCCAAATGCAGCTGTCACTTCTTCTCTATCAGCTTCTTTTCTCGCACTTCTTTCTTGAGGTACTCCCTTTCATATACTTGCTTCCCTGAGAACTACAATCTCCTTGGAGATTAAATTCAATATCAATTGCCATCTCATCCCCTTGCCTCCCATCCTTCCCTAAACACCCCTTATACCTTGTTCACCCTTTTTCACTTTACTCTCACAATTCAAGAGAGTTGTGAGAGTAAAGTGAAAAACCAGCAGTCCCATCCTTCTCTTAACCATTCTCCTGGAACTGGATCCGCTTTCTCTTCACTCTCCTCTTACATAGTTATGTAGACCCTGTGCATCAGTGCTGCCTTGTTTGGGGTAGGGTGGAGGAAAAAAAAAAATCCTCATTAACATTTTTCTCAAGAAACAATCCTGTTGTTACCAAATATATATATACACACAAAGTTTTATGAAATCTGTTACAAAATTGATTAAATCTGACCTTTTAAATTTATTTGTTTAATTTTTTTTTTTTTTTTTAAATGGATACCTATACTTGGGTAGATGCTCTGTTTTTTGTAATTAAACAGTATACTTATTTACATCTACTGACCTGAGTAATTGAGAAATTTTGTTCGGAAAATAAGTAAGCAAGCAGAATTTAATCCATTTTGCAAAATTTTATAAGTCAACTGTTTAAATTAGGCATGAATGTTGGGTGGGGGAAATCAAGACAGACATGTGTTTAAAAACACTATTCGAGCTTTGATTGCAAAGTCCTTTGTAGTCAAGTGGTTAAAACACATCAGATCTAATGACATTTTCCCCTATGTGACAATGACAAAGGTTTGAATCCTGCCAGAGGATGATATTTTAACAAGATTTCAGTTATTCATGCCAGTAGATGTAAAAGAAGCATTTACCCAAATATTGGTATCCATTAAATCATGCATGCACACACGAAAGTGCTTGTTGGATCAGAAAAATGCTCAATCCAGTCAAAACAAAACTAAATATGCAGAGACAGTGTGTATATGTGTGTGTGTGTGTGTGGGGGGGGGGGTCAGTTTCTAATACAAATTTAATCAAATTTCAGTATGAATGAACTCTTAGAGAGAAAGAAAAGAAACCAACAACAACACAATGATACAAGTGAACACATGAAAAGATTTTAAGATCTTTTAATGCACTTTTTCAAAGAGAACAAATTCACACACAATTTTGTCGGTTCAATAAGTTTAGTGAAAATATAGTAAATCAGAGCTGATCAAATGTCTGGGATGTGCTTGTATTGCCTCCTGAAAGATGGCACTTGGCGTACAGACCAGAGATAGTAAAATAGCATTGATCAACATTTCAAGAGACATCGCAAAAGACCATTTAGATAGAATGCATCGATTCCTTCTCTACTCTTTCTGCTGCTTTTTATGCAGAGTGAACTGCATGTGTATTCTTTGTGCCACAGTTGAGCAAGATGGAATCAATAATTTATAATATGGCTTGGTTTACAAAAAATAGAGAGGAAGAAATGGAGAGGCAGTTTAGTGATTATATATATGACAATAAAATTGGTTAGGTGAAAAAGTTAGCAATCTTGTCAAGCAACAGATTATGTTGGAAAGTGAGAATGGAAATTGTTAAGATATGATTCATAGATCAAAATATTAAGAAACAGAATTGCATTATCCAATCCACGAAATCGTTTAAGATTTCATAAATTTCAAAATTGTTTCTTGGTTTTCTTTTTGTGATCAAATGGAAAAAACTTTTTGATATTAAACTTCTTGATATTAAAACATACAATATGGACAGTAGGTAACATTTTGAATTTTTAGATGAAGCAGTGTCAATTCTTCATTTTTGACTAGTATTTCTTTAATATTATTTTAATATTATAATCAAAATAACACGTGAGAATTATTAGTCAAAAATTAATGAGGGATATTAGGTATGAAAAGATTTTTAAAAAAAATTTTTTTTTCTTTCAACAAAAGGATTTTACTTTTAGCTTTTGACTGAACATTCTGCAAGAGTTTATGTTCCATTAAATAAACAATTATCACTGCATTTTTTTTTGTTCCATTTTTTAAGTTTTAACATGAGCATAAAAACAGAAGATAAACAACAGAGGGTGGATAAAAATCTTGTAACACTCATAGAAAAGAAACTGATTTATAACAAATCTAATCTAATTTGATTATATGAAAAATCTTGGTTTATAGAATAAGTGCAAAAGTAGAAAAGAATAAAAATGAATTCATTTCTTTTTGTGTTAATGTGTTAGTCTGAATGCTTAGATGGCATCATTGAAAGAACTCAGTCAGAAAGATTCTAATTTACAAGAAACAAGTTAAAAAAAAAAAAAAAAAAAAAAAATTAAAAGTTGTAAATATGCTTATAATTTCTGCAAAAAATATTGTCCAGTCAGGGCTCCAACCAAAAGGGTGACAGGTAGGTTCCAGTTCGAAGCAGTATTGCATCCATCAATATTGTTACAATGACAGTACTTCATTTTGACACCACTGGTTCCTATTCTATCTTTACACTCTCTGCCCTCATTCTTTCCAATAATGCCTCCTTTGGCACATTGTCTGATGTATCTTATTTCCCATTCCTTTTTTACTTTAACTGAAAAAAAAAAAAAAAAAAGAAAGATGTTATTTTCACAGTTACTGAATAAACTTTGACATTAAACTTGTTTCTTATTGAATAAAAAGATGTAAAAGTCATTAGTCAAGTGTTAAATTTATTAACTTTTTGGCATGTAATGTGATCTCAACTCAAACTAATAGATTTATAAACAGATAGAAATGTCTGAAAAAAGTATTCAAATTCAAGATGACAAATTTCTTTACAAGTAAACATAAAATTGAAGTGTATAATGTTAGAATCACAAAATTAGCTTGATTATATAGGAAACGAAATCTCAAAATTAGCAGGTGATAGAAGTGAATTTTATTGTTTTAACAAAAACTGTTAAATTGAAAAAACAAAGAACATAAAAAAATGGATAAAGAATTCGTTTTGTAAAAGTTCAGTGTGACAAACAACAAGATGCTTATACTTATTTTGTCCCAGTCAAACCTATTTTTAAATTACACTCTTGTCAATCGAGTCAAGGTAGCAGGCATTTGTCTGGCTAAAGTATAACAGAACATTATTGAAGCTAGCTGAGATAGAAGCTAAAACTTAGCTGAAGAGAGAATCAAGTTAATGCAAGTGAAGGCTTGTTGGCTGAAGTAGTTGTGCCTACCACCAACACTTAAAGTTTAAATTGCAATAAAAAGGTCAGGATTTCAAATGCTGATTTTCTGTGGAAGAATAGCAATGGAGTGAAGGCTACAAATCCCAAATCAGAAATCCAGGGTGATAATTCCAAACATATATAAATCAATCACACAAGTCCAAAGTCAAAAATACTTTGGGGTTGAGGTATCAAAAGGCATCTAAAATCTGCATACACAACTTGCAATACATACAACTGCCTTCTTTACCCAAAGTAGCATTCTTTTATTAGAGAAAAAAAAAATAAATAAATAAATAATATGAGACTGTGATTGGTAGACAAGAGCTAAAATTTTAAAATTCCAATAACTACTAAAGTCAGCCCAATCTTTAATTTTCTTTTTTGACAAATGCAAGACAAATTTTCATCACTTTTAAGGCTATCAAGATTAGCCAGTCACATTTCGTCATTTTCCTTCATAAAAATGTACCATCCTTTGCAAAGCCAAGTAAATATCAAGGAGGTATTTTTCTAATACTTTTACAAAAGTGTTGGATTATTTTTGAAACCTGACTCCAGATCCTTTGATCCAGAAACGGCATAAACTAGTAACAGAATTAAAATAGTCTTTTTTTTTTTAAAAGACACACATTAAAGAATTTTATCTTTAACCAACTTTTTATTTTATTTTGTTTTTTATTTTCGTGGGAATTATCCCTAGTGCTCTTTAAACATAGAAAAGAAATTAAAGAAACCACAAGTGTCAATTGGCCATAAAAGATCTACACTTAACAGCTGAATAGAAGTGTGTGCAGGCGGGGGGGGGAGAAATTTTTCAACTCCCAGAACTTAAGACATTAATTTTAACACATTGACCCTTTAAATTATTTGTCCCTTTTTATTAGACCTTTCAGTTTATTGCATAATTGAAAGTTTTTTTTTTTTCACCTCCCTTCAACTAATAATTAAGACCTACCAGTACAGTATGGATGTTTACATTACATGAAAGGATTTTAAATTTAAAACAAATCAATTGCTGGTCAAATAGGTTTCATTGAGATTATGAAAAAGACAATCAATTATATAGTAAAATAAGGTTAAAATATCTTTTTTAAACCATCACAATAAGGTATCAAGCAGAAAAAAAAGTAAACTTTGAAATTTAGAAAATGGCCAACCTTTAAATAGAAAAGATGATTACATGAGTAATAAGTCTTTAAATAAATCTTAAATATTTTGTTATAGTTTAATCATTAAGTCTTTCAAAAGATTTTTACTGAAGTGTAAGAATTAAAATGACTATATATATATATATATATATATATATATATATGTGTGTGTGTGTGTGTGTGTGTGTTTAATACTTAGTTTTTGGTCCTAATAGGGTTAGACCAGCACACATTTGTATTAAAAAGTGTTCAATACAATTATATTGCAGAACTTTTGAATATTTTCCATTTTTAAACAAGTTATTTCGCTACCCAGGTTTCTACCATGAATAGTGTCTTCAGGTGATTTTTAATAACTGATTTTACCTTTTACTGTTTTTCTTTTTAAGAACGTTCTTATAATGGTGTTTTATTTGAACATTCACGTGGCAGAGAATTTATGAACGCGCATTGTTTAAATTTAAACGAATTATGACATTTTCGTCCATGGTTGTATGAACCTAAGAGGTATTTCTTAGTGTGGATGCATTTAGTCATAATTTCTAAGAAATACCTCTTAGATTCATACAACCACGGACGAAAATGTCAATTTGTTTAAATTTAAACAATGCACGTTCATAAATTACCTGCCACGTGAATGTTCAAATAAAACACCGTTACAAGAGCATTCTTAAAAAAAAAAAAAAAAAAAAAAAAAAAAAAGGTAAAATCAGTTATTAAAACAAATCGCCTGAAGACACCACTCATGGTAGAAACCTGGGTAGTGAAATAACTCATTTAAAAATTATATATATATATATATATATATATATTACACACACACTTCTCCCACCTCCAAAGATCTGAAGCCACTGAAAGCATTTACATCTATTCTTTCAGATAGTAAGGTTCAATAAAATGAAAAGCAAGTTAAAATTTGTGATTTATTTCACACAAATCTTTAAGAAATCCTTTGAATGACTTCAAGCTAAACTTTGTATGATCAAAATCATTCAATTCAAGGCCAAATGTTGGATACAAAGCTGACACAAACTTTCTATTGATTTATGATTCTTTAAAAGAAACCATGACAAACCATTGGCAAGAAGATTATAATAAGTGCTTGTGGAACTTTTCTAGCTTCTTGCTTTTCCAACTATGTAGGAGCTTCAAAAATTCAAATGCAATATCAATTGTCACCTTCTAGCTTTTCGAACACAGTTCTTTTATCGTCCTCTCTTCAATAAAATTCTCAGTTTCTTATGTGCTCGTCTTAGTGGCTTTATCACCTTGTTTGGTATGAAATGATTAAGTTGTAAATAAAAATCTTGTTAAGATAATTTAGATGAATCTTCAACCATTTATGACACATATGTGCAGCTAAATTATACCCGAAAAATATAAATTTTAGTTGCATGGAATACTTTAAGATTCTAAGGTAGAATAAAAGAGGTAGCAATAATTTGGTGCCAACTTTGAGATTTAGCAAAAAAATCCTTGATAGAGGTTTACATTAATATCTCCAAAAATTAAAATCAATTTGTTTATCAAAATTCAATTTGCTTGATTTACATCACACAAGTCAAGTACAGAAATATTTATAAATAAAAAAAAAAAAAGAGCAAGTTCAACACTTAGATTTTTATGAAGGACCTTTTAAATCTGTGTGTGTGTGTGTGTGTGTGTGTGTGTGTGTGTATGTGCGTATGTATGCATGTGTGTATGCGTGTGTGAAAAGAATTAAAATTAAGGCATTTAATATTTATTTTTGTGGTACACTTCATCCAAATCTCACTTAAATGACCAGTAACTCGTCAGAGAATCAAACATCAAATGTTTAGAAATTTCTTTTCACTTGCAAAATCCATCCAAAAAACATAATAGGAATGAAGCTAAAATTAGTTTTTCTTTTAATAGAAAGACTTTAAATAAAAATAAAAAAAATTTTTTTTTTTTTTAAAATATCTTTCAAGCGATGCAAAACATCATTCATTGACTGAGGAGCCAATGTTACTGTCAGTTGAAATTTTATAAATCAAAGATTTTAAGAAAATAAGTTTCTCAAGTTCAGTAGTTATTATTGCTCTTTCCCCGTATTGATTTGGGGAGGGGGATTACTTCCTATCCTTTGGTTTAAGAAGAGTGGAATGTGAACATCTTATTTTCTCTTCAAGTTCCATGTGCTATCAGTTTTAGTTGTTGGACTGATTTAGTACAACTTTTAGTGGATTGGCATTACAGACTCAAAATGTTAAAAAGAAAAAAAAAAAGTCCCTATTAAGACCTACAAACTTCACTTGCTAAATTCATTTTTAATCATTGATTTGAGAAAGTGATAGCATACAGCTGACAGTTTATATATTCCCTAACATATTTGAAATCATGCACGGCACCCATATTCCTTTATATTTTGTTACAGAGGAAAAGAAACAAAAATGAAGATGTCAACAAGCATATTGGTCAAAATTCAGAATATGTACATAGTTGTGTGAAAGGGGGCAAAAATTGTTCATATGTGGTTTCTTAGCTGCCATTGGTAAGGAAGGTGATTAGGTGTTGGCAGTAGGGCCAAGAGTTGACAAATTTCTTGGGTTGGTTGACCAAGGTCATAGTTGATGTCAAGAGAGATACCTGTGGTAAGATGTTTTATGATCTGGCAGTTGTGTGATAAGGCTGAAGTATTGAAGTCAACTACTTGACAAGAAATGCCATTTTTATATCTTTGGTTTAATGGGTGCAGGCTCCCAGGCATTTTTTTGTGTGGCAATGTTTAGGATTGGCTATTCCAATTTAGAATTTTGCAGGGATTTGTTTTGTAGACTTGATGTGATGCTTGAGCCTGAGCATAAAAGGCGATATTTTTATTTCAAGCTTTGTGTTCCTGTCCAGTGAAATGTATTTGTGAATCAGAAAGATCTTGATTATGTAGTATAACAATATTAAAGGTTTTATCACGACTTTAATTCTTATGTTAATATTCTAGTTTTGTAGGACCTTGCAGTGTTTCGTGAAACACTTTCTAATGCAGCCTATTCCAGGTTTAATTTCCTCATCTATACTAAATTTGTTGTAACTGATCCATACACAAACGTATTGGCAGTGTTTAGTTTTTACTAACGGCATATCCTGAATATTTTAGGATGGACTCAGGGTGTATGCCATTGCTACTTTTCTTCCAATTCTAGATCAGCATTCCAATTTGGGAAAAATTTATTTTATTGGGTTTTTTTTTGGGGGGGGGGGGGGATTTTTTGCCCCAAAATCATTCTTATCCTAACTATGCATTACCGGCATGCATCTTCCCCCATCATCTGTACACTGGTCTTAGGAGGAAAAATAGGAATGTTACTTATAACTCAATTTTCTTGAGATATATAGAATGCTTAAATGTTCAATGCCCATCTCTTTATATCTGTGCTTGTATATACAGTCCTGATCAAAAATTTAAGACCACTTAAAAATCTTTAAGAATTTTTTTTTTTTTTTACGGATAGATTTTAAGCTCCTACCACTTAAGGTTACCACTACTACAATCTAAAAGGTTATGGAAACAAAAAGCTACATTCCAAACATTTTATTTAAAAATTAACATTTTTATAAAATGAGGCGATTTATGCATGATCAAAATTATAAGACCAGGGGTATAAATTGTTAGATCTATGGTAATTCCAATGTTTTTAGTTCAGTTAGAGATTAGCAATCACTGCGTAAAGGTGTTACCATGCCTAAAGCAAGCAAACTTACCAAAGTTGAGCGTTCTCAAATTCTAGAATTCTATAAGCAAGGTTTGTCACAGCGGGCAATCACAGCTAAGGTAAATCGCAGTAAAACTGATTTGCAACTTTCTAAAGAACAGTGAGAATTATGGAAAAGCAAAATCCTCTGGTAGTCCCCAAAAAATTTCTCCTGCATTGAGTAAGAGAATAAGACGGGTTGTTATGAAAGAGGGGGAGGCTTTCTTCTAGTCAAATTAAGGCAGTCACAGATGCTTATTGCAGTACCATAACCATCAGAATACACTTACGACAAAAAGGCATGGTAAATAAAAAGCATAAACAAATTCCTCGGCTGCTTTCACATCACAAGGTGGACCGCTTAAAGTTTGGCTGTGAATACCAAACATGGGACGTTGAGAAGTGGAAGAAAGTCCTGTTTCCTGATGAGAAAAAATTCAGTCTAGATGGTCCTGATGGCTTCCAACAATATTGGCATAACAAAAACATGCCTCCTGAAATTTTCTCCACACGTCATTGTGGTGGAGGGTCCCTAATGGTATGGGGTATCTTTTCAATGGCACTCCAGGTGGTGCAGGGTTGTCAAACTGTGGCTGGTTATGTTAGCATGCTACAAAAAGCATCATTGATGACGGAGGACCATCATTTGTGTGGGGATGGATAGTTATTCCAACAGGATAATCCACGCTGCAAGACGTATCTTGACCTTTCTACAAGAAAATGGGATCCATCTCTTGGGACATCCTGCATGCTCACCAGACTTGAACCCAATTGAAAATGTTTGAGGATGGACGACAAGAGATGTTTATCGAAATGGCAAACAATATTCAACAAAAAATGAACTTTGTGAAGCCATCTTCAGAAGCTGAAGCAACATCCCCCGCACCTTAATGGAAACGCTTATTTCTAGCATGCCCGACAGAATTTTTGAAGTCATCAAAAGCAGTGGAGATAGAACTCATTAAATTTGGTTGTTGAATGTTTTCATACACTTTTTGTAGAATTTTTGTCTCTGGTCTTATAATTTTGATCACCTGTAAATCGCCTCATTTTATAAAAATGTAAATTTCTAAATAAAATGTTTGGAATATAGCTTTTTGTTTCCATAACCTTTCAGATTGTAGTATTGGTAACCTTAAGTGGGAGGAGTTTAAAATCTATCTGTAAAAAAAAATAATTTCTTTTTAAAGATTTTTAAGTGGTCATAAACTTTTGATCAGGAGTGTATGCAGGGCATAGCCTAGAAGGATTAAATATATTAATTTATATATATTTATTTTCCACATTGTACTGGTGGAGGATCTTCAGACTTGCATGATTTTGTGTGAACCAATATAGTTCTATCAGATCTAAACATGCCTTGTGTCAGAGCTTAGAAAACTTTAAATGCTCATCATAAAATCATATAGATCTGCCTATAGACCATCAATGCTGACTACTCCATTTTGCGTGCAGTGGACATTAAGGGGATGAAAGTCACAAATATTTAGTAGGGAACAGATGAGTGAAGTCCTTTATTTCTGACAGAGTTACCTACGTTTTCTGGATGAAGAAAGTCATCCATAACAGACAACTTATAGAGCTCACTTTTTAAGAACTATTTTATACAACTAAATCTATGCCACATGCTGGCAGAAAGTATGGCCACAATGAGATGTCCTGGTAGATGCAAATTCTGTGCCCACAGGAGTGACATTACAAGCAACTGGAAGCATCGTCAAGGATGCTCGTTGCTGGCATCTGACCAATGATGACAGGCATATCAATCTGACTGACTTGACAGTATTCTAGGGCATCAGTCTAGCTCTTCAGTGATAGGCCACAGTGTCCCATATCAGAAACTGACTGAGAACACAAAAGAAGCTGGTAAGATGCTAGTGAGACCGCACTTGGAACACTGCGGACCTTGAAGAAAGAGTATGGATTGATCATAGATGTAACACTAGTAAAATCCTGTCAAAACTGTATAGATTGCCTCACTAGAGTATCACAAAGGTGGTTGGATTTACACAAGGAGGGAGGAAAGCCACAATGGAGAATCAACTGAATGTGAATCGGGCGGTCAATGTCCAGCAACAAAGTCGGCATCCGGGCGTGAAACGGACATTGAATTTTGCTAGATCTAAAACCCACTGGTGTCTAAGGAAATCTTAAGATCAGCTGCCAAAGCCTGCCAGTCAATAGATCCAGCACAAGTTCATTGGAAGAAAAGAAAACTGGGAGTAGAGAACAAATGCAGTAGATTAGCAATGGGCATAACCCTTTACAATGGCAGGGATTTTCTAATGCTTATCGATTAAGGTCTCTCCAGGTTTGCAATGTGATGGCCATTGCGTCGACAAGATGCAACTAGTGTCATTCACCAGTTGAAGGCGATTTTCTTTGGGGGGGGGGCACCACTGAAATATTAACTGACAACAACCCTGCTTTCACTTGTAAGCACTTTAAGGAGTTTGCAAGCAGCTGGGGCATGTGGTCGAGATTCTGGAGCACACATTCACCAGCCAGGAATGGAATTGTAGAATGCAGCCACAGAAGTATTAAGATCATCACAGCCAGGAAATATTGTTCTGTGCTGGAGGTGGTCTACTGATATAACATCACACCAAAGGGTTACATCTCACTTTTTATGGCATCAGTTGATATATTGCATAAGTACCACGTCCAAGTAAAAGGCATTGAAGACAACCTCCTACTTGAACCACAGATGACTGGAAGGACGATATGAAAGTGGTGGTGGTGTCATCTGGGTTAAGATTTTGCACAACAAATGCACAACTAAGTTTGGGACTGAGTGTGTAACCAAAGTTGTCAGCCTGAAGTTGGTGCAGATTGATGGGATACCTCACCATGTCAAAGACTTGTGGCCATTTTCAAAGTCATATCCATTGTCGAGTGGCGAAAGCAACACAAAAGAGAGAGCAGTTTATTTGGGGTCGGGTCCACCAAATGAGTCAACCAGTGAACACAGACATGCTCAGTCTGACAATGACAGTCCATCTGAGGACGAAGCTTGTGTTATTCCCCTTTGAAGGGAACCCACTCTGGGTGCACTATTTGTGATATTAGGGATGTGGGTGGTAGAGACTTACCTTGCCGAAGCAAGAGAAGGCGAATTGTTTGTACATGTAGACATCATAGACCTGCAAGGTGAACTTTGGCAAATCAATACTGAAATGACACAGCACATGCATTATTGGCAAGAATGAGGTTAACACAACCAAAAGATCTTGGGTTTTTGACCGATGAAGTATAAAAAGAGGTGACTTTTGGTTTCAAAGCAGTTGAGAGAGAGAGAGAGAGAGAGAGAGAGAGAGAGAGAGCGCCATTGCTTACGGTGTGCAGGAAATGGAGTCCTAAGTGAAGCATTGTTCTGGTTTCCATGTTAGCTACCAGCGGGAACAAATTCAAGTAGACGTTTTCCTAACACCCACTCTTCACTTAAATACTACAGAAAATGCTAATTAATATTCGATTCACAATATTTGAGTCAGAAAATCTATCTAAAAAATGTGGATATAATCCCTGAAAACTTATTTTATCACAAATAACATTCATGTTGACCAGCAAATTGGTGCTTAGTGCAGTATAACAGCAAAAACTGTTTGTGTGAGTGTGTGTGGTCAGTCCTTCCAGGCACACTTTTGTAAGCAGGAGTGGCTTTTAGCCATGAATTACCCATTTTCAGTTTACTTTTATGAGCAGTGCACATTTTTTTCAGTTCTTCATACTGGGGATCTGACAAAAGGGATGAAAACTAGCCAAGCATTTTAGAAGAGCCCCCCCCCCCATTATTTTCTTTCCAATTGATTTCAATATGGCAGTTTTTATTGTATTTAAGTTTCATAACTCCAAGTCAAATATTTAAATTTATGAAGTTTATAAAATCTGTTAATAGCTCATTTATAATATATTCTAAAATTTTAATACTGTAAAGACATTGTTTTTGTCAATTTTATTAAAAAGCAAGAAATATTGCAACCTATTATCTTGAAATATTTCTTTTGCATTACTAATTACTTAACTATTAAATATTTGATTCTTTTGTGTCCTCTTAATAAAAAAATAAAAAAATACCTACATTTATTTTTAGGAAGTGATCAATTACTTCAGAGGAAACATCTCATAATATTTTTTTTTCTCCTGAAATTTAGGAGAATTTTATTATGGTAACTGGCATGAAAAACTTCCGAGATGAGTTATTTACATGTTGTAGAGACCGACATACACCTAATGGAGAGTCTAACAGCTGAGATAAGAACAAAATTAGGAGAATAGTCCATATGGGTATGAAAAATAAAGATGTTCATATTCTAGCAATATACCACATTATTAAAGTATAGTTAATAAGGTCATGTGTCTCTTGCTGCTTAATTAAAATCTTGAAGATTTCAGTTTTTGTGGATTTTTATATTGGTGAATTTAAATGAACGAAAAAAGATTAAATAAAGAAAATATTTTAGCAAAGAATACTAAACACTTGAATCAATAAATTCATAGTTAAAAAAAATAAAGTATTGAATTTTATATGTACTTAAATATAATCAGCAGCTGCTTTTAGTTATTTTGAATGCCATTGATTTCAAAATAAGATCAATTGTATAGGATTTTTAGCTTTAGGATTATTTGGGGATGTTTTTTAATAGGAACTGTAAATTTTATTTAATAGCAACCTTTTGATTTAGTAGAAAATGTAGTGGGAGTGAAATTTTTTATTTGGCAGAATAATTTTTAAGTATTTCTTCAAATAAGCAAATATTGTAAAATATATATTCAGCAAATTTAGATTTAAAGAGCTGAATCAAAGATTTTGCTTTTGCTACAGTTCTCCTGATGTCAAACTTGTGAAGTCATTTATAGTAAATAGAATTTATCACATGGAAGATTAAATAGTGATGATAATTTCTACTTACATTAATAATAATTGCTATAAGGATTACCAAAGAACTGAGAAATTGAGTGACCGAAATATTAATTCAACTTACGTTCTTGTACAATTTTTCTGCATCTATCGTATTCAGCACCACAATCTGTAAGTTTGTATGTAGAATTATCAAAAGTATCTTTACAATTCTGCTGGTGGAAAGAATTGCAAACAAAACACTTTATTCCAGAACCTGAAAGGAGAAAGAAAATCACGTAAGCTTATATTTTACAAGTATCATTCATCAAATAAGTTTTTGGTAATTCACAATATTTTATAGTTAGGTATAATTTAAATTGTGGTAGTTCTGAATTTTATAAGAATTTTTTTTTAGAAAAATGAAAGTAATAAAGGATTTTTTAAGATCCTATTTGGAGGTGGGTGAGAGTGAGAATGCTATTTTTATTTGTTTTTAAATATCTTCTTTATAATTCTTTTAGAATCTGTCAATCAAATTAGGCAACAAGTTTAGAATATAGAAAAGGAGCCAAACTCATAACTATTTAGTTTAAGTTAGTTTCTCATTTTGAGTCTAAAGAGTATAGTTTAGCATACCATTTAGTCTAATCTTTTTTTTTTAGCAATGATGTTTTTTCTTTTGGAGGGGAGAAAAGATATTGAAGTATTTATGACTATCGAGTGATCTATAGCTATGAGCACATATTTAAGTTAATTTTGCAATTTATCAGTGCATTGTTCCTTTCCATTAAGCTACTTGAGCCTGTGTCCATTCCTAGAATACAAAAGTGAGATTTGCTTTTTCCAAATTGCAAATATTTAAATATTTTTCATAGCATGTTAGTGCAACCAGTGATAAAAATCAGAATGTCATTCATTTTCAGAGGTAATTTTATTAAATTTGTAGGATTAATGGAAATTCAGTCTAACTTATATTTAAATTTAGGTTATTTCATCTAACCAAAACAAAAGGAACTGGCTTCTTTATAAATATTCAAAAAAGATCAGAATTTAGGTTTATTTTCATCATTAAGTCTCAAAACTAGTTTTATCAATTTGATAAGGAGAAAATATTGTTTTATTTTCCTTGATTAACTACGTTTTGAAGATTAAAAGCCAACAACAGATAAATGGGCCTTGAAATGGAAAAATGTGGAAAATAAGGCTTGAACGAAAACGAAAACTTGTAAATGTCATTATTGATAATCGATATATTTTTGGGGGCAGGGGAGGGGTCTATAAATAAATGTGTTATCTTGAATAGATTGCTAAAACAACATTAAAAAATTAACTGGCTTTTCCCTACAATCACATAATTTAGTTCCTTTTATTTCAGAGAAAAAAAAAAAAAAAAAATGTACATTCAGAATTTTTTTTTTAAGAAATAAGCAGAGTATGTTTTCATGTAGATTCAATGGAGTCTGTCACACTAGTTAATTTAACTTGGATTTCCCTTTCAAAACAAACAGTGTAATCTTAATTTGGTCACCTATGATGAATGTTATGTAAATGGTTGAACACTCAAATGAATGGTTTGGAAAGGAACAATAATAATTCAATGCTTATCATGTTGCTTGATCCCCATTTGCGCTCTAGGTTCCTTTTAATTGTCTGCATTATTCCTCTTTCACAAATACTATGAAATCAAGTGATTTGTGTTGTAACACCAACATATTCAAATCATAAATGAAGAAAATGTTAAGACAGCAGGGGGTCATAAAGCACTACCAGGGGACTTTAACCAGCCTCCCCACCTACTAGTTGAAGAAGGGATGGGCAACAGGCAAATTTCACTGACTTTTTTTTTTTAATTTTATTTTTACAGAGTTTTTACTGATACAATAGTTTTTTTCCCCCCTAATAATAAAAAAAAAATGTAAAGGGTGGTGGTAGGGGGGAGGAATGTTCATGTGTTCAACTGGAGAAAATGGATAAACTAGATTTTATTTGTTTTCCTTAATGCGTTTTTGTACTTTTTTTTTTTTAAAAGCTTTGAACTTAATTGAGTCTATTCCGATTTGACTGGCATTAGTAACTTGTCAGATTTTTTTGTTAATTTGAAAATTTAATTTGCATCTAAAAGTAAAAGTTTAGACTTTCTCAAACATTTCCTCTTCAGCTACTGGTAAGTGCTACAACTAGATTATTTAGAGGAAAGAATTTTTGGTTGGATTTTGAAATCATTTCTTCTAATCATGGGTCTTAATTATTAGTCTGCTCAATTAACCAAAGAGACAAGTACATTTTGTGTGTGTGTGTGTGTGTGTCTGGAATAATTTTTAGAACTAAATTGGTGTTTTTTTTCTAGTGGTTTACTGGTAGGGAAGTATTTTAGGCAAGCAGGTTTTTTTTTTTTTTTTTGTCAAAGTGCTCGATATCAAGATAAAGCATTAAAAGATAGAATTAATGTGGAGATTTGTCACTTAGTTGAACAGTGTTGTTTTAGTCAGACCAACTTAAAGTTCCTTAAAGATATTGCAACATCACAATACCTTCACAAAACAACACTGCTCAATTTTTCACTCTCTTGCTATATATAATTACATTGGTTCTTATTTAAAATTTACATTTCGAAACAAATTTCTGTGTCTTGAGATTTTACCTCTCATCAGGCAATGTTGATTCATAGTGAAAATGATTCACATTTGAATAAAACAATACACTTGTTATTTAAAGAGTTAATATGGAAGGAGGAAGACAAAAAAAGTGTGTTTAATTTAATTAATCAGAATGAAGTTTAACTTTTAAATTTGAAAATATTAGGTTATATGTTTGAGGAATACAGGGTTTCTTTCAAGTTTAATAGGAAAGTGTCAGCTCATTGAGCTACAATCTAGACTGCTCCTTTTTGGTGTGATGTATCTATTATTGTTACAAGATTGTCTTAGCTTTCTCTGTATCCCAACATTTTTTAAAAGTAAAAAAAAAAAATTTTGATATGACTTAAGGGGACCTTTGGTATGATTAAACTATTTATTTCAGTTCAGAGCATTTTTTTTATCCACAATTTTTCATATACTCTTAACTTGTATAAATTTCAATATCAAATTAATATTATATCATGAACCAAAATAAAAACAGTTTAATCATACTAAAGGTCCCTTTAAGTAAGATCAAATTTTTTTTTCTTTGTTGTTGTTGTCTTCCTCCTTCCATTTTAACTCTTTAAATAACTTGCTTTCTCGACAGTTACAATATCCAAGAATTTAAATGTAAAGTCAATAGTCATCTCCTTTCTCACTAACTTACATCCTCTCTCTCATGCTTTTTCTTCATCCGATCCAATCTCATCAGTACTCTTCCCTTTCCTACTCTCTCCCTGACACCCCCTGCAACCTCTCACTCCTCATAACATTCCTCCTATGTAACCCCCTGCACAACAGTGGCAGTAAAATGCCTTGCTTGGTGCAACACGATTATATATATATATATATATATATATATATAAAAAAATCAAGTCAACATTGCCTTATGATGAAGTAAAATCTTGAAACAGAAATTTCGATGTTACAATGTAAATTAAATTAATTTTAAATAAAGAAATTATAATTATGCTCTACAATATATGTTGTATTGAGCACTTTGAAAAATGTAAATGCTAGAGAACTTTGAATTCTAAGACTGTTGGTTCTCTTCACCTGTGTGTGTGTGTCTAGCCACACTGATGAGCTGTGATACAGCAAAACAGGCTTGTATGTGGATGACTTATATAACAGACTATTTGGTAAATATTAGTACTTTAAGAAGACAAGTGAGAAACTTAAAAAAAAAAAGTGGGGAACTACAGTCCTCATTACCAGCTATGGTGGTAGGCATTGGTTTTTGTCAAAGAATGATGTATGGGACGGGAGAAGAAAAGAAAAAAAAAAGAAAGGATTTCTTGCAAAACAATAACAGAATAGATTCATCTATAAATTGGAAATGAGTAAAATACAAAGCATATTAAAGTGATGTTAAAATGTATCATGTGCATTTTGAATTAGATTTTACAAAATCTATAGCGGCAAGAGAACCACTGGTTTTCCCGTATTTGAAAACTGTATTGTTTTCATTTGCAATTAAACCTTTCAATTGAACGAGAACTGACAATATATCTCTAAATCAAAATTTACCCTATACTCCAATATTTTTTTTGCTTTAAAATCATTAGTTTTACCTTTTTTTTTTTTTTTATTATTTACTATTGAATTGGTTACAATATGATAATAGTTTCTCAAATCTTTATTTAAAAAGAAACACCATCTTTCAGAAACACAAAATTTTGTAGGTTTTAACGTTTCAAATGATTTATCTCCTTTACAAAAATGTAAGTATTTTGAATTAGAGTAACGCCCTGCAACCCAATTCAGAAACTTATTTGTAGTGGTGAATAGTATTTTCACATGATTTTTACATATAGAAAAAGATGACACCAAGGAGTCCTGTTCAATAAATCAATTAACTGATATGCATGATACACACTTGCAATCCATAACTGACTAGGCAGAAAATTTTCCCACAGTAGGTTGCCATTTCTTTCTGTGTTAGACTGGTTGCCAACCATGGCTATAGAACACAATCTATCCTGCTATTCAACCCATAGCTGGAAAGAAAAGAGATGAATTAATACTTTTACCCACAAAATATTTGTGAGCAAGGGAATGAAAAGGTCAACTAGAATTCTAACTCAGCTATCAGATTTCTCATTCCGAGCCAATATCCATTATGCCACAGTGTTCAATAAATATATATATTTTTTTTTAATCGTATCACCCTGAGCAAGGCGGTAATGCCACTGATGTGCAAGGGGCTACGTAATAGTGAGAAGATTGGAAAAGAAAAAAAAGCCGGAAACCACATCCTAAACAGGGAACAAGGGATGAGCCTCTTAACCTGTTCAATAGACGTGGGTGGAGTGTGAACCGGGTGATAAATTAATGTTTAAATGTAAAATTTGTTGGCAAACCCCAAAACAAACTATGGAAGATTTTGTTATCTAGCTTTACATTTCAAAGCTTCCTTTGGATTTGAAAAAGAAATCTGTTAGAACAGGTACCTAAGTTTTTGCTAAAAAACTGTGATATCGAAGTTTTAAAATGACTTTATAAAAGCTTTTTCAAAGCTTTCATTGAAAGCTAAAATAATGGAATTAGTACATTTAATTAAGTAAAACACTATAGAGCATTTTTCAAATAGAAATTATACTGATTGGAATCTATTTAGTTTTTTTTTCTAAAAATAACTTATTAGCACCCTTTTTAGTTAAAACTGATTTTAAAATAAACAATAGTGGTGATTTATGTATCTTTCAACACCCAATAAGTACTTGTTGAGTACTGATAAGCTATTTACATTTTGTTGCTCTACAGAGACTGTTAAACCATAATTTAAGATGATGGGTGAACATTTTTTATTTTATTTATTTTTAATGATTTTTAAATACTCAGTAATCTTATAAATGTGGAAATATTTTCATGATTTTTTTAGGAATGTTGACTTTAAATTTACTATAGTAATCAATCTTATTTTCTGATAATGTCATGTATGGTCATCCATACTTTGAAAATGGGCATGTCTTATAAAAATAATTTCTGGAAATTCCATCAAATGGGGGGGGGGGGATTTAAAAAAAAAAAAAGATTTCATAAAAAAATAGTTTCATAAATTAATGAATAAATCCTGAAACTGTCATTAAAATAAATACAACTATTATTTGATTTTTGCAAGCATTTCCAAATTAATGTTTTTCACTGAAAACAAACTCCTATGAAACTGATCCCACTCTGACCTGACCAAAATGTATTTACTCCTGCTACTAGATTGGCATCTATATCTCAGTCACCATTGAAAAATGTAACTGCCTCTTCTAACAGTTTCTTTTCTTACACTTCCCATTTGCGAAAATCCCTTCAATTTGCTTGCTTCCCTGATAGCTACAATCTCAAAGTTTAAATGCAACGTCAATTGCCATCTTTTGATTCCCATCCATCTTTATACTTTGACATCTCCTGTACCTTGTTTTTCCTCCCAATGTAAATCCCTGTGCACCAGTGGTGGCCCTGTCTTGATTGGATCGATAGAATCACACACGCAATTATAAGTTTCGTTTTATTTTGAAAATATACCAGAAAGTTTTAGTTAATGCATATAAAACAAGAAAATTTCCGTTTGAAAAACTAAACACACACCCCTCACGTTCACTTATCAATTCATATCAAACCACCATTATAGACGAAAAAAAATGTAAGCAAATCTCAAGATTTGCTTACATTACAAAATCGAATATTTTTCCTAGAGATAAGTTTTTTAAAACCTAAAGTAAAAGAATTACTGGATTGTGGAGAAAAAAGAAAAAGTACATGTTGATCCACAACACAAACAGTAGTTTTCTACTGCCATCCCACAATAAAAGATTAAAAAATGAAGAAATATAGTCACTAATTTCTTTTTTATTATTATCTTTAGAATACCAGCAGTGCAATAATCAAGAAATTAGTTAGTAGCATGTTTAAAAATTATCTTTATGAAATGAAGCCGAATAAATTGTTTATATTTCTAAAAGTAGAGAAATTAAAAAAAGATATTAATACTGGAAGTACACTGGAGTTAAAAATTCATTAGTTTATTTATTACTTTACCTGTTTGATATTGAATTACACATCCAATGAGGTCATTTAATTATTCTGATTTAAATACTTAAAGGGGGGAAAAAAAAAATCAAAGTTTGTAACTTAATGGAATGCCTCGGGAGAAAGGTGTTTCAGTTTTTCGTTAGAAAAATGTGATCTTCAGTACAAATGAAACTTAAGTTTTAGAAAACCAAAAATCTGAAAAATATTTCTGATGCGAAAATAGTATCAAACTTTAAATTTTTTGATTCTTCAAACAACTTTACTTTAAAGATGGAAACGATTTTTGAGCAACCGGAAATATTTCAAAATAGCACTGAAAAATGACATTCATTGTTGATTTTTTTTTTTGCCTGACAAATCTTTAAAAACAAAAAAAGGTATATTTTCAAGTTTTATTAAGTACCAAAAAGTTTTAAAATTTTTTTGATATCAGATTTTTTAAAAAATTTTACTGAAATTTTCACGGATCTTTATGAAAATATTTGTTACAATGTTTGTTACCACTCCCTATTTTTTTTTTAAAATAGACTCGATGTATCGACTTTTTAAGGCGGCAAAGAAAAAGTAATCATGTGGAGAAAGGCGATCGATTTTTATTTCTCTCTTTAAAAAAAGCGCGCAGAGATCTGAGGAGTTTTCTCAATGTTACAATTTATTTGCTATTTGCAGATAGAAAATAAAAACGAAAGGGGGCGGTGTCGTTAAAAATGACGGCAACATATATGTTGAGTGTTGAAGTAGTAGCTTAATTGCTTGCTTAGTATTCAATTATTCTTACATTAAGAAAAAACGAAACAAACATAACAATCCAAACTCCTGAGCGTGGCAGGAGGGAAATACAGGGTCTTTAGAGAGAATACTGTTACCAGAGAATAGGTGGTGTGTGAATGTACACTATACAGTTACACACTTCTTAGTGTAACTGCAATTGTACAATGTTTAGTCAACAAGACAGTCGCACTAACATTTTGAAAATTCTTAGTGCAGCCGGGGTAATTATGACAAGCAACTAGTGACTTGAAATTTTCGAGTTTTAAACCCAATTTCCGTCACCAGCCTCACTTCTTGATCAACAAAGGCGGTGTTCAATAGAACTTGTATAGAAGAGCTTACCAGATTCAAATACGGCTGCTGGTTCTTTCAGTCTTATCCACTTACATCACTTTAGTTAGTTTGTTTTTTTTTTGTTTTTTCCTAGATTCATACTTCAAAGAGTTGGGACCCCTATTTTCTCTCCTCACACAATCAACTATGGTTTCATCTGCATGCCATAGCCCATTATTCACAAACAGAAATTATCAATGCGGTGGGGACATGCTAAGAATGGAAACGGTTAAAGAAAAAAACCCATCAAAACCTGGTGCTTGATTGAATCATCAGGTTTTTTTGATGGTGAAAAAAAAAAAGAAAAAAGGATAGTTTTTTTTAGTTAATGATAAGACAAAAAAATGAATACCAGCCTCCCCCATTCCCATTTTTGCGTTGTGCTATATATTTTTTGTATCATAAACATACCACAAACTTACACTAACAGAGAAAGAGTATTTATTTCAGTCCAGGTCACTTAGTGGTCGGGAGTTCAATCTGGATCAGATAATTTTTTTTTTAATTCATAGCCAAATTCTGGTTAGTTTTAGACTTTGGCATATAACAAGCAAGAAAAAAAAAGTCTTAAAAAAAAAATAAATAAAAGATACATAACCCCTTTAAAAATTAAAAAGATTAGGTTCGAACTTTCAAGGACATTTACGACATGCAACAGATAAGGGAAGAAGGCCGAGAAAAAAAAAGGTCTCCACTTAGCCTTATTATTGTGTAAAAGTTTTTTACAATTTACAACCAAGATGAGCACAGGAATTCAATATTTTTATTTATTTATCTGTAAATTCTGATAAAAATCACGATAATTTAAAAAAAAAACTCAGTGTGTTAAAACTTTAAATTTTAAAGTTTTTTTCACTGAGTTTTTTTTTTTTTTAACATTGTTTTTTTGAAAGAGATCATTTGTAATATTTTCTTAAAATAAACATCTTGGAACAAACAAGGTTGAAGAAGTTCACATTGCAATGACCTCTCTTCAAGAGTCTATTTTTACCTTTTAGACTTGTATAACTCTCTTCGTCTTTTATACGTTCTCCTTTTGTCTATGGAAACAAAACAAAAAAAAACTCAGGTCTGCAATTTCGTGTATTTGCACTGAACAATTGTGGGAAATTTCCACTGTGCAATTCCCTGGCTCTGAGCGGATTAGCGACCAATTATGGATTCGAAGACCTGGTAAATTCCCAACTAGGTTTCCAAAAAGTCAGCCTATCTCAAAGAATTTTTTTTAAAACTCCAGATAAGTATGTTTAGTTTACCGTACGTGTCCAAAGAACACGGGGGGGGGGGGGAATAGAAGAATCAACAAAAATAATTACGGAAAAGAAAAAAGAAAAACGTTAACAACCATGTAAAGGTGTTTTTGTGATAGAGTGGAAAAAAAAAATGTTTAAAGCACCCCCACCCAAAAAAAAACGAAGGATTTCCCCCAAAGCGCTCTGTCTTTGACAATGCTTTTTTAAAATTATGAGGTTGTAATAATAAAGTCGATTCAAAATGAATATCTTTTTATTATCATAATAATATCGATTTCAGGTCTATTGTTTAAAATAAAAATAAATAAATGGACAGGTTTTTTTTTTAAGAATCTAAAAAATAAATAAATATTAAAGTTATGACTCTACTTAATTTAATAAAATTACAACTTATGATAAAGAAAACTAATTAACATTAAAAAAAAGAAAAAAGAAAATAAAATGCAATTTCGAGCAACAAGTAAAAATCGTTTAAAATAAAAATGACGTATGAAAATAAAGATTCTAAGAATTATTAAGGCGGCGGCATTAACATTTTTTCATTATTTGCAGGAAGAAAAAAAAAAAAACGGTTCGTAATTGAGATTTTTACATGACAAATTTTAAGAAAATATTATTAACAATAAAAGATCGCAGTGTTGTTTTTTATTATTTTATTTTAACGATAGAGAGATCATCAGGATATAGGTCATTTTATCTCCTGGTTACATTCTTTTTCTTTTGCTGTGTCAGGTATATATTTCTTCATCTAAAGAACAAAGTTACTTCTGTTTTGTAATATAACATTATCTGAACATGACTTTCGCAAAGACATTTTGGAATGAATACGCTTTTAAAAGCGACAGAAAGACGCTAAAAAAAGACGCTTTTTTTTTTATAAGTTTTTTTCTCTTTCTAAGTGGGGGGGTGAATAAAACGACGAAAAGAGAAATGTCAAAAAACCCGAAATAGATAAATGAACGACTTACCAGATTCTATACAAATGACAGCCACCAGAAAAACTGTGGCAATAACATGAACGTATTTCATGGTTTATTTATTCCATGAGCTGGCACCAAATAACTTCTACTGCTGCGAACGAAGAAAGCTTTCTGGTTTCTGAGGCAAACCGTGTGACGTCACTGCTGCGCGAAGATGTTGCAATTTGATTGGCTGCGAAGTTGACGTCATTGGAAAACCGGCATTGCTGTCGTCATGTGAAATGCACGAAATAAGATGCGACAATATACGGGATCAAGCTTCTACAAACATATACAACCGCATAAACACTTGACATAAAGCTGATGTACCAGTTATACAACAAAACACGCTCTAATGATCAGAGTTCCACTTTTTGCACATTCATTAGAAAAAAAAAGACGTCCCAGTTTAACTTGTTGATTCCTTTTCCTTTTCTTTTCTTAACCGGAGCTTCAACGAAAAAAGTATTGTTAAAAAATGCATAAATTATTTTTATTTTACTGTGCGAAATAGACTACATTACAAAATGTAAAAAAAGTACTTGACGGTTTAGATAAAAATTCGTATTATTCATGATCAAGTGAAAGTATTTGTAACATAAAAATCATTTCTCCCACTCCTTTTTTAATTCAATAAATTTTATTTAAAGTAAAAAAGCCTAGCTTAGAAAATGCCTAAATTGAAGCTAAGTGCGTACCATAAAAAAAGCTGTTACTAATATTTTTCGATTCTAACAAGTGACACAGCCTAAAAAAAAAAGAATGCTAAAAAAAGTATTTACCTAAAAAAATGTCCCATATTTTTAAGTGGCAGTATGAGTTATCCCCTCACTTTTTGTATAATTAAAAAAAAAACAAAAAAAGAAAAAACAATTTACTTAAATTCTGAATTGCGTTTTTCCTCGTCAATATAGTCAATCAAACGGTTCGTTCATTCATTTTAAATAGCGATTAGCGAAAATTGTTTTCCCTTTAGTTTATTTATTTGGTTAAAAAAACAAGTGATGGTCTGACGATTAACTTTTAAATACAAAAAGTGTCACTAACAAATAAGGGTAGAAATTATTCAATAAGACTCAAGATTCTGAAGGAAATTATTTCGGAAAAATGAAATCCTTAATAAAATCAACACTACATCCCGCATAACTAATTTTATTTTAGGACATTTTTCATCTTTCACCGGACAGTGTCTCCCTAAAGGATCAATAAGAAAACTATATTTGATTTCATATAAATAGTTACTAAATGGATGAAAATAATTTAAAAAATATATAAAGTATTTTTTTTTCTGTTTATGTTTGTACAATTTTTTTCTGATAATTTCTCGAATAAAATTTTTTTCAGAATAACAATATAATTTCGTTTTCGTAGGGAACCTCGACGTGATTAGCAAGCTTGCCTCGCTAGAGAACCATTTAGTGAGTTGGATCCTCACTGGGTGCCCCGTACTTTTGGCTTCGTGCCACATCTAAGAAAATCACCTTTCGTTTTTGTTTTTTAACTTAAAATGACGTTAAGAATTTTAATGCAAAATGATATCCCTGAATAGATAAAAAATATTTTCTTTTAAAACCCGAGAATCCATTTTCAATAATCCAATCCAAACCTACGACATGGTTTTATTAAACACGCCGAAATTTAAAATCGTTTTTTTTAAAAAAGCATTGTTCATTTGAAATAAGAAAAAAGGTATTGAAGAAAAGAAAATCAAGTTAAAAAAGCTGAGGAAAATTTACTACTTTTTAAATTTTAAGAACTGTATTTACGTGCATTGTGGTGCAGCTCGGAATAGGAGAGCCGAGTTCGAATTCCAACTGAATTTGTTGCGTTCACTTACGTGCAAATACCGTTGGGAAAGAAATTATTCCCTTTCTTCTCCCTCTAGCTATGGGTTAAATAGCAGGACAGATTGGATTCTATAGCATTGATTGACAACCAGTCTACCGTAGAAAGTAAATGGCAACTGCCCAGTTAGTCATGTTTCTTTCGCGACATGATCGCCCAAGCGTGTTATGGCTTTTTTAACTGACTGATTTGAACGATTAACTTCCAGAACCTAGATAGGTGTTTTTGGGGCAAGTACTTTAAGTAAGTAAACTTAATTATCATTAAATTAAGAAGTACTCCCTAGAAACAACGCCCAACACGATCCCCTTGCTTGTATCCACTGCAATATTTTCTTGAAAAAAGGTTTCTTAAAGAGACTTTTTCTACGCAGTAGACTTTCATTTTTCAAATAGTAATTTGTTTAGAAGAAAAAAAAATCTGGGTATTTTCCAAACTCAATTCTGAAAACAGAACATTTTTGTATTGTTAATGTTGTTTGTCAGCCCCGTCACAAAAGCGGGGATGTCGACTATCCTCAGAAAATCACATGAAAAATTATCACTTGTGGTTGGCCTACCCATTCGAAACAGTCTAGCGACGGGCTTGTTATCACAACGTTTTTTTTGTTTTTTTTTGTCTTTTTTTTTACGATCGATTTAGAGAGTTATAATATTCCTATAACTAGATCTTCTGATTCATGTTATACAAATTTCCACTACTGTCCGGATGTGAACACTTTGAAACCCAAAGTTGAACTAAAATCTTTAACTGCGCATAGTCTCCGCACATGGCTTTAGTTTCACTTACATATCCAAAGAAAAATACAATCCAGAATTTTCACCAATAGAATCCACTCCTGCCTAAAGAAACAAAGAAAAATTGAAGCCGATCTGAGCCTAAGAAAAGGATCATTAAAGAGACTTCCCCAGCAGTCAGCCGGAACACCAGCCTTGATTCACAGCACTCGACGACAGTGACCTCATTTCTCCAATGACACCCGCTAAAAGCCATCGTCACAATAAGTCACAACTCATCCTCCCTCCCTCTCCTACCATACGCCCCCGCACGACTTTTTATGATTCTATTTACCTCTTTCTTTCAACGAGACATTCATGCCGATTTACCACTTGTATTTTTTGTTAATACAATTATTTATTTTCTAAACTTCCGTAGTTTCTTTGTTCTGCCGCCATACGCTTAACTTCTGCCGCCATACGCTTAACTTCTGCCGCCATACGCTTAACTTCTGCCGCCATACGCTTAACTTCTGCCGCCATACGCTTAACTTCTGCCGCCATACGCTTAACTTCTGCCGCCATACGCTTAACTTCTGCCGCCATACGCTTAACTTCTGCCGCCATACGCTTAACTTCTGCCGCCATACGCTTAACTTCTGCCGCCATACGCTTAACTTCTGCCGCCATACGCTTAACTTCTGCCGCCATACGCTTAACTTCTGCCGCCATACGCTTAACTTCTGCCGCCATACGCTTAACAGAGTCTCTGACTTCTTCGTTCATGTGAATAATCCACAAAGAAGGAGAAAAACATCTTCTCCGAAACTTTTAAGATTCCGAGACGATCTGTTCTAATTTATTTTACAAGGAATACTTCGAAATTTGGATCTTTTCTATTAATTCACTCCAAAATGAAGAAATTTTATTAAACATCACCACACCATAATTCAGAAAGGTTCTACTACACATAAATTGTTCGTCGAACCTGAAAATTGATGGGTTTCTACGACCTTTATTAAGTAAATATTGTAATCAGCCAAGATTGTAAATTGATCTTTTTTTTTCCAAAAATGAAGAATTTCAGTACAGCAAAAAACGGTAGCTAACAATGAAAATCTAAGCTCATTTTCGGAATCAACCTCCATCAAATGAGGTAAGAATGGTGTTTTATTTCTTGGCACCAAAAATCATGTTGACCGGTGTAATTTATTGACAAAGCAGATGTGCACACATACACATACATTGTTTAAAATTTATTATATTTATTTTAAAAATTGAAGAACGTTTAATATCGGAGAATATTTATAGAAACAGATTCTGTGTCTTGAAATCAACACTGTATGGTGACTATCAGTTCCACGCTTCAAACAACGCGTTGTTGGTTTGGAAATTGCAGCGAGACTTGAAACTGACAGTAATTATGCAATGCTGATCCCTCTCTCTCTCTCTCTCTCTCTCTCTCTCTCTCTGTCGTTCACACACACACAAACACACACACAATAGACTCTCCCATCATTTTCGACGTATGAGGGTTCAGCAGCGTGTGGTGAATATGTAATCAAAATAACTCTCTTTTCGTCACTGTTTTCAAATTCGCGAGCCTGTGCGAAAATTTATTTTGACCAATAGAAAAAGGGGTTGGCTGTGGGCTGAAGAAAATACCAAGGCAAAATTTAGCGAGCCTATGTGAAAATTTACTTAAACCAATGAAAAGGGAGTGGCTTACAAGCTGAGAAAAAGTAACGAGCCGATGTCAAATCGGTTTTTGAAATAAATAGGCAAAGAAAGTTGAATCAAACCAGAAAAGAGAGAAAAAAGGCAGAGTCCCACGCGTCTGAATAAAGCCGGTTTCGAATTACACACTGATACGTTATCAGTCTCTAATGAGAGCTTGCGAATTTGAAAGAACTCTATTCAACTGCTAAGCTAAGTGCTTTAAAATATATCGTTTATTCATGTTGAATACAACTGTATAACTTTTATCTCTCAATTTGTTTTAAGCATTTTGGAATATTACTTCCTGTCCAATGATTTAATATGAACATTTTCTCTTCTTGGCAATTTATCGAAACAACGAACCTTTAATGTTTGATTATTTGTCCTGAAATAAGCTACTGAAACTTCAAATGTGTAAATTTGTAAATAAATTCCTTATTTTGTTTCGTTAAAAATAACACGTATGTTTCCTCGTCATTATATTTACATACCTCAATCAGGCCTCCGTACATATGGTTTGATTATATTTAGTGGTGAATACAAAGAACTGGTGTACATAATGTGCCACAAGTTCTACAAGTGACCCACCTCGAGTTTTGAATTCTGAGTTGTTCTTCTTCTTGACTGGTTGCCAATCAAGGCTAAGGAGTCTACCCTACTATTTAACCCATAGCTAGGAGAAGACGAAGGGATGGATTCATACATTTTCCAATGGTAATTGTTAAGCATCATATGAGTGAATATAACGGACTTGACTAGCATTCTAAGTTCGTCGTCATATAGTATAGATTTAAATGCCTGTCTTTTACCTAGGATCTATTAACACTCCTCTATCGGATCGTATCCTCAATAATAACAACTCTTCTCTATATAGTAAATTTTAAAACAATAATAAATATTCTCCGTTACCACGAAAATGAAGAATAAAAAAGGACAAAAAATAGCCGACAGAGATCAGCACAATGAAAAGAATTCCTACGCACTTCGCCTTAAAAAAATATAATAATGATGTAAGCGTTCTATAATAACGGAATAAAAAAATGTAAAATAGTTCTTACCCATCATATTAAAAAATGTATAAAAGAAAGATTGCTGTCCATATGTCATTAATTATTATTATTAATATTATTACAATCTAACCCGGTGAAGAAAATAAAGAGTTAAATTTTGACATGTCCCGAAAAGGGATATATATATATATATATATATATATATATATATATATATATATCCCTTTTCGGGACATGTCAAAATTGAACTTTATATATATATATATATATATATATATATATATATATATATATATATATATGAAATGAATTGTTTGAACATTATTTTTTATCGATACTCATATTGAAGTAGATATTCTGTTTTTTAATTAAACAGTATTATATATTTATATCTACCAGCCTGATTATTTACGATAACTTGATATTACGAAAATGTGTGCCATTCGGCAAGATTCGAACCTGCGACCCCTATTTACATAGGGGAAGCTACCATTTAAAATTCGTTAATTTCCGTTATATATATATATATATATATATATATATATATATATATATATATATATATAATATTCGAAGTAGCTAAGTGGTTTTGGCAAATGTAATCGGGTAGACCAATCTAGCAAGTAGCCGTAATGAACTGATACTTGTCGTAGTCGTATGCAGTATGCTTAGTCGTAGGCTTATGCAATAGGCGTAGTCAATCAGTGTTCCAATAGGCGTAGTCTGTATTTATGGCTGACACAAGCCAATCATATTACTGTGAGGAGGAACCAAAGTGTATGCATATTCATTACATCAAATTCTAAATTTCAATTACATAAAGAAGACCGGAGCATACAACGACCGAAACGTCGTGAATATAGCAACAAAGATGAGGACAACATTCCATACAATGTAAATAGTTATGTCAGAAATATAAACAAATATATCCGAAGTCTTTGATGAAATAATCTTGTTTGTTTGTAGATAAAAGTTTTAAAAAACACACACAAACTCAAGAAAGTTTTTTTTTAATTTTAAATCTGAACCTCTTTTCCTAGATTTATTTATATTTTATGAGAGATTTTCACTTCAAAAGCCGCCCACTGCATAAAAGAGGGAAAGTTTACGTGTAAACATGTCAAGATGAGCCTTCAGAGAAAAGATATGTTGCGGGAGTTAATAAACATTGAGATGTGGCAGAATCAACCATATATTTGTTTACTACTAAATATTGATTATTATCAACGAACTCTACCAAAAGGCACATCATCTTTATCAAATCTCGCTTACCTAGCTCTGTAGACATCGGTTACGCTGTTTAATAAAAAATAGGATATCATCCAAATATAAATTTTAAATATAACGTTACTTATTCAACATGTTCCGTTTTTAGTTTCTTAGTTATTACGTGCGTGACGCCCTGCAAATAATTCAGAAACATGTCAGAAAGGCTATTTGGTTTTAAGGAATAAATAATTAACGAAAGAAAGAAAGAAAGAAAGAAAGAAAGAAAGATAACAGTAATTAACATCTGTTTCAATGAAATGGAAAAAGTTGCCAATTTAAAATCTGTTCATTTTTATCTCATAATTTATGTTTGTTATTGAAATATTTTGTTAAAGTTGTTAAGTTCAAATATTTAACGATAAAAGACAATACTTGATTTCAGTGAGATTATAAAAGAAAGAAAGAAAGAAAGAAAGAAAGAAAGAATGGAGGGAAATAAAAGTCTTTAAAATAAAAATCCATTTACAATAACTGAAATAAAATAAAATCGTCTACTGATTTTTTTTAATTATTAAAAGAAATGTTCATAAGATTTGGCGAGACAGAAATAAATAAGGGAATATAAAAATATTTAACATCTATAGGAAAAGACACTACTTGATTTCAGTGAAAGAAAGAAAGAAAGAAACACATACATACATACATACATACATACATACAGTTTCAGTGAAATAAAACGCTGTCATTCTCTTCCGTCACAAGCCATCAGTCAGTAAGGTAAGTGTCATACGCTTTGGGCGATCATGTCTCGAAAGAGACATGACTGACCGGGCAGAAGATTATCCCACAGTAGGTTGCCATTGCTTTCTGCGGTAGACTGGTTGCCAGCCAAGGTTATAGAACCCAATTTATCGTATCATTTAACCCATAACTGAAGGGAAGAGACGGATTCATATCTTTCCCAAGGATATTTTTGCGTAAGTGAATGCAAAGGATTCAACTGGAATTCGAACTCAGCTCCCCGATTTGTTGTTCCGAGTCGATATCCACTGCACCACAACGCACATATGCAGTCGCGAATACCAGCCAACTCCCTCCGCTCACCTCAAACATCTTTCAAGAAAGAAAGATTAACCTGCCTCTCTTTTCACTAACAAGGCCCTGTGATGGACGGACGGACACGCACAGCTCATATTATAATATAGATTATTATTACAGATTTAAGGGCATATAGAAACAGGTCATTGATCTTATCTATAAAAAAGAAAATTTTCCTTTAATTTTTTCAAATCGTTGGCCGATATAGAATTCACTACACCCCTCCAGTATTCCCTGTGCATTTGAAACCCTGGCGCAGTTTATAGCGAAATTCATAATCTTGTCAAATAGTTGAATACTTGATGCTTCGCCAGGGCCACGAAGAGTGTTTTTATTGTAACACCAACACTGGATGGGTTGCCTCCAGGACCCATCCCGTTATTTAACCCATAACTGGAGGGAAGTGACGGATTAATACCTTTCCCAAGGGTATCAGTGCTTAAGTGAATGCAGGGTATTCAACTGGAATTCGAATTCGGCTCACCGATTTCTCTTTCCAAGCCGACATCCACTGCACCAAAACGCACATCCGTCACTGAACGATTACAGCGCCTGGACTTCCCAAGCGGTCACCCATCTATCTAAGTACTGACCAGGCTCACGTTGCTTAATTTCGGTGATCGAACGAGAACCGGTGTATTCAACGTGATATGCCGTAAGCACACTGCTTTTTTTTTTCAAATATAAAAGTTCGATATCTCTTTCTTTCAAAAGTATATATGAAGCAAAGAAAGATATTTAGCATTTTATTTGCCTCATTTAATTTTAAATACATTTCCTTGAAAATCGTTTTCATTTGAAAGTAACTTGTACAGACCTTTACATTAGAAGAAACACCTCCAAAATTTTAAATACATTTCCTTGAAAATCGTTTTTCATTTGAAAGTAACTTGTACAGACCTTTACATTAGAAGAAACACCTCCAAAATTTTAAATACATTTCCTTGAAAATCGTTTTCATTTGAAAGTAACTTGTACAGACCTTTACATTAGAAGAAACACCTCCAAAATTTTAAATACATTTCCTTGAAAATCGTTTTCATTTGAAAGTAACTTGTACAGACCTTTACATTAGAAGAAACACCTCCAAAATTTTAAATACATTTCCTTGAAAATCGTTTTCATTTGAAAGTAACTTGTACAGAGCTTTATATTAGAGGTAACACCCACAAAATTTCAAGATCGTTATTTGTCACCTGTAGCCAAAAAAGGATGTTGTTGAAAATGAAAACATTAAATGATGTCTGAAAGAGTAAGTGATAACAGGAATAAATACCTATCCTTCAACCTTTTTATTAGAATGTACATATGTAACATTTAAGATTGTCTAAAAGAAAGGTTATATGAGATGAGCATTTAAGAGTGACTCATTTGTCAAGTGTGATAAAATAGGCGACAAACACCTGTCTCTTGTTCACATAAAGAAATATTCTTGACAGGTTTCTTCTTTCTAATTTGTAAACTGTAAATCAAGCACTTAGACCAATGTTATCAAGACGGTCTAGTGATGTGAGATGATCCATCACTGGGTGCATGGCGAATTTGAAACTATAACAAAATAATTAAATTGTAAGACTTGTTGATGTAGTCACAAACGATTTCCAAATTAAAATGATGAAAAAACATTTTTTAAAAAATCATTTCACCCCAAGCAGGGCAATAAAGCCATTAGGACACAAGAAGTTGTCCGATTCGTAAAATCTGATTGCACACAAAATTCGATCTTACACACCTTTTCATGGTCCAACTGAAAAAGTGTATACATTTATTTATTCACCAATAAAAAATCTCTTTCATGAGACAGTTGGCTTTCCAAATTTTACCGTGTGCAGACGTCTTTGAAAATAAATTGAATACAATTTCTCATTTATTAACCAATCAGGATTTAGAGAAAAATGTAGATCCATTTCTATTTTTCAAAAATACATAAATAGCGTGAATTTTCGCTTTCTCGTCAAAAAGACCCAAGTCGTCTACTGGACGCCAAGTCCAGGCGACATGCATTATCCCACTTTCTCTTTCACACTGCATTTATTAATTCTCCTTCTTCTCATTTACTGTCGCCAACAAAAGAAAATCAAAAACACCTTTTCCGTCCGTTTTCTCACGAAGGACGTAGCTTTTCGCTGACTACTGTTGCATATGCATAGCGAAAAAGAAATGTCTTTTCTTTTACAGATCCATTTCACACCATTCAACCGACTGAGAAAAAAGAATCCTAAAAACAAACTCGCAAGGAAGAGAGACTTTAAGCAGATTTTCAACACAAATATTTTAAAGCAATTAATTAATGTCGATTTCTCTCGTTAAATAAATCTCACATTCATTGATAGAAATGAGACGTTTTTATCCTTTGTTCAATGTTTGTTCAACAGAATTTCTTTTCATGGCTATTTACAAGCATAGACGACGCCCACCACAAAGTTGCTGTGTATTAGAGAATATCAGAAAAAAACCTACTATAAAGAAAAGTGGACAAGAAAAGAAGTTAATAAAAGAATTAAGACAGAAGATAATAATTGAAATGGCATTTAAATTTTTGAAGGTCAAAGTTGACTGGGAAGCAAGAAGCCGAAAAGCGTACCACAAATGAAAAAATGCGACAAAAAAAACAAAAAAAAAAACTCTTACGGTTATATCTAGCCATTTCAAATGTAAAATTATGCGAGCTTACTGCTAATCTAATCAGTCATTTAAGTGCCATACGTGATACATGATTGAGCGATCATGTCTCGAAAGAGACATGACAAACTGGGTTGAAAATTTTTCCGCAGTAGGTTGTCATTACTTTCTGCGGTATACCGGTTACCAACCAAAGCTATAAAACCCAATCTGTCTTGTTATTTATCCCATAGGTTGAGGGAAGAGACGGAATAATATATTTCCCAAGGATATTTGCACGTAAATGAATGCAACGAATTCAACTGAAATTCGAACTCGGCTCTCCGATTTCCCGTTCCGAGATCGAATACTGCGACTCAATTCGTAAAGTTTAGGTACCTTAGCGGAAGGTTCATCAGAACAATTATGATGGGAGTGTTTATAGAAACGGCATAGGAAATATATGCTATAGCTGTAGGAAGGTGACCGAAGCCGAGATTCTAGGTCAGGACCAATAATATTGCAGCTTCTTTTTGGGATTTTATCAAGAATCTCGAAATACATAACAGAAGCTCCAGGCAAAATGTGGCAGCAATATCCAAAGCAAGGACGAAGAGTAAACTTGTAAATATGTAAGACTAGCAGTACAGCTCGGCGTTGCTCGGGTGTAACGAAAGCTTTAAAACTAATCCATGGTCCTGGAGCTCAGACTGTTTGGACGTTGGCACGAAAGACTAAAAAGCAATAGTTCTTTCCAGTTAAAGCGAAACCGTAGACTGAAAGAAAAATGAATGGATGTAAGTCAAATTTTGATTTCCTGGTATCGATATCAAATAAGTTTTTTCGTCGAAAACTGAATTTTGAAGGCTAAATAAGTCCTCTGAGTAAATGGTATCATGGCTGAGACTAAGAACTACAATTATACCTACTTAGAGCCAAACCCGAAGCAAAAACTAAAATAAATGGGCTGAAAAATAGACATACAGGCAGATAAACAGACACACACACAAACATCTTGCCTTTATATATATATATATATATATATATATATATATATTATCGATTTCCTGCACTATTGTAAGAACTGCAACCTTGAAACTTCTGAATATCGTTTCTTATATCTTTGTCTATGAGTGTATCAAATTTGATTAAAATCGGACCACTCCTTCTATAACCCGATTTTTTCTATTATCGATTTTTGATATTTATCGGGCGTACCTCGACACAAAACCTAGCTTAGAACACTCGCAGACGCTTATAGTACAACTGTGTAAATTTTCAAGAAAATCGGTTCAGCCGTTTCGGAGTCTATAGGTAACGGACACACACACACAGACACACACAGAGACAAAGTTCCATTTATAAATAAGTTTAGATGTATTCTGGCGAGAAAATTGTCTAGAACGACATATTGAACTAACTTTGTTAGCTGCACACTTAGCAATTGAATCAATATAATCTTTACACTTTATGTCAGTTGAAATTATTAGTTCGAGAAGGCGCAACGTCATTCTCCTGGAGGTTAGCATCAGCCATTCTGGTGGAAGGTAAAAAGGATTCTTTTGGAGGATTAAAAGAAAGAAGTTTCGTTTTGGAGGCTTTAAAATTAACAAGACACTCATTGCGCCATTTAGCAACATATTGCAGCTAATATTTTTAAATCAGCTGCCAATTTAATCATTTCGAACCGATCAGACTTACTATTAAGACAAGATTAAATAGTTTTGTCATCAGCATAGATACAGTCTTAAGAACCAATGATACCAGGAAGGTCATTTACGAAAATTAGAAAGAACGTAGGTCTAAGACCACGGCTTCTGCTCCGATGAACTTAGCTCTCTGGTGCCTCCTATATATAAATTTACTCGAGCCACAAGATTAGCAACTAGGTCCCACCCTTTTAATGTGAAACCAATAAATTGTAAACGCAAGTTCTACTCCATCAGCTTCTTTTCTCGCACTTCCCGCCTGTGGAATTCTCTTCCATTTACTTGCTTTCTCGACAGCTACAATGTCTAAGAATTTATATGTAAAGTCAATAGTCATCTCCTATCTCACTAACCTGCATCTTCTCTCTTATGCTCCTTTCTCTGTCCACTCCACTCTCATCAGTATTCTCATTCTTCTCTTACCCACTACCTGACACCCCCTATAACCTGTCACTCTTTCTCATAACTTTCCTCCTATGTAACCCCCTGCAAAACAGTGGCAGTAAAATGCCTTCCTTGGAGCGATATGATTATAAAAAAATTAATAAAAATTTCTATACTATTATAATGTGGATATAAAATGGGGGATCAATTCTACATTACAGTCAATATATAGACTGATCCATCACTTATAGCCACAGTCATCCTTCTCTTATCTATTTACTGACACCCACTATAACCTGTCCCTCTTTCTCATAACTTTCCTCCTATGTAGCCCTCTACAGAACAGTGGCAATAAAATGCCTTGCTTAGAGCGATATGATTATAAAAAAAGATCTAGAAGAGTAGCCATTCAAGATAACTTTCATTTCATTTGATAAAAAAAAAGACTCAATCAGTTCAAAAATTCACCCAGAAATATTATAACCTTTTAACTTGTGAAGAAGGCCAGTATGCTAAACACTGTGAAATGCCTTCGAAATATTCAAGGCAACAATTCACAATTCTCATCTCAAGCTTTATAGACTTTCTAAAAAATAAATTGAGAGGAAGGATAGAAGATTCACTCTTAATCCACCATCCGCCCGTGTATTGAGTACTGCTGCCACATCTGGTCGGGTGCCCCTTCTATTCTCCTCGGGGTTCTTGACAAAATACAGCGAAGAATCTGTAATGTGATTGATACCGACTTGGCTGACCGCCTGCAGTATCTCTCTCACCGGCGTGACGTGGCTTCCCTGTGCCTCTTCTATAAATACTTTCATGGCTTCTGCTCTGAAGAACTTAAATCACTGGTGCCCCCTAGATGTGAATTTGCACGAGATACTAGATTGGCAACTAGGTCCCACCCTTTTACAGTGAAACCGATGAAATGTAACCGCAATTTCTACTCCAACAGCTTCTTTCCTCGCACTTCCCGCCTGTGGAATTCCCTACCGCATGCTGACATTTCCCATACCCAATCGCTCTATGTAACCCCCTGCACTATAGTGGCAGTGGAATGCCTTGCTTGGGGTGACACGATTTAAAAAAAAGTCACTCTTACAGAGCCGCCGGTAATCACGTGAACCAAACTTGTTAGAGATTATAGCGGCGCTTTATTCTATCAGCAAACAAAAAACGTAGCCTCTTTGGGGACACGTTAACCTTTATCTCGAGCAGCCACAAGTAGGCGTTAGTTGTGATCGGAATTATCACGCTGGTACACCTAGAAAAAGTGATTCCTGTGGGCTATAGCAGCTGAAGAATCTGATGTGAATCAAGGCGAAGATTGCGGTTTCACCTAATATTTACGAGAGGGTACAAAAGCATCGATGCTGGTTTTAACCCAAGAATAAACCTCTGTGGCATAATTTTCAATAGAAAAGTTAAGAATATCAATCCAAGGAGCGTCTCGAATGAATCACAAAATGAATCCCAATCAGTACGCTGGTAACAGAAAGAAGTTTTGTGAATAGAAGGTTCTTTTTCTAATAGATGACTCAAAAATATCAATAGATTCTAGTGTGATCCGAATTGCCAAGAGGACACAGTTGTGATGCTAGAAGAGGAGGTAAGAAACTAATCAAGCAAAGACTGTTGAACAGATTTATTATGGAAATCCACTATTTGACTGGAAGACTGGGCAATGGAAAAATTACAAGTTTTTATACCGGCAACATCAGTGACATTAGAATGCTTAACGTGACGCGATGAGAATTAAAATTGCCAAACAAAAATATCCGCAAGTGAATGTAAAGAAAGAATCATTTCTATATTATCAGAAAGTTTGTGTAAAATATTACAGTCCGGAGAAGAAGAGCGATAAAGGAAAAAGAGATAACAGGGTGTAATAACGAAAGTCGAAAGCACATGAAAGAATCATCTGGGGACTCAAGATACAATTCCCTTGCAACTGGGAGATTTTCCCTAACACCGAATCCATGCATATGTATAATAGAAAATTTTCGGCAAAGAAACAGATAATTCGTCGGAAGCAATAAAATTTAAAGCAGTTTCACAAAGTGCGAAGACATCTGGAAACCATTTCAAGGGAAATGATTCAACTCTGAAGAAATTAGAACGAATGCCACGAATATTGGAGAAAGAAAGATTGAGTGGGTAGATTTGTTATTTACTTGTTTACGCGGTTTTATTTCATTGTATCTGTTTTAAGATTATTTGTTTAAGAAGAAAAAGGCTGAAAAATCACTATCTATTGTCTAAGGCTATACAAACTGGCCAGAAGGTGGCTAAGACTAGAGCATAATGTGGCCTCAGGGTTGCCCACCGGAAATACCTACAGGGACGCTTAACCATGAGCGACATGACAATGCAAATATCTTAATATTATGCGGCAGTTGATAAGAGCAGACTCTCTAAGCACTACAAAAAAGTTCGGGCTTCTTAACACCTGTTGGTAGCAGTAACCAGAAAATTTTCAACTCAGTACCCTCATAATGAAAAGTCACAGACACTGATCAGTCAGGTCACAAAAAAGTTAAGACTTTTTCAATCTTTATGGTAATGGAAGAAAGGAACCGTTAAACCATATCCTAAACAGGAAACAAGGGATGAATCTCTTCTTTTGTTCAATAAACATGAAAGGAGTACTGATTAGGTGATGTGCGAACTTATCTACTCCAATTAACCAGTTCACAACACAGACGGCTGGGCGATTTTATCGAGACACCATATCAGGAAGGTCACTGAACAAGGCTCTAGACCCTAAGGTATAGACTATAGTGGATTATCCATTCTTTTCCAGTTTATAGTGGGAACGCGTTCTAGTGGAGAGTAGTAGTATGTTGTTGCAGATTAATGGAATTTGTCCTCGTTGTAGATAGCCCACTATAAGTCATAAAAAGATTATAAATCAAGAAAAGCAAATTGAGTTGAGAAATAACATTTTATATATACACATATCAATTAAGTTTTTTACAATTAAAGTAATCCTTTAAATATGGGTCCAACGAACGTTAAAATGTTCATGGCAATAAAATGCTGAAAAGAGAATTAATGTTTAGGTATGTGGGAGCGTTGTAAGTAAGGAATGTCTTTGATGTATCCGCTCCTTAGGTCAGTAAGTAGTTTTGAGACAGCGAAGAAGGAAAAGATAGGGAAGGGTTGCGAGCATAGTAAACCGCCTGACTTGGTCAAGGGGAGATGCTAATTACACTCGTCTCTCTCGAGTCTGTCTGGGTGTGTCTGTCTGTCTGTCTGTCTGTCTGGCGATGCTTTCTGTATCGGCTTTTTATTTCGACTTTTTGGATCGCAGCAGATCATTTGGGATTCACACTTGTATTTGATTCTGGGCTTCCCATTGGCTGATAAATAAAATTCGCGTAGGCTCGCGAACTGGAAATTTAATATTTAATTAATTTTTAGTTTTCAACCGGAACATCTGCGCGAAGCCGGGGTGCGCACCGACGACTTTTGGTCATTTGCTTTTTGGTCATGAGAGTGCGAGCATCCGGTCCCTCGCTATGCTCGGTCGGTATCACCACAATACATAGACTTTATGAATTGAAGCGCAGTACTAGATTGTTGTTGAGGTCTCATCAATTTACAATTGAGCTGGTTAGATGCAACCGTAAATTCTATGTCAACAGTTTCTTTTTTCTTGCATTTCTCGCTTGTGGAACTCCCTTGCGGCTCCATGCTTTCCAGCCATCTTTAATATGCAACAATTTAAATTCAATGTCAATTGCTATCTACTCTCCTCCTGATTACTCTTTCCCGCCCATTATTAATGTTTCTGTTCCTAATTCTTCCACACCCTATAACCCTTGCGTCTTAGTGGCTTTACTGCTTTGCCTCGGGTGATACCGATTTTTAAAAAATGAAAATATTATTTTCATAACACTGCGTCTGACCATTGCATATATTACTTCTATACTTAAAGGGTTATTTTTCCTTGCAGCATTTAATGTCTGTAAAAGGTTTTTACAGACCCATACTGCTGTCATATTTGGTCAGGCGCCCCTGCTGTTCATCTCAATGTTCTCGATAGGCTCCAAAGGAGAATCTGTAATGTGATAGGTACCGACTTGGCTGCTCGACTGCAGCCACTTTCTCACCGGCGAGATGTGGCTTCCCTCTGTCTATTCTACAAATATTTTCATGCTCCGACAAACTTAAGTCACTGGTGTCCCCGCCACAAGAATTTACTCGTGCAACCAGACTGGCAATAAGGTCCCACCCATTTGCAATTAGATCAACCAAATGCAGCCGACAATTCTACTCCAGAAAATTCTTTTCTCGCACTTCCCGTCTGTGGAATTCTTTTCCATATACTTGCTTTTCTGACGGCTACAACCTCCAGGAATTTAAATGCAATGTCAATTCCCATCTCTTATCCACTTGACTCCAGTCCTTTCTACATCACCCTGTATATTTTGTTCTTTTCTTTTCTCACTATCTTCGCAACTGTCTTCACACTTGTGTTCCCATCCTTCTCTTGCCTTTTCTCTAACACCCCCTGTAACTGGTTCGTCTTTCTCTTCGCTCTCCTATTGTCTAAACTTTTACTCTTTTGTAGCCCCCTGCGTCTCAGTGGCGGTACCGCCTTGCTTGGGGTGAAACGATTGAAAAAAAAGACCGACTTGTTTACATATTTTGTATGTTCAACTTGTTTTTTCATATTTCTCACGCCTTTATTTACGAATTCGCACATTTTATTGATGAACGTGTGTAACAATATTCAATAGCCATCTTGTATGCTTCTTTCGTGAACCATATAGTTTCAAAGCAGATTTGATGTGTTGTATCCCGGGAGGGGATAAACAGAGAAAGAATAGTGCAAGAAATAACTCTTAACACTGAGGATAGATAAATAGAGATTTATTATACCTCAGTACAATAAACCAAAATACAAGTACACCAACGAACAGTTAACAAGAATAACATTTAAGAAGGCAATATCTCTGTATAGGACGCATGCGTCCGTCTTAAGAAGAAGGCTTCCGTCTAGTGACGTCTAACTCTCGTCTAAGGCCGATGGCTCTCGATCTCTCGTATAATGACGAAGACTCTCGATCACTCCTGTGTAATGACGAAGACTCTCGTATAGTCACGAACACTCTCGTTTAATGACGAACAATCTCGATCATTCTGTAGTTCGTTCTAGTCCCGGTCTTTTATAACCCGGGTCATACCCATTCCTGCGTAAGACAGAATATTCCTCCACAACAGGATGTTTAGTGGTTTTTCTTTGTCGACTCATTTTCTCGTCTGAAGCAACTTTTGTTTCTTAAATAATTTAACTTTACCAAAAATTGTTCTCTCAATTCTTTGTTCGAAAACCTGATACACATTTTGCAGACATTCTTTTCAATTTCAAGTTTGTAGAAAAACTCTGAATCCTGATTGGTCATCAAATCGCAAAAATTCAAAATACGTCAGAGAAACGGTTTTTCCACAGCTGAAGAAAAAATCATTCTGAAGCCATTCCACGTGACTGGATTGAATATTTAAGGATGGTCTCTAACCGGTCAGGGCGGTCAGTCAGAGGAGGCGGTTCGCTGACACACAACTAAAATGTAACAGCAACTTCAAATCGATCCGGAGATAAGGTCAGGTCGCACCTTGTTCTCTTTCTCTTTCTCCTTATCTATTTCAACAATTACTACTAGAACATTTTCTACGAACTCTTGATAACTTAACTTTCTCAATGAACATTAATTTCTACGAATTCTTGTTATTCCTCCTTTTAATAAATTTCTATTTTTAACATTCAAAATGTATATTTTATTCTTCTTACGCTATTCCACACTTTTTTTTTAATCATATCACCCCGAGCAAGACGGTAACGCCACTGATGTGCAGGGGGCTACATAATAGTGAAAAGATTGGAAAAGAGAAAGCCGGAAACCACATCCTAAACAGGGAACAAGGGATGAGCCTCTTAACCTGTTCAATATTCCAATTGACAACCATCTGATGAAAACCTTCTGATGATAATTCAGCATAAAACTTATAAGTTGTAAAGAGTTCGGTAAAGTCTGACACAAGGCCGAAACAAAGAAACATTAACCAGCTCCCTCTGCTTCAAGTTCTCTGTTAAAATTCAATGGTATGAACGCTAAATAAACCAGTCAAATCAGATATCGCATCAATTGCCGAATGATGATTTTTCATTGATTTTGGCGAACGGTTTCAAGTTTTTCAGCATTCAGAGGGCGGTGGGTCGTTAAATGACATCTTTCACAATGTTTGAAACACGAATTCTACACATTTATCTATAGATAAAGGAAGTAAAGAACAGGTGAGAAAAAAGTGTCTTTAATCTAACGTGTTTCATTTTAATAAACTTCTTCAGAGATTTCTTAAAGACGTATGATTATTTTTTTTTCTTTTTAATTTTCTAAATCATTTTTTAAAAATCCAGAGAGACAGTATGTTGATTGAGGTTTGATTTCATTGGTCAGATACATGTCACGTGTAATAAAGCAATGGATAAATATTTTTAAATGTCGAGACAAACTTATATCTGTTTATATGTCTGTGTCACGTGTAATAAAATTAGCAGATGCTTATTTTAAATGTCAGTGTATGTATGAAAAAATAATGCATGTGTTAAGCGTATTTAAACTATAGACGAATTAAGTGTGTTTATATGTCGGTAACGTTAGTATGTGTGTAAATGTCAAAACGAAATACATTTCCGTTCAAAATTGTAGCGAAATAATGTATACAAGTATCAAGCGATGGACGATTTTCTTTTTGAAAATAAAATATGTGTATGAGAGAATCATGTTATGTGTGTGTTTATGAGTTGGTAAAATTAGTATGTGTGTAAATGTCAAAACGAAATACATTTCCGTTCAAAATTGTAGCGAAATAATGTATACAAGTATCAAGCGATGGACGATTTTCTTTTTGAAAATAAAATATGTGTATGAGAGAATCATGTTATGTGTGTGTTTATGAGTTGGTAAAATTAGTATGTGTGTAAATGTCAAAACGAAATACATTTCCGTTCAAAATTGTAGCGAAATAATGTATACAAGTATCAAGCGATGGACGATTTTCTTTTTGAAAATAAAATATGTGTATGAGAGAATCATGTTTGAATGTGTGTACGTTTTAGATATGGTTTCTTTCTGAAAAGCTTCTCCAAACATTACATGAGTCGCAATAACTTTCCCCAAATAAAACAAAACTTTACTCATACACTGTTTTTTATTTGTTTTTTTGTTTGTTTTTTTTTTATTTTGTTTTTGTTTGTTTGTTTTTTACATCCACTCCCGCTAAAGTTAGAAAAGTTACTTACAAAGCACCAAGGAAAAGGTCACGTAACAAACAAGCCGATCCGGAACGATGACAGGCCGAAAACTGGTTCAGTATATTGTGATTTACGACACCTATCAATGCAACGTGCAACTGCGTCCAGTTCACATGCCATATTAAAATTTCGCTTGAAGATAACACTGATTGGCGACAGACTGTTGCAGAGTTTTTAAATATTAAAATTAGGAAGATCAGCCGATTATACTGCCACGGTTTGGTATGGTCAGGCGTTATAGACTAACTGATTTACTTACGTTTTATATTGAACGCACAACAGGAGGTATGTATACAATACTATTTCACTACTCTTGACTCGCTCTTCCCCTCATTTTAAACTTTCTTTTTTTACGCTCAATATAAAGCGTTAGAAAATCAGTTCGTCTATGACGCCTGACAATACCGAAAGGTTGAAACCATGGCAGATAAATTGGCTGATCTTCCCAATTTTAATATATATATATATATATATATATATATATATATATATATATATATGAATCTTATTTAACATTATCGAAAAATTTGACATAGAAGTATTAATTTTTCTTTAAATCAGTTATTCAAAAATATACTTTGATATCTACAACGTAAATTACAATGAAAATCAAATGAAAAAAAGATGATATATAATTTTGTTTTTGCGCAGTGGTTCCTTGAGACATATAATTTATTTCGAGGTAGTTACCTCCACAAAATTGCTGAAAAAATACAGTATAGAATGAAGAAAAAAGGCCCCAAACTTAATAAAAACGAACTTTTTCCATCAAAATGTTTTTATTATTATTAAGAGGAAAGATCAAAGTATTTTTTAATTATTTTTTAAATTATTTAATCCTTTTTAACACGTTCGAAATTTTGGTAAAAATCTTGTTTTGTTTTCGTTGGCGGGTAACCAAATTGTTACGAGAGTTTACAATGGAAAATGTATAATTACATAATTCAATTTTTTTGTTTGTTTTTGTTTTATTTCCGGTGGCAAACATTAATTTGGACATTCTTGTAAAAATCAAATAATTATCGGATTTTAATGAAACTTTTAGGACTTATTCAAAAATTAAATTATTTTTGAAATCATCATTTTTAAAAACCTTTGGTAAAAATATTTTTTTTTATATTTGCTACCACCCACTCCACGTAAATTCATAAAATTTCAAGAAATTAAATTTTGTAGGCAAAATTGGAGTAGATAGATCTATCTATCGCTCGGTTCACATTCAACCGATGTCTATTGAACAGGTGAAGAGGCTCATCCCTTATTCCCTGTTTAGGATATGGTTCCCGGCTTTCTCTTTTCCAATCTTCTCACTTTGTTTGTTTTTTTTTTTCAATTGGAGTAGATAGATCTATCTATCGCCCGGTTCACACTCCACCCATGTCTATTGAACAGGTTAAGAGGCTCATCCCTTGTTCCCTGTTTAGGATATGGTTTCCGGCTTTCTCTTTTCTGATCTTTTCACTATTACGTAGCCCCCTGCACATCAGTGGCGTTACCGCTTTGCTCGGGGTGATACGATTAAAAAAATAAATAAATTGGTTTTATTAGTTAAACGCAAAACTTATTAAGGAATGTAAATCATCTATTATTTTTTCAACCATTTGGCCCCTCTTTCCAAAAACCTGCTCCTAATAGTAAAATAAAAAATGCAATAAAACTATGATATTATTTAATTAGATAAGCTTTTAAGTTCTTTAATACATAATATGTATTAAGGACATTATAGTCTGAAGAAAAAAAGTTTTTCGATTAATAATGAAATTTTAAAAGAATTGTTTTCATTTTTTTTTCAATATAATCTCTATTATAATTCTGCTTGTTTCTTCCTTCGTTACTTAGTCCCTCCGTCCGTTACACCACACTCTCTACACGAACTTTTCCTTCCCCTCTATCTTTTTACTCTCCTCAGCCTTTCGCTCACCTTTGCCAAACGGAAGAGTAGTAAAGAGTAGGAGGAGAGAGCTTATAGCATTATCGTATCAGTAGCAGCTTAAGCTGGTGGTTGTAGTGTAATTGTGTGTGTGTATATGTGTGCGTACTGTACAATATAGTAAACATAAGTAGGTTTGTTGTCGTATCCCGCGTCCTAATAACGAAATTTCTGTCCTCTACACCCTTGGCCATTACTCAGCTGGTCTTTTCTGTTTACAATGAACACAGGGGCCTTTAAAGTAACTTTATTTTTAAAAAAAATTTAATCCCTTCTAACATTTTTGAAATTTTGTCAGAAAGTTTTGTTTTGATTTGAGTTAGCGGCTAAAGAAACGTTACGACTGTTTTACAATGGAAACGTCTTTGCTTCAGTGACAAACACATTAATTTGGAAATTCTCGTAAAAATCCAATAATTGTCGGATTTTAATGAAACTATCAGTACTCATTCACAAATGAAGGAAATTATTTTTGAAATTATTATTTTTTTAAAATCTTGATAAAAATGTTTATAATGAACACAGGAGCCATGATTTTTCAGTAATAAAAAAAACATTTTCTCTTTCAAAATCTCTCACAGTAAAGTAGCTTCTATGGACATTACTTTTATAGATATTTTAATAAAATTACACTCTGTATTTTCGTTATTTTATTATCCAATACCTTTATGTTTGAAGACGTTACTATCATTTGTTGTATGACAAAGTAAAATTTTTCCAGGAAATCATAATTATCCTTCCGTGGAAATTCCACGGGTTCCGCTAGTATATATAAAGTTTCAAAAATATTTTTTAATATTTCAAAGACATGTAGACGTTAGGTTGTTAAGTTATTAAGTGAATATTATATTTCCAAATCGAAAATTAAAAAGTTTGATACAAATCATTGAGCCATCGTATTTTTAATATAATCTTTAATGTTTTTTTTTGTTTTTTTTTTGTGCAATTGAAGTTTTTTTCTAAGGTAATTTCTGTGTATACATTAAAAAGGTCATGTGTTTCTTCCCCTTAAAGGAAAATAAATTGGAGAATTTTATTAATTCCAGTAGCTATACACTTATCTTGCATCTGTCGAGCTGTCATGTAATGTCAAATACGGGGAACAGGTCAGAAAGTTTAACACTGTGTTTAAGGAATAGTTTTATTCTAAATTCCATGCTATAAATAAGTAATACTTGTGTAAATCAGATTAATTTAACATTAAATTTGCTAATTTTCCAAAAATAATGTGTCACAGATGTATATTTTATTTTTGTAAGATTTTGAATCCCGAGAATTAACTTTTGTTTACAAATGTGTCGACCCCTCAAAAATGACCTAAAAATTGAAAAATTTTTAAAAAACTCAAAATTTTAAATTCTAATCAATATAATTTCTGTTTGAAATACACCAGAGTATTTTGCTTACTGGAAACAGTAAATTTAATCATTTAGCATTCAATTAAAACTAAAATAAAAGTTTAAAAAATTATTTTTTAAAATTCAATATAAAAGCTAGTTACAAAAAATGAGTGGAGGTGCCTATTTTAAGGGTTAAAGGTTGAGAAACGCTGCTCTCTCTCTCTCTCTCTCTCTCTCTCTCTCTCTCTCTCTCTCTTTGTGTGTGTGTGTGTGTAATGAAGCCAAGGAAAAGTTATTAATAAATTGGGAGATGATATACAAAGAACAATGTTAACAAAATTAATGATAAAGAAGGGAAAAATTGATGTGACGCATTTGTTTCTCTTTTTCCCTTTTTTCTTTCTTCTCTTTTTCTCTTTTTTCTCATTTTTTGTAACTAGCTTTTATATTGAATTTTAAAAAATAATTTTTTAAAACTTTTATTTTACTTTTAATTGAATGCTAAATGATTAAATTTACTGTTTCCAGTAAGCAAAATACTCTGGTGTATTTCAAATATAAATTATATTTATTAGATAAAGTCGTTAAAAGGATCAAACACAAAGCCTTTTTTTAACACTTTTTCATTAATTTTCCTAAAGAAATCCTCATATATATCAGAAACATTTCCTCCGTTTTACGTTTTAATTTCTTTTGTATATGCACTACACCCAGACAAAAAATAATTCTTTAATTAAGAGTCTTTCTTTACCAAAAAAAAAAAAAATTATATAATATTTGTCACGATAAAAATAGTTCCCATTCTAACAAGCGCATTAGTGTGATAAGAACAATGTTAGAGAATATATCAGCCATTGTTTCGAAACTTATTTAGGGTTTGCGAGGAAAAAGCTGCTTCTGTCTCTTAAAGTGCCAATTATGGTTTCAGTAAAAATGTATAATTAGTCTTGGAGACACGTAGAAATATTTTAGATAATAGGTTTTAGCTAAAGGTGGCAATGAATTAGGACATTTGGAGGTTCAGAAAAAAGTAGAAAAGCCATTTTTATGCTTAAAATACAAAAACATTACTTTCTCAGAAAGTATAAAAATTAGTTAATAAAAAAACGTAAAATTATATTTAAAAAAATTAATAAGAAAGTAAATATAAAATATAATTATAAAAAGAAAGCTTTGTAAAAATTATTGAATTTAATGTGCAACATTTTGTATATGCGAGGAACATGCCTGGTGTTCTAAAAAACGGTTTATAAGAAAGACATTAATAAAATTTTGGATTTTGTCAAGATACCCGAGATGAATAGCAGGGGCACCCGACCAGATGTGACAGTAGTATTCAATGCACGGGCGGATGGTAGGTTTATATATGTGCAAGATAGATTTAGATGAGAAAAACTTCCTAGCCCTACAAAAGGAACCAACTTTCCGAGGAACAGATTTAGCTATGGATTCAATGTAGTCATTCCACTTGAGGTCGGCTGAGAGATTTAGACCAAGGAGGCGCAGTGTTTTGCTTTCAGAGAGACTGGCCTGATTCATTCTGATGTGGGGGCGGGTAGAAGTGATTGTCTATGGTAGTTAAATGATAGCAGCTTCGTTTTGGGTGCATTAAAATTTACAAGCCATTTCTTACCCCAGTTCACCACAGATTGGAAGTTCTTTTCAAGCTCAGCAGCTAAATTTGCTTTGTCAGCATCGGCAGATTTCTTATCGAGGCAGGAGTAAATTGTTGTGTCGTCAGCATAAATACCTACTTGGAATCTGATTACATCAAGAGGTCGTTGATGAAGATCAGAAAAGGCGTAAGGCACCCGCGTTCGTATGATAGTATCTGGGAGAATCGTTACTCGATTTGAAAGGAAAGACTAGAGATTTGGTCTAACAAATCAGGATATATTCTCATCACTTATCTAATAGTGACACTGATAAAAACAGAGATGATATGTGAGGGTTGAATTATTCAAGATGCGAACATACGTAGGGTGTCTACCGTATAACGATTAATGAAGTAATTTGAAAGATTTTCAGAGTTCGATTCTGAGTAAGCGAAATACAACTGTGTTCTTTTGTTTACATAAGACTTCAGTCAGTCAGTTAAGTGCCATGCGCGATACACGCTTGGGCGATCATGTCTCGAAAGAGACATGACTGACTGGGCAGAAGATTATCCCGCAGTAGGTTGCCATTGCTTTCTGCGGTAGACTAGTTGGCGACCAAGGCTATAGAACCCAATCTGTCCTATTATTTAACCCATAACTGGAGGGAAGAGACGGATTAATACCTTTCCCAAGGGTATTTGCGCGTAAGTGATGCAAGGAATTCTACTGGAATTCGAACTCGGTTCCCCCGATTTCTCATTCCGAGCCGATATCCACTGCGCCATAACGGACATCCGCTACATAAGACTTAGGCTTCGTAAATACACACTGTTCAAGGATTAACAACCTCAGTGGTCCTGGGTATGACTGTAAACTGCATCCGACAGCAAGGCCTCTGATTGGGAGGTTGTGAGGAGCATGGGATCACCTCTTAATTGTTGTTGTTCCCAGGTCTACCCTGACTCAGAGTGGTAGCACCTGTTAGGGTCCCAGCTATGGGCAAATAGTTAACCGTCAAACTGGGGTCAAAATACTATGAAAGTATAAAAATAGACTTTTATAGAAATATATGCATTTTTGAAGGAAAAATATTACCAACAATAAATTTTTGAAGAACGAATTATTGCCGTAACGCATTTTAAAAGAAAAAAATATTTTCAGCAAAACATTTTTTAATACAAAACTAGAAGACATTTTCAGTTTTCTTAAATAGAAAAAAACAAAAATTTTCGTTAAAATCTTGACTAAATCAACCTTCTCACTATAATCGAACATTAAAAAAAATACCTTAAAACCCAACCTTTATGGCATTAAATAACCCACAGACGTGTTGATATGCCGTTATACAAAGCTCAAGTTCTAAAAACCTCAAAATATTTTCATTTATTAGTAGTAGTTGGTTATCTCTTGTCATCTTTTTTAATACATTTCTTGTGGGTGATCTGCCGTCACTTTTTAATTTGGTATTAGTGATTTTTTAAAAAGACGTGGTATTAAATTTTTTTGTGGTTTTCTTTTTATTCAGCCTGGGATGGTATAAATTTACACCTCTGTATTTGTGAAAAATTCGGAAAATTAATTTTAAAAGTGGCAACAGATAAGCCACAAGTAAAAAAAAACAATAAAAAACATTAAAATTTATACAAAAAAACATTTATAGGATACAAATCCTATATCATCCATCAACTAAAACACAAAGTAAAATTGCACACCAGCAAAATCGGATCCAAGCGACTAAAAGCAATTTGGAAAAATCCAGACCAAGAAAAATTCACAAGTCAGTGTGAAAAGTAAAATTCTGGATCCTAATTGGATAGTAAATCAAAAATTGGTAAATGACGTCAGTTAAACGTTTTTTCACACCTAAAGAAGAAAATGCCATTTGGATCCAGTCACATTAAAAAATAGATTTTCGCACTGGCTCGCGAATTCAAAAATAATGAATGAAAGTGAGTTATTTTTATTTGTATTCACCACAGATACAATTTAACTGAACATTTTATAATTTCTAATTAAGATCTTTACAAATGCAGAAATAATTCTTGATAATCTAAAGAATGGAAAGCTTAAAAGGTTAAGGTGCATTGTAACAACTTCGGTCAAGGATATTAGTTTAAAACATCTCAATTTATAAGATAACGTTTTTCAAATAAATTATGTAGTGTAATTTTTTTCTTTTTCAACTGGGTCGACGAGATTTCAAAATCAATAATAGCTTGAACCCTAGAGGGCCATCTCTCTCATTTGGGAAGGAGCTGTGGTCACTACTCGTTGCCAGAGGTGTCCCTAAATGAGGAAGTGCTGAGAGTTCTTGAACAATTTTTGAACAGCTTCCGAAATCCTACATTAAACTCAACCTTGTGTCATATTTCTTATGACCCGGCCATACGAATGAATACTTACATTTCTCTTAAAAAGTTAAGCGTTTCCGATGAACTTAGCTCACTGGTGCCCCATATCTATAAACTTACCCGAGCCGCAAGATTAGCAACTGGGTCCCACCTTTTTACTGTGAAACCGATAAATTGTAAACGAAAATTCTACTCCATCAGCTTCTTTTCTCGCACTTCCCGCCTGTGAAATTCGCTCCCATTTACTTGCTTTCCCGACAGCTATAATCTCCAAGAATTTAAATGTAAAGTCAATAGTCATCTCCTATCTCTCTAACCTGCATTCTCTCTCTCATGCTCCTTTCTCTGTCCACTCCACTCTCATTAATATTATCCTTTTCTTACCCACTTCCTGACACCCCCTATAACCAGTCACCCTTTCTCATAACTTTCCTCCTATGTAACCCCCTGCAAAACAGTGGCAGTAAAATGCCTTGCTTGGGGCGATATGATTATAAAAAAACCCTCTATACTTTCATAACGTGGATATAAAGTGGGTGATCAATTCTACATTACAATCAATATATAAACTGATCCCTTTCTTTATGGCCACATTCATACTTTTCTTACCCACTTTCTGACACCTCTCTATAACCTGTCACTCTTTCTCATAACTTTCCTCCTAAGGAACCCTCTGCAAAACAGTGGCAGTAAAATGCTTGAGACGATATGATTATTAAAAAAAAAAGGTTTTTTTTTGTAAATGCTAATAAATACTTCTTCACAGAAGTTGTGGAGGGCCGTAATCATCCATGGCCTGAAGATATATTGCATATAGAAAGCGAGAGAATTAACACTTTTAAATCATTTTCTGTTCTTTGTGTCACAATATTTTTCCGTCAACACTTTTTTTTAGATCGTCAAATTTAAATTTTATTTCAATTATGCAACTATGAACCGGTTGCTACGGTCGACAAGTAAAAATAACGAAAGAAACAAAGATCTTTCAAAATTGCAGATATATATATTTTTTGTTCTTTATTGTTGTGCTATCTTTTTACAAGGATGAATTAAGCTTTCGATCGACATCGTTTATCGGGTTTCTATCTCTTTCCCGGGTGCTGCCGGTCTCTCATCCCTCGCCACCAACGGTTGCCCGCGTGGGTTCCTCGAGTGGTCTACCCGCTGATGTGTTGTTCCCCGGGAGGTTCACCAGCTAATCTGCCGGTTCGCAAATCGACTTCCAATATATAGAGGTTACAGGACACTTCTCAGGACTTAATTCCGCCCATCAACATATGCCACTGCCCGGCCGGTCGCTGTGAATTTCGATCCAGATAGCTGGTCGTAGATTGATTCTGTCACGGTGTTCTCCCTTGTCCCACGTTGTGTTGATTAGTCACAAGGTAGTCACGTGAGTTATCCACTAGCTGTCTCTCTGCCGAACTAAACCAAACCGGGAAGCGTGCACACAATTAAGTAATAAAAGAAAGATATAGCACAAAAAAAAAAAAGTGGACCGACGTCTGAAGTGTTGTGAAATAATGTCTTTATATTCAGATTATACACAATAGTCTCTTGAGTAATTCCCAACCCCTGTTTCTATCAAACTGGTCACGGAACGAACGTTTCTTAAGTAAATCGAATTATTCTCCTAAGTAATAACGAGAAATCTGGCTGGCTGCATCTCGCTGCTCCGAACAGGGTTCGAAGTTCATTATAAGTCTAGTCAACTTGTTGCTTGCTTTACGGAATGTTACGGAAATTGCCGAAGTGCTGGGTTACTCTCTTCATTTAGCAATTCTAAACTTTGTCTGCAAATTCTCTCCTTGTCTGTCTTTTAACTCTGGATGGTTGGCGACAGGCTTCTCTACGGTCGGCACCCAACGGCATGGCAATCATCTCTCTGTTTCTTTACTTCTTCGGCTAGGAACTGTCTTTGGTCATTACGTCTCTGGATCGGGAAATCGAACTCTCTGCCACTCGAACTGCAACTACTGATTTTGGTCCCTCGGGACCCTGTATTTATGCCCATGCCATGGTGTGGGGCCGACGGACGCTGGGTGTCTGGCCCCTTATCTCGGAAACCAATAGGATGCCGAGGTTAGCTGCTACTCGTTGTTGCCTGTGGTTTACCCAATGGGATTAGTCTTCTTTCCATGATGTCAATTGTTAGTCGTCTCCCCCTTTCGAAGCTTTACAGGACCAATGGGATTTCTCTCGGTCTTATGACGTCATCTTCCCATACTCCTTTTCTGGGCTGGACTTAACCGAATATTCTCTCTCAAAACTTTTTCTTTCTCACGAAACAATTTCGGGGATTTTTTCTTAAAACACTAGGTATTAACCTTTTTGAACTGACTTCGCCCAAAATAAGTTGACAAGGGTCCATTGACATTGTCACCCAGATAAAAAAAAAAAAAATGTCACCTGTGTTTTTAATATCCATTTTCTGAGTCACCTATATTTTCAAGCGACAAGAATGTCTTGTTATCTGGTGTCAGTGAAAATGTCTCTTTCTCTAAATTACTTCGGGGCCAGTGTTATCTTAATTCTTTTCACAATTCACGCTAGCAAGACAATCAGATACAAAATGAAATCTCCCTTTCCGATACCCAGGAAAAGAATAACAATTAAATTTACCTTGCCCCTTATGTTTAAAATGACAATTGCTAACTTTCTTGGGTGGGCCGAAATCGAAATCTATTGTTTCGTGGCATTGAAACAAATTTAAGTCTTTTCTTTCTTTCTTTCTTTCTTTCTTTCTTTCTTCTTTCTCTGGTTTAAAGTGTCCGGCAAAATATAACAATTGAATCTATCTTTCTCTTAGGCTTAGAATGACAATTGTTAGCTTTCATATGTGGGCCGACTGTATGATATTAAACAAATTCATTTCTCTTTTCTTCCTCTTTCTCCGGTCTAAAATAACAACAGAGAAATACCATTTGTTGTCTTTTCGTCCCTGCCTCGGAGAATAAAGATAAATGTCTTTTAGTGCGTTCTCCTGACTTATAATAGTAATTAGAAGATTTTCCAGTTATAGTTAATAATTAGTGAATAAAATTAATCACCTCTTTTTTCCTTTACTCATATTCGGAAAAAAGAAAAAATTCTCTTAGTATGTTCTCTTATGATCTATAATAACAATTAGAAGAGTTTCCAGTTATAGTTAATAATTAATTAATAAAATTAATTATCGCCGTTCCGCACCAAAAATATTGTTATAAACATACGGGGGCGGCGCTTTCTTTGTCTCACTTTAAACATGAGAAAACACCCCCACCACGGAACACGTCTCTGATAACGTCAGCACAATGCACCTTCCGACCGGTTAAATCGTCAATCTGGAGCTTAAATTCGCTCTCTTTTGTCCGTTTCCAACCAATGTTGATCGCCTCATTGAAAACATCACTTTAGGTATTTTAATGTTCAATAAACTGAATTAATCTTTTCCACTAAATGCCAAGAGGCTCAGACCAGTGGACACTAAGATTGGTCGGCAGGTGTATTATATAAAATCTCTTCTTTGTCTTTTCACATGTTTGATCTAAGTGTCGATATCCATGCTAATTGCCCGACTTATTCGGAACCATTAAAGAAAGAAGAACCAGAATTACAAAGAAAAAAGGAAGGGAGAAATTACATTCCTCTCGGGGTTGTGGTGATACCGAGCAAAGTGAGGGACCGGATGTTTGCCCTCAGACGTCCAGAAAGCAAATGACCAAAACTAGTCTTTGCGCACCCGGCTCCACGCAGATTTAAAAAAAAATAATAATTTCACCCAAAGCAAGGCATTCCACTGCCACTATTGCGCATGGGGCTACATAGGGGAAGGTAAAGAGGAGGAGTGGTTAGGTGTAGGAAATGTCAGAAGGAAGGTGATAGATGGGTAAGGATACCGAGGATGAGGGTTGGGCAGAGTGTTTGAAAGAATGGGAGCGAGTTAGTGTGTTAGGAGGTGTCTATTGAACTTACATTTAAACTCCTGGAGATTGTGACCGTCGGCGAAGCAATCATGTGGAAGGGAATTCA